>OY979709.1:18966714-19444714 GCA_963855925.1 Inga laurina
AGCGGTTGTGTGACTTGAGTAGCGATTATGTTCAACCGCTACAAATCTGTTTGCAACAGTGGATTTTGTATCAATTTTGGCAACCGCTACTAATGTCGTTTGTAGCGGTTTCAAATACACATTTTTAATTAGTACCAAACCACATTTTTTTATAGTGAGCAAATTAGAGATGAGCAGATGAATAGAAACTTCAAATTGCATATGACAATTGAACAAGAGGATAATAAGGTAAAAGAAAACCAATAGAGCATCATAATTTATGAATAATATCAAATACTATATTATAATAGGCAATGATAGTCAGTAATGCTCATATTGATAGATTGATCACAATTAAACAACAAGAGAGGAAGAACATATATAAAATTGCATAGAGAAATACTATCAAGGAAAGAATAGGTAGTGTAAAAAATTAAGAAACATAATATGAAATGACAAATAATGTAAACTAGAAAAATAAAATAAAGTAAAGAATAAACAACATAAAATATAGTATCAAAGTGAGAAGGTTAGAGAGCAGAAGAAATAGAAAACAAGACTAAAGGCTTTCAAAGCGAACTTTTGCTAATAACATGTTATGAAAATGTAAAGAATATAAGAGAGATTTTAGGATAAAAGAGATGAGCAAGACAAGAAAGAATTGGGACAGCAAAGGAGGAGTAATTCTTATTCCATTGCTTATCCCAAAAGTGTGTACATGCCTTTACTTATAGAGCCCTAATATTGAAGACTAACTCTATGAGTTAGAATATATAAAGAGGAGAGTTAAGTAATATAATTGTACCATGAGATGTTACAAAGAATAAAGGTCAGAGACTCTTCAATTTAGGGGTTACAAGATATGATGCCATTCAATATGGATGGAGGGGAAGAGCCTTATTCTTGGATATTGTGGACATCCATACAATCGTAATATTCATAACATAATTCAACTTTTGAATAGATTTTAATTGAGAAATTGATAACTTTAAAATTAAATTTTCTTTTTTTTTTTTAAGAATGATAGTAATTACCTTCATAAGCAGCCAATTAGATTTCTAAAAAATAAATTCATACTTTTCTAAATGAATAGAGATTCTTACCAAAATTTTGTTCATATACTTGAAAACCAAACAAATAATGTTTTGATATCTTTCACATCGAGCAACACTCATTGTACAACGCATAAGGGAAATATAGCTTGTTTGTTTCTATAAAATGTCCCTTTTAATAATTTTACATTGAAAACTATACTTCTTTAACAAAAACAAATCCCATTAATTAATGTGCAGTAAATAGTGAGAGTTTAGGGCAAAAAGTTATAAATTTATGAAATGTCAAATCCCTTAATATTTTGAATTAAGCAAAAATTGGAGTTTCTTGTTTTCAATCAACAAAACTCCTTCTTATCTCCTTAAATCACTTCTTAAATCCTTTAATCACACTTCCCACTTGATTAATCAAAATTTGGACAGCACCTTCCCTTAGGGTTTATGCTTCCCAAACTCACAAAATCAAGACAACCAAGCAAAATAACCAACCAAATCACCAAGAACAAACACAAATCAACAAGTAGAATCAAGTTTCTTCTCTTCCAAACCGTGCCCTTCTTCTTGTTCTTTCCCTGAATCTTCTTGCTTTGCATGATTTCAAGAAGTTTATGAAGATTAGAAGAGATTTCCAAGACGTTAGAGACAAGAACACATGAATTTTGCTTGCAACTTACCTTAATTTGCTTCTTGATCACCTTGTCTCTCTTTTTGCTTCTTGTATTCTTCAAACTTGTCTCTCTCTCTCTCTCTCTCTCTCTCTCTCCCTCTCCTCTTGTTTTGGCCAAAAATATAGCCCTTTGGAGATGTCAAATGGCTTCTTCAAGAAGCCTCTTCCACCCCCTCAAAATATTATTATTTTAATTGAATTTTGTACACGTGTCTTACTTTTTTATATCTTCTTTTTCCACTTGGCTTGAAAAGTGTCCACATGGCTTCTTTCTTGGCCAAATAATTATTTCCTCTACCCTTCTTCCTTCTTGGCCAAAATTGGCCATTAAAAATGGAAAAATTAAGAGCCTTCTTGATTATTTAACAAATGACCATTTTGCCCTTACATTTTTCCAATTTTTGAATTGCACTTGTCTTTGTTCTTTCCTCTTTGTTTCTTGGCCAAATATCCATACTAAATTGGGCCAAAAATTATTCTCTTCCATTTTCCTCTTTGGGCTACAAAATTAGGCCTTCAAGAAGACAAAAGTTGCATTTTTGTGTCTCAACTTAGCCAACATTTTCGTACCTTCTCCTTCTAAAATTTCACCAATTCAAATGTATCAAAAATTCGCCATTTTATTCCATTTATTCTAAAAAATATACAAGGAATTTTAGTGATCAAAATTTGGGATGTTACAGGAAATAAATGTCTTGAGGAGTAACAATATTTCCAATTTTGATTTTAAATATAAAACTTCAATACATTTTATTTAAATTTCTTTTCAAACTATCCTTATTGGTTACTCTTCCATGTCTATAACATAAGTCTCTTTAACTAATTCACTAGAATGAAGAAATAACATTTAACTCATTAAGTATGTTTTAAATTGACAAACAAAAAATCACCGGATCCAACACTTGCATTTTTCATTGGGGTTCTAATAATTTCATTGTATACGTACATACACTCTTTGAGGGAAAATTTCGATGCAATTTTTTTCCTTCAATTCTTTTGTAGAATCAATACATCCCTTCAAAATTAAGAGTAAAGTATTTCTTTATGAGGAAAACTTTTGTTGTATATATAAAAAATGGAAATTGCATAGGTTCACAAATCAATGTCGGGTTTATATTTGCAAAATAGTGAAAAAAATATCAAGTGACAACTTTAAAACTAAATATATTGAGTGATTGGAGTTAGATTCAGGATACATATAAGTTTGCATTACGTTGGTATACTTATTCTCTCTTTATATTTCTAAGTTATGCTTTGTTTATGTGCTTATGATTACTTTGAAAATTTAGTTTCCTCTCGTATGTTTTTCATTTTGTTTTTTTTAAAGTACATGTGTTCTCGTTTAGACGATAATCATGTTCAAAATACGGTTAGACACTAAATATAGACACTAGGGTATTCAAAAATACTATACTTCCCAAAAATGTATAATGCGCAATCCGGTGCAGCACGATGCAATATGTCTTGTCGATCAAATTTTAAAACTTTAAAGATATATAAATGGGTGGGATATGTGCGCGCGCGCGCAATTATGTATATATTTAACAAATTAAACCAATAAAAATAAGCCATATAAAATATTTGATTTTTTTAAAAAATTATTAATTTCAAGAGTAAATGAATTAATAATGAAAATAAGTTTTTGAGTTATTGTGAAACATTTTAAAGAAAAACGAATTTAATAATAAAATTTTAAAAATATATTGCATGCATCATGCAGTAAGTCCTGTATTTTGGGAGTATGATGACCTTTTGAGGTATATATCTAGCCTACATAGCCAAGAACTAAAGAAATTATAAAATTTATTTAATTTAGCTTTCTTGTTGTATCTTCAAGATAAAAAAATTATCCCTTTAGCCTCCTCTTTTTTCAAAAAATTTTAAACATTTATAAACACTCCATTCATCTCCACTCAAAAATAATTATTAATTCTATCATATGAGAATGTATGGTTCGTAGCTAAGGACAATAGTTGATACTTGATAGAAGCCACCCAGAATTATCGAGTCCAAAAACAATCCTGTGCATATTTGATTTCCTGTTTTTAAAATAGTTCTTCAAAACTAAAAAGTTACTAAATTATTTAAAAAATGTGTTTTTATTACATGATGTGAAAAATAGAAAGTTAAAAGTTGTTTTAGAAAAAAAAAAAAAAAAAATCATAACATCTTTTTTTATGTTTTTTACTTTTTTATAAAATTAGAGAAGAGACGAAAAATATTATATTTTTTCATTAGGAGCAATTATGTAAATATTAGACATTAATCTTTCACCCTTTACTTCACCATTTTAGATATGTTTTAAAAATAATGATTCAAGAAAGCAGATTTTTTTTTTTAAACTTGTATTTTCAAAAATTATTCTAAGAACATAATAATAGAATCAAATAAACCCTTATTTTTCTTTATTGGCCACTTTCAAGTAGCAAACCATTTTATCGTAAGGCAACCCAAAAAAAAAAAATCCATTCGATGCATGTAATGGAAAGCTCATCCAAACACAATTACATGCATGTCCTACATAACATGCTAAGAAATTCAGCATGCATGACTACAAACAACTTTAAACTTTTATTAATCTAATAATCTTGATTGATTAATCATTGTAGGAAAAAAATAATATTTAACTAAACAAGAGATTAGGTGTACCTGGACGAATCCATGTTCGGATCCAGGTCAAAGCTCCAATACTCCATACTTGTGCCCACACAATTATTAGACTACTAGAGCCTAATTGTGATTTGCACAGCAGACCACCAGAACCAGAAAGATGGTAGGAGAGAAGGGAATTGCCAGAAAACTCAATGGCGGGGTGAATTGCAATTGAGGAGGCACACCCTATTTATAGTGGTTTATGGAGGCCACTAATTAGGAAACGTGTGCACTCTTTCCTTCCCTCCAAGACAGGAATTAATTGTCTCTCAATTAATTTCCTAATTATGGTGATTTGTTCATCTTTTAACAAATCCATAATTATTGCTGAAATATTCCCAAATCTGCATTTTATGCTGATTTTATTCTTATTTGATTAGGCTACTTATTTCCTAATCAAATAGTCCGGCCCATCAAGGACGGATTTGGATCCAAAGTCCAACAATCATAATCGAAATGTTAAAATAATTAAGGTTATCAAGACATTCAAGTTGCGTGACCAATAACATCACCAAAGTTCTCTACGTCGTCATGTCCACTTCCTCTTCTTTTTTATTCTTTTCCTTTCCCTCCACTGCTATACTTCCCATATCCTTCATAGATGCTGCCCGCCATATTCACTAACCTTTTTTTTTAATATGTTAAACTCAAAAAATTTTTAACCTACTTTTATAACTACATAATAAATAATTTCTGACTTGACTTTAAGCTTATTCCATTCAATTCTTCAAAAATATTAATATATTAGTTGGCAATCTTTCACATTGCATTTGCAAATGTCTTTCGTTTATATTCTATAGGGAAGTATAGAAATCACTAGTGATGAATACATTAAAACAATTCAATACAACTTGTGAATGGATTGGGCGAAAAGAAAATCAACAAGGTCCAACACAGTTGGCAAATAGCTGTGCCTTTTAAATATATCAAAGCTTTAATTCCCAATAATGTGCATGAAAAAGGTCTTGTTAGAATAGGTGAAACCTACTTATGTGATATTTACGTCTCAAAAGGGATTAGGTCTTAACTATTGGTTTGGGATACTCTTGGTAAAAATTAAAAAGGAAAATCATTTTTTCGGCATTTATACTTTCTCTCAATTTTTGATTTGGTACCTATCCCTTTTTCTTTTCATTAAATCCTTTAACATATCATCGTTATCTGAGCTTTCTCCCACTCGACTTCCCTCCTCTCCAAAAAATCCCCCTCACATAAGACAACAGATGCAAAAAAGATATCACAGTGAGTCGGGGTTCATGAATTCATGTGATGACAAATAATTTGGAAGAGAATTCTTTGGTGTTGTCACTTTAGGTAGTCGGGATAATAAGAATGAACTGAACGACTTAATTATTATTGATGATAAAAGGCATTTATATAGATAATGCCTCACATAGCTAGATTGGTAACCCGATCGTGAGATTAATTCAATAACAAAATAGTATATTGAAAACATCCTAACACACAACTAACAAAATCCTAACCACGCCCAACTTACTTAAATACATAATAATATCTGATATCCAAATAATATTCTGTGTCACCCCCACAAGTTGCAGAATGGGTATCCAACAAAATAATAGAATGGATATCCTCTGTCTGGCGTGAATTTATCTACACACTACACCATAGAGGAAGTAGCAATAGTTGCAGAGGAATAGCGCACCGGTGGGTCGATGTTTTGTTCTTCAAAATTGTTATTGTGTGTGCATCTTCATTTTTTCTCTCTTCCTTTTTCTATTTTAACGGTGTCTATTTCTTCCATTGGCCCACAAGGGTGTTTCTTAAAGTACAAGGGCTAATGTTATTAACAGATTATAGTTAAAGAATTTTATTTAAAGAAAATAAAAGTTTAGGTGCCAGATTAAAAATTGAAGGAAAGCACAAGTACATACAAAATGTTTTTCAAAAAAAAAAATCAAGTTGAAAGAGTTACTCATATTTCAACTCAACAATACTCAAGTTTGCAAGTTTTTTTTTTTTTTGAACGGAAGGTTTGTAATTAAGATTAATCATCAAATGTCACAGTGAAAACATGGCATTTTGAGATTAAAACTGACCCCTCTTTTTTATCACGTATAGTTTTTCCTTGGTACAATTTCTATGAGAAATCTCTCTATGGGAGCTGAGAACATGCTTAGAGAGATATTTGTTGAGGAATTGAATAAAAAACTAAGAAACTCTCTACTCTTATTCTATAAGAAATTTTCATAAAAGAATCACTATCGTCTTAGAGTATTTATATATTGCCTCTATTTTTAATTAAAAATTTTGTTGTGTCTAAACTTTTGGAGAGTGGAGTTAGCAGTACACATAAACAACAAATTAAGAAAAAATGATGGAGAGAAAAAGGAAAAATTCCCACTAAGAAATTCTTTCTTGGGGATAAGAAGAAATATTTGGTGGAACAGAAAGGGATCAACTACATGCTACTTAAGCCAAGTGGAGTATAGCTTTTCATTTGTTTAATAAAAAGCTAAACAAAAAAAAAAACAACGATATGAGAGACTCTCTTATTCTCTCTCTTATATATTTGGTTCCCACCACTTTAATTCGCTTTTTATTCTCTTCATATCCTTTTGCATGTGTGTGTTTCACTCTTCTTTCTTCCTATTTTTCACTAATAAGCCAACTTGTAACGAAGGCAGGAAGATGCTGATGAATAGTATATAATATTAATAATGCGTTCAAAATATATATGTTTTGTGTTGCTTTGAGAAGAGAATATAGTTTGCGTCTAGTCATTGCAGCCACTTGTTGATGTGCCGCTTCACATTCTTCTTCAGGTACTATCATGAGCCCAACCGTGGCCCACTTACCATTCGGCCGTTCTTCATTATTGGTCCATGTTTTTACCTTTATGGGTTCATATCTAATTTGGAATTGTATTTGTAAAACCTTATGGGCTATAAGAATGTTGCAAGGCCCAAATGAATGGGCACAGTATGGTTCAATTAATGGTGTCCTAATTCATCCTCAATCAGCATAGTGTGTGTTTGGATTAACGGTAGTAAAAATGACTTTTTTTTTTTCAATATTATTTTTACAAACTTAATGGGTAAAAATCAAATTGTTTAATGTGATTTATTTTTAATTTGATAGTAACATAAACAATTTTTTTTTAAAACTCAAACTTGTTTAGATGATTAATTTAAAAATTAAGTTTAGATACTAAAAATGATGTGAATCTTATTAAATAATACATATATATTATAAGTATAGATATTGTGATAATAATAAGAGAAAAATTAAAATTATAAAAAAGTGAAAAAAGTTAAGAAAAAATCCAAATTAAATCCAATGAAATGGTCAAAACTAAAATTTAGCATACACTTTTAATAAGTTCTTAATAAGGCGAAGAGGCCTAATTAGAGATTTCTGAATGTTGTTAAAAACCTAGAATGTCCCTATGTTATTTAAAAATAAAATTGAAGGTAGTTAAAAAGGAAAAAAAGATTTATAAATTAGGCCTCATCTAACTTAAATTAACTAATAAATATTCAATATAATCAGCATGCATATGTTATTTTAACTTTAGAAGTTTGACCGTTTTTTTAAAAAAATTATCATGTATTTAATATTTATATATTTATATCTATATCAATGATGATATACTTAAATTATTTGTCCACAAGTTCATATTTCAATCGAGGAAAAAGTCACTTAAATATATTAAAAATTTGAGGATTTCACATATAATTTCTAGCATAAATTCTACACTTGAACCACACTTAATTATTATTTCCTTCCCATAAAATCATACAACAATAATTTAAAATCTTTTGCTTCATAAACTGCAAACCTGAATAAATAAAATTAAAACGTGCGTGTGTGGGGAGTGGAGACCTAGAAATAATCTGCAGAATACCAAATCAATATTTACTTGAAGATTAAATTCTTGATATGTAGATAGATCCTTAACACAAATCAATGGTTTGCAGGGGTTCCATCCTTCATAAATTGCCTATGTTGCCTGTAAAGATTTTTTTTATCCCCCCCCCCCCCCAAAGCCCAATCATCTCTATCCTTCCCATCATCACTGTCACCACCGTCAGCATCGTCTTCTCCATCATCGATTACCTCTTCATCTTCTCCTCCTTCAGCGGCCTCTTCCTTTTTCATCTCCCCCACTATCATCCACCAACTCCATCTCTATTAAAGTCTATGGCATCAACAGATGGAAGATGAAGGATAGTTTCTCCACCACTGGCGGCCTCTTTCCTCTTCATCTTCCCCACCATCATCGAACTCCTCTCCATATAGAAGTCTGTTGTGTTACCTGAGTTTAGGGAAGATGATGATGATGTTTGCAACATCAAGAGAGATGTGAAAGAATAGATTGAAGAGGTAAAAGAATAGATGGAAACGGCGAGAGACAACGATGAAAAGCTGTCAACCGTGAAAAGTTGAAAGCTAGAAAATCTGGCTTAAGAAAAAAGTGGCATTCCCCCCTAAAAGTTCAATGGACAAAACGCTAAACCAAATACAGTCTTTAAAGTCACAAGCAGGCAATCCCACTTCTGGCCCCTCTATCATACGCTTTTGGGCTTTAAAACCATCTTAAAACACATACATACTTGATTAGGAGCAACAGGGTCAGGTCTAACATAAGGAGTTACTCTAACAATGTAGTGAAACAATGTTTGAAACTTTATTATGAGAGGTACCTATATTTAATATCTAACAATATCTCAAACAAAATTGCCTATAACAAGAGAATATATGTGCAATAGAGGGGAAAGAAATACCTGGTTAGATGGAGTCAAAGGGATTCCATATAAGTAAGATTACGGGTTTATAAAAACACGAGAGATTTATCCCATTTGAGTTTGATAGTACTTAAATATAACATGATATCACATTATATCACGGGAAAATTAGAACATTCGCATAAGCAACGTGAAAAAGAATAAGCACCCTGAAGACGCTGATCGCGCAAATGGTTTAGTAACATTGGTTCATCATAAGCTAAATTGGTTCCTTTGTTAATAATAGGGAAAATCTTATATAAAGAAGGTTGAATTACCATAATTTTAATTTGGATCACTGAACTTAACAAATTATGTATCAAGTTATATGTTATAATTGAGGATTTAAAATTTGGGTTAAATTACTTCCATATCCCTTAGTTATTTGAAACAGCAAAATTGAAAACATAATCCTATTATTTACTCTATCAATTAATTCCTTGGGAAGTATTGTATGACTTGTGCTCCGACTTATTTTCAAACATTAATTATGCCTAATATTCTTTTGTTACACAATATTTGGTTTTATAGAAAAGTATGAGTATATATAATTGAAAGAGGTAAATTCTTGTATACTAAAATATTTCATGAATATCTTTATATGGAATTTTCCCCATTTTATAAAACAATAATCATGGATCATATATTTAGGATATATGTACAGGAGTATATTTAAAATTTATTTATTAGGAAATTGGCTTTTGTTTAGGAACTAATATTCCCATGATATTGGTCATTTATTTTGGAATTTATTGTCAAAGAATTTTTAGATTTTAGTATTGCCCTTGGTGTTGGAACTGCCTCCCCCTAGCCACCTCACCCACCGTCCTTTTCTTTAGTTTCTTTCGTTAGTGATTTTGCCTTGGAGCTAACAAGCTACCAATTAGGGACATTATCATTATAAATTAGCCATGTTCTGGAAAGAGCTGAATAGACGGATGATAAAGAGGAGGTTGATGATAACTCATTTGTCATCACAGAAATTAACGCGTCCTAATTTGTTGACAATATTTAAGATGACGAAGAATTCAAAGAAACAAAGAGGGTTGCGCAGTCATTGCATCTTGCACCTGACCCCATGGCGGTGAATAGGGCATTTAGGAGCAAAAATGGTGTGCAACATGTGGGGGCTATTTGTTAAATAATCAATATTGGTTGACTTAATTACCGTCTTTTTTACATCATTATGAAAACTTTACGTGTATTTTGCACCATTTTCCTGAATAATATGTATTCTAAATTATCTATGTCGGTTGATTAATGATATTGACATTTTTACACTATTTTAAAAACTTTAAAAATACTTTTACACAAAGAATTATAGCGTTTACCACATATTGAATAAAAATTTATGGACATATTTATATCTTTACTCTAAGTCACCTATATCTAAGCCATGAGAAGCATTAAGTGGCTACCCTTTTGGTTGCATAATTGAGGTGTAGGATAGCAAGACATGAGAAATAAGGAATGATAAAGGGTTAAGGTGGAAAAATATATATGAGATTTTCTTAAAAATGTTGCCAACACCAAATGTTTTTTTAAGGGATAAAAGTAATAATGAAATTTTAAAAAAGGTGCAAAAATATATATTGACTATTAGTTGGCCGTTTGTTTAAATTTTTTCAGGTTTAAGGAACAAAAATACACATGAGATTTTTCTAAAAATACGCCAAACACAAATGCTTTTTTGTATGGGCAAAAATAACTATAAACTTTCAAAATAGGTATAAAAATACACATGGGCTATTTGTTTGAATTTTTTTACTAAAAGATTGTGACATGGAGGATGACGTGGATGATTAAGAAACTATTTAGAGAGAAATACTTACATACTTCAAGAGTACCCCATCATCTGAAATCTATCTAATGAAAACATAACAACTCAAATCATTTTAATCTTAGTTGACCGATGACCCATCTAAAACAATTTAAATTTTTTCTTGTTTTTCAGAAAAATATTGGTTGATCATTTTTTTAGTTTTTTTTTAAATTAAGATGTTATTTCTTAAAAACAAGATAATTTTTTGAATTTTTTTAGATGATTCATTAGCTAACTAGGATTAAAATAATATGAGTTGTTATGTTTTCATCGGATAAAGTTCAGATAACTTGGTACTCATGGAGTATGTAATTATTCCTCCAACTTAGAACAATAATTTGCTGACTTAGTAAGGAAAAATAATTTCCACCTAACCTTTTATCTCCATCTTATCACTTTATGTCCACTTAAGCCTCTCTCTCCTCTCTCTCTCTCTCTCTTCGGAAAGAAGTGATGAGGTGGAGATAAATGGTTAGGTGGAATTAACCGTTTTTGCCTAGTTAGTAAATTATTATTCCAAGTTGAAGAAATACCTACATACTCCATGAGTATCACGTCATTTAAACTATATCCAATGAAAATATAATAGCTCATATCATTTTAATCCTAGTTGGCTGATAATTCATATGAAAAAATTCAAAAATTTTATCTTGTTTTTAAGAAAAAAACACCTTAATTTTAAAAAAAAAAAACTAAAACAAAATGATTAACCAATATTTTTCTTAAAACAAGATAAAATTTAATTTTTTTTCCAGATGAGTCATCAACCAACTATGATTAAAATTAGAGCTGATAAAACTGGTTGGGCCCCTGCCAGCTCGCCAAATTGGTTGGCTAAAGCCAGCCCACCCGTTTAACTCGTGGGTTAGCCCACTGACCCGCTTATTTTTTTATTTTTATTTTATTTTTCTTATAAAATAAACCCAAATACCTTGATCGTCTTTCCTTTGATGTTGTGTTCAATTACTTCTTCATACTTTTTATTTGACACTTTTATTTTCATATTATATTTATTTATTCTACTATTATTAAATTTAAAAGAGATGTGTTTATATGATTTTCTTATGTGAGTAGATGAAAAAAAGAGGAAAGTAAGAATGAAATGGACTTCCTAATACAAATGCATAAAAAAGAAGAAGTGTGATATGAGTGGGTAAAAGAGAAAGAGAGTGAGAATTTAAAAAAAAAAAAAAGAGTGAAATTTAAAAAAAAAAATTGGTGAGTTGGCGGGTTGGCACGCCAACTTGCCTTGGCGGATGCCACCCGCAAAGGGGCGGGCTACACCAACCCACCCCGTTCTGACCCGCAACCTGCGGGCCCGCCCGAATTACCACCTCTAATTAAAATGATATGAGTTATTATGTTTTCATTAGATAGAGTTCAGATGACGTGGTATTCCTAAAATATGTACGTATTTTTCTCTAAGTAGTTTTTTCATCCTCCATGTCACTATTTTTTAGTAAAAAAATTCAAACAAAAAGTTAACTGACAATCAATGTGTATTTTTACACTTATTTTAGAAGTTCATAGTTACTTTTCCCCCAAAAAAATTATTTGGTTTGGTTGCATTTTTAAAAAAATCTCATGTGTAATTTTACACTTAAAGCCTAAAAAAATTGAAACCAACAATCAATGTGTATTTTGTCATCTATTTTTGAAAATTGAGAGTTAATTTTACCCCTCAAAAACATAATTGGGAATATTTTTTAAGAAAATATTAGACGCATTTTTAAAAATATCTCAAATATATTTTTATACCTTAACCCCAAACTATACACAGAAGTTGGAAATATTTGGAGAGGGAGCTTTGGTCGCAGCAAAAGGAAGAAACGACAATAACAAGTCTGACATTTTTTGCAAAGAAAGAAAATAATAAGAATGGATATGCCTAAGTCATACTCACAGAGGTTGGTTGAAATTTCAAAGCTGGAGACAGTTCAGAACGCGTGACACTATGCCATATAGTAAGTCTTATTGAAATATGAACGATTTATATTTATCGTCTTATAAAAATATTAATAAAATATTAAATTATTAAAAAAATTTAGTAAATTTAAAAATTGTCAAATTTTAGTTATTATAATTTAAAATTGCAATAAAACAGTATTTAAAAAAAATATTTTTATAAAACATTAAATCTGAATCGTTCAGATTTAAATCCAAAGATTGAGATGAGTTGTGTAGAGAAAGAGGATGAAAAAAGAATGATAAGAGATGAGGACGATAGCCAATCAAATTTACTTTTATTAAAATATAAAGACTACTCCTTCCATTATTAGGATAAAATTAGTAGACTTCACCGTTATTAAGGAGAGGTGGTTAAAATTTTTAAACTTGAAGAAAAAAGTGTAATTTTCCCATTTTTGCTCTACATTAAAATTAAGGGAAAATCTCAATTAAATTTACTTGAAATGGTCAAAACTAAAATTGGGCCTACACTTTTAATAAATTTTTAATGAGGCTATGAGACCTAATTAGGGAGTTCTGAATACTGTTAATAGATCAAAATGCCCCTCTGATGTTTAAAAGGAAAATTAAAGGTAGTTAGAAAGGAAAAAATGATTTCTAAATTAAGTCTCATCTAACTCAAATTAATTAATAATTATTAAATATAATCAGCATGCATTTGTTATTTTAACTTCAGACGTTTGACATATTTTTTTTTCAAAAAAGTATGATCATTTATTTATATATTAATGATGATATACTTAAATTATTTGTGCAGCATCATGTTCATATTCCAACTGAAGAAAATAAATCCCTTAAATACATTAAAAATTTGAGGATTATATATAGGAAAAATCTCATTTAAATCCATTTGAAATAACTAAATTCATATTTAGCCTGCACTTTTAATAAATCCCTAATTAGGCCAAGAGGCCTCATTGGGGATTTGTGAATATTGTTAAAAGACTATAATGCCACTCTAATTAAAATGATAACTGAATCTCAATATTTCTATATTCTACAAGCACATGATTAGTAGCAAAAAAAACTACAGGAAAAGCAATGAATTGGCCATAGAAATTTTAGTGAAAGCCTCAAGATGGGAATCAAACTAGAACAGGAAAATTAAAAAATCAATAAAAATGGAAAACTCAATTAAAAAAGGATAAAATGGAAATCTGGGACTAACCTTGCGTGCTACTGTAGAAAAACTAATAATTATCTTTTTTGCATGTTATGATGGTAGATTTGAGAAATCAAACAACAGAGAGATTGTGGAATATAATCGCGAAATGATTATGGTTATGCGAAAGGAGAAAAGGGACCCTGACCACCTTGGTTTCTCGGTTTTCTTTTCTTTTCTTCTTCTTAAATCAGATGGTCGACTGGATAAATCTCAAGATGGGTAGAGGAGAGGTGAGGAATCGACCGGATTGAGAATTGAGACAGAGATTTGCGGAAAGACAAGACATGGAGAAAATAGCAGAATGATATATTGATGAAAGTGCAAGCTTGAATGTGAATTTAGGTGTTTTATTTAAATAGGATTTTCTCTTTTATATATATATATATATATAATATCCAGTATAGCTTCTCCACTTTAACCAAACTTAATTACTATTTCGGTATTTCCTTCACATAAAATAATAAAAAAAAATTTAGAATCTTTTGCTTCATTGCCTGCAAACTTAAATAAAAAAAAAAAAAAAAATGAAACCATGTGTGTGTGGACCCAAAAATAATACGCAGAGGACAAAATCAATAATTAAACTTGAAGTTTATATATATATATATGCACAAACTTCAAGTTCATATAAATATAAACTTCAAGTTTAATTAATTAAACATGATCATATTTTTCAAAAAGAATATGTCAAACTTATGTAATTAAAATAACAAATCGTACTAATTATATTGAATAATTATTAATTAATTTAAGTTAGATGAGGCTTAATTTAGAAATCCTTTTTTTTAAATATCTTCAATTTTTCTTTTAAAAAAACATAGGGGCATTTTGGTCTTGTAACAATATTTATAAATTCTTAAGTAGGCCTTTTGGCTTGATTAAGAATTTTTTGAAAGTGCATGCTAAATTTTGAATTTGATCATTTCAAATGGATTTAATTAGGACTTTTCCTAAAATTAATAATCACAATAAAGTATATTTATGAATTTTCTATTTAATACAATTAAACACACATGTGCACCCAAACATGTAAACGTCGAGCTCAAACCCAAAACCTCATTCAAATGTAATGGGTGACGTCGGCGCTAAGACAACTAACCGTTGATCATATTTATGAATTTAAACTTTAAAGCATGATGACAACTTTGATACAATTAAGGAGGAACAATGTTGGAAAAAAAATTTAACCACCACATCGTTATTCCTATATTTAGATGCTGTAGTCCTTAATATATGATCAACTTTAATAAAAAAAGAAAATTGAATTACAAAGTTCTTCTTATATTAATATCAGAAATAGTATATCTTTAAAATTTTGCCCTATAATCCTTGTTGGAGGAACTATAAAAAAAAAAAGTTGTTGGCTCACAAATGTATAGAAGGGCAAAATTTAAAATAAAAATAACTTTCCTAGGTATTAGGGGAGCGGCCTTAATTATATTTTGGAACAAGACAAATTATGAGAAAATGACTAATTACCCTTTGCTCTTTAACTTCGGATCAAGTTCAGTGTATTACAGTTCTTCTTTGTTAACTATGAAAATTAACCTTAATTAAAGGCATAATCTTGTCCACTATACTTTGCCGCAACTATCTTTGACTGAGATTAATTAATACTACTGCAAAAGTATCCCTTGGAAAGAGAGTGAGTAGTGACACCATGATTGAAATTAAAGTATTTAAGGTTTATTTATATTATTTTTATATGGAAATTATTTAAATCTTGTGTCCTACTCAAGGTAATCAAACCCGAACCGGTCACTGAACTGGTTGGGGTACTGGGTTAAGGATCAGTGAGTCAGATCAGAGTTAAACTGAAGCTAAACCAGGGCTATACCGGTGAAAAATTGAATATTTTAGGATTATTAATATGAAATTTTAAAGGAAAAAAATTGAAAAAAAAATTGATTTTTTTTTTTTTAAAAAATCATACAGGACCGGGTCGCCGGACTAGACTGGTCTGCTAACTGGTTTGACAGTTTCTGGTCCAGATCGACCGGTTTGGTCTGGGTCTGATTACCTTGCTCCTACTCACTCCCTATCAAACCCATGTGATTTTGCAATCACTTACTTTGAATTCCATCCAATGTTAATTACTCATTTTCAAAGCAAAAAAAAAAAAAAAAAAAAAAGTTGTTTGTTATTCCAAGATCATAATACATGCTCTCCCTGTACTCTCCCCAACACTTTTCAAAAGTAACAAATAATTAAATTATGTATATGGGTCTTGTAGTCCAAATAATACTAAATACCTCTTTTAAGGTTTTTTTTAAACATGATGTTGTGAATTTAAACCCTCTGCGGAGGGTATAATGGGGGTTTGAATTCTCTCTTTATCCTCTCAAAGTATAATCTTATCATCAGATCCAAAAATAAATAGTTCAGAATTAATATTTTAAAAAATGAGTGTTAAAATATTTTATAAGTTAAATATTTTCTATTTTTGTACTATAGTCGTAAGCTATTCATATTTGAAAAGTTTAAATTTATTTATTTATTTTTAATAAAATATATTATTAATATATTTATAAAATATTAAATATAAACCATTAACTTTTGCACTTCTGGATCAGAAATTATGTTATGTGAGAAAAGGAGAGAGTGGGATATTAAGAGGATCTGAATTCGTATAAGGGTTGCATAAGTTTTAACAAAAAAAAAAAAAAAAAAAAACCAAATAATTGAATTAGGTAATCTAAGAAATCGATTAAATTAGTTAAAAATACAATAAATGTGTAAGCAATATAGTGGGGACATTGTTAGTAAATGATATGTAAGTACCTCTATAATCGCTATTTGAATATTAAAGTATGACCTTTCTCTAGTGAGCCTTGAGATCTACTTACCAAAACTTTCCTTTTTAAAAAAGGACCATACCTATAAAAAATTGTAATTTATAAAAAGAAATAGAATGGGTAATAAACAAAGAGATCGTTCAATTGAACAAAAAGAACATATGAATTTATGGGGATTGGCTTCTCTCCAGTGCTCTTCTGATCACTACTATAGAATCGTTAACATATCCCGGTTCATGGCTATCTATGAAAGGCATTCTTTGATTGTTCAAGGTTCTTCGAAGCTCTGAAATTTTCGTGTGGGTACACATAAAAGTGAGTAATTGCTGCCCTTAACTAAGTAATTGCTTGGTTATATTACAAATTCTGGTCAAGGTGAGTTGTTTAAATCCCTTTTTCATCTTTGATTGTTGTTGCTTGGGGATTGGGAAAAAGATTAAATTCTGATTTTGAGTTTGAGAAATGCCAATTTAAAGGAGAAATCGCTGCTATAAGTGATTCTGGGGGGAGGGGTGAGAGAGAGAGAGAGAGAGAGAGTGTGTGTGTGCGCGCGCGCGCGTGTGCGAGCGCACGCGCACGCACGTGTTCTGTCTAAAATTGCCTTGTTGCTATGTTGTTGGATTGCTTATTGAAAACTCATGAAACCTTGTGGTTTGAGTTAAACACTATGATTTTAAGTCTTAAGGGTTCAAAGAGCCATACCATTCACTCTGTCTAAAATTGCCTTGTTGTTCTTCTCAACTTGTTTAGGGGAAGAGTAAGAAGAGCAATCTAGAGCTCAGTCCGACCATAGTCTGGTGTCTTGTGCGCCGTAGAAGTTGAATAAGGCTAAGCCACCTGTTCCACTAGTTTCATATAGATACCAGATATGTGTTGTGGAACATGATGTAATAGTTGCCAACATAAACACTGAGCGAGAAGGCTACAACAAAAAATTCTTTTTTAAGCAAGATATGTACGGAGAAGAAAGTATATATGACGTTATCAACCGAACGTTAATCAAAGATATCCTTATGTCCAATATGGCAAGCACAACTACTTGTAATTTTTATATAAAGTATTTCTTCAACTGTGAATGAATACTTAGCTACTCATAACATTTATATATATATATATAATATTTGTTTGTTTTGGTATGTAAGGTACCTTTACAAGGACTCAAGGAGTTCTTAGCCCCCAAAGGCCTATCTAACAAGTTCATGTTCCTCAACCCCCACCTCTATTCAGGCTTGTTAGAGAGTGGCTTAAAGGCATATGCTTTTGAGAAAAAAGCAAGGGAAGTGATGGATATAGTCATTAAAAGGGAACCAAAGAAGAAGGACAATTTTTGTTGGTACGTACAACCAAAGGTAAGTGTACTATTTAATTAAATTGTTTGTTGATTAAGAAGTTTTGTTCTCATTATGTTTATAGTACTTGGGGTTATTGGCTCATCGTGCAAAATCCCTTCAAGCAAAGGATTTGGTATTTTGATTTGCTTCATGGGGATGCGGACAATCGACCACAAATGTCAAGCTTTTCAATAAGTAATTTGATGAATTTAAATGTGGTACTTTAATTCTTATTGTCTTATTAGAGTTTATTATAAATTTGGTAATTTGATTTCTTATTACCTTGTTAGAGTTATTTACTATTACACCATGGATGAAGGCCTTAATTGCTCCCTATTACTTGGTCACAGCTATGGATCCATTTACAAATGGAAGAGCATAGAGGTAATTCACTGTGATAATCAATAAATAAAGATATGCAGGAAAATGAGGAAATGATCAAATAGGATTGCAATCTATTTTAGTATTTAATTCAATTCAAATGAATCATCGTTATAGAGAATCCTTAATTGCAACATTTAGCATAATTCTCATAAATATAGAAAATACTGTAATGGCAGAATTGAAACAAGAAATAGAGAATTCATCAGAAGGAAGGCAAAGAATTTCAGAGGGAAATCTTTATAATTCTTCACACCCTTTCTGTTATGCCAAAATCTTCCTTTATTCTGCACTATCACGCACTTCCTAGGTGGTCCTGCGATTTCTGTTACTCCTACGTGGCAACATAGGCTTTTCTTCTGTAGGCCCATCTTCTGTATTTGGGTTCTGAGTCTCTTGGGCTATGCTCTCTTCATTAGTCTTGAGCCCATTCATAACATTCAGCAATATATATATATATATATATTTCATTTGTGTTCATGTACTTGTCAGAGTTGTTTATTGATAACTCTTCATATTTTATACATTTAAAGGATATTTTGAAGATAGTTGGAGAGTTATCTATGCAATTTTGGAAGATTTCTATGAGATTTTATTATTGTAAGATCAAATTAAAGTGGTGCAATATTCTTTGTGGGATTTTATTGTAAATATCTTAGATTCAAATCAAGCTAGAAATAGTTTAGTTTAAAAGAATAATAATAGTTTTTAATTAAAAAAAAGAAAAAAAAAGAAAGCTTTGGTAGCCGGTATTAATTATTAGCTTTATTAGTGTTATTAGGATTTTTTTTTTTTCATTTGTCCTTCATTTCACCAGAGCAGCCACGATGACACCGTTTGGGGGAAAATTGGAAAGAGGAGACCTAAAGGGCAAAGAATTGCAAAGGGGATTGCATCATTTTTTATTCCGGAGAGTGGCGGCGAAAAAGGGGAGTGACTTCGTCTTCTTTCTTGGATCATTGAACCGGAGAACTCGGGAGGCGATTAAAGTAGAGGGAGCCGTAAATTACATTGTGGTTCATCATCTTCACCATTGTCTTCCTCGAGAGGAGCCAACAGCAAATTCACGGTGGATCTTTTTCTTCTTCGGGCTATGAAAGACTGAACCACAGAGAGAGCAAAAGAGGGAGAGAGAGAGAGATAGAGAGAGAGAGAGAGAGCTAAAGGTCATGATGTAATACCCCGAAATTTGGGATTTGAGGCTTGGGAATAAGCCTAAATTAAGTAGACTACTAAGCCCCAATTTAGAAAGAGTCCAAATTTATCCCCTAATGATTCTAATATCTTTGGGGTATTAAGAAAGTAAAATGATGAATTTTGGAGAAAGTAATTATGTTTTTGCCGAAATCGCCTATGAGGTAGTAAGATTGTCATGTGACTTTGAATGACCAAATGATGAGGAAAAATTATGATAATATATAGGATGAAAGTAGACATTCTAAGCTTTAATTTGATAGGTCATATGACTCAATTAGAGCTATATACAAAACAATATGAATTTTTGAAGTCAGCACAAAAAAACTGTGAAATTTCTGGAACAGTATGCAAAGATTGAAATTCTGGGAATTTTGTGATTCCATCTAGAAAACGTCTATATTTTTCCTTGAAACTAGACTCAATAAAGGTTCTATAGGCTTTGGAATCACTCTAATTTGATTTTTCTAGAATTAGTTATGATTTTTCAAAGTTTAGGCAGAAATCTGCCAGAATTTTGTAAAAATCAGAAAATGGAAAAATAATTATTGGATAATTATAATATCTTATAAAATCATATTTTATCATCTTCCTCCTCCCATTTTCGTCATTTTTGCTGCAACAAGAGAGAGGAAGTGTGAGATTTTCTTAGAGAGAGAAAGGGAGGAAAAACTTGCAAAGGTAAGTGTTTTCTTCGGTAAATCGGTTCCTAATGCGTATAACTCCGTTCCTAAGCTTCCTATTCATGTGATTTAAGGTTGTGAAGCTCAATTTGGTGTTAGGGAAGCTAGGGTTTCAACCACTCTTGAGAAAAGCTAGTGGGAGCTTGAGGTAACTTCCAAACTCGTATATATTGACTATTCTGGCTGCTGTGGACAATTTAATTGGTGAAATTTCGCTGGATTGTCTTTGGTTTTAAATTTGGAAATTGAGAAGACCTAGGGGTTATGTTGCCGAAATTGGTACTAAATGGTAGTTGTAACCTAATGGAATAGTCAATAAAGTGGTTAGGAGTAGAAAGGAACGTGTTTACAGAGCCGAAATTGAAAAACCCCGATTTTCCCTAGAGTTCTTATAAGTTTCAGCCAGATCTAGAAATGGGTCTTAGAGTTGGATTTTCAATGGTTTGATGGTTCCATTGAGTTCAGGAGTGAAAATTATGTGGGGTTACAGTTGGAAACTTTTTTAGAAAAGGTTGAGAAGCATAATTACGAAAATGACCCTAAAACACTGAAATAAGGGCTGCCAACGGCAATTTCGTCTTTTGGTAGTGAATTTGGTAATTTTGAGTCCGGAAATGGATTTCTTGGGTGAAATTATGTCAGGATAGCCTAGCTTAGAATTTCAAGAAAAGTACAGCCGGACCGGTTACAGCGGAGCCAGGCCAGGTCCTTGGGGGCATTTTAGTAACTTTTCTATATAACCTCATATAACCCCTAGAAACATCATAGAAGTGTTTAAATGGTACATTTGGAATTGTAGGACCGAGTTACTGGCACGTAAATAGAGGAGAAAAGCTGGAGGTAGGGGACTTACCTTACTTGCATGTATTTGATGTCTTTGCTTGTGTAATGATGTATGTGATTGCTTTACTTGATTGTGTAGAGCATATTTGAATAAATGAAGCTTTGTTTCTGTTTGCGCTGTGGCCATAGTCTTGTTGTATGAAACATTGAGCATGCAGAAATGTCATTATGGGGCATAAATCTAGATAAAGCTAACATGTCATACACATAGCATCAATCATGCATGCATTATGGTATCTGTTTCCTATTAAGATTCTCTCGAATCTCACCCTCCCCTACCAACAATTTAGACTGGAGACGATAGAAGATATGCAAACAACAATGCAGAGTATCGTACGAGGGGATTACAGTTATGGAATGAAGACGGGAAGAAGTCTCCGTTTCACTGGGATGAGTTTAGACACCCTAGTAGCCTTATGCGGCTACCTTAATTGTAAGTATCATGTACAAACCCCTATGGGGAATTTATGTAACCATGCACATATTATCAGTATAGTTATGCTATTCATGTGTTGCCTACCGAATTGTATATCGTTTTTAACAAATACTCTGAAAAAGGTTGAAATTGAGATAAGGGCGTGACACATGAGGCGTATGCTGGTCTTGATCATCATCCTCGACATGAGGATGAGAGGAGAGCTACGACATGAGGACCAGTTGAGAGGAAGCCGACTTCAATGGGAGAGATGATTCTGAATTGCTGAACAGGAAGGAGGAGAGGAGGTGCCGTTAGACTAGAATTGGAGAAAGGGAGCCGCCGATCTTCACTGAGCTTCAACTTCATCGTAAAGCAGAGAAACAGAGCTTTCTTCAATCTTGAAACCTTCTTCGCTAGCGGCTGGAGAAAGAAGAAGGGAAAAAGGCGAGATCAGAGACAACTGTTCTAGAGTTTTGGACCATCATCAACAAGAACGAGAAGGAAGCTTTACCTCCAGAGAACGTTGATTAAGAGCAGAGCAGAGGAAGCTCTATTATTCTCCATTTTGCTGTTCTTTATCTATTCCTTGTCTCCTTCCTTTCTTTCTTTCTTCTTGTGGATTTGCCCTCTGATTATTGTTTGTTGCTAAGATGGCCTCAGATTAATGACAGGTGTGGCTAGATTTTCTTGAACCTAGAGTACTGATTTGAGGATTTGAGCATATTTGAACAATTAATTTGTGCTTAGTGTTATTTTTGTTTACTTAATCTTGTATTATTTTGTCTACTTTGTGCTTGATCACAACTAAGTATGAATTTGGGGAATTTAGATTAGATTTGGAAGAGGAATTTCAATTGAACTATATGATTAAGTAATGTCAGATTAGAATTTATTCTAATTTGTCAATAGGATAAGAATATACCTATTAGACCTATATAATCATATTAGAGTGAATTTGAATATTTATTGTCTCTTGAGCAAATTGGCTTAGAATAATATTTTAACTCGAGAGAGGAGTATGAGCAATTGGGAGGTGTTTATATTCATTTAAACTCTAGCTTAACAAATTAACATTCAATGCTTTTAATTAGATAATTACATGCTCTCATACTTGAAAAAGGAATTAGCCACTCTAGGTTGTTGTTATCAATTGAAATTTTAAAAGCCTTAATTTACTACTTTTGCACTTGTTTAAATTGTTCTTCAATTTCCTTATTTGATTTGCTTAACTTAAATAAAAATGAGAAATTTAATGCCTAATCATTAATTTGATTGAGTTTTTGTGGGATGAACAAGTGCAATTTCCTTACACTTGTGATGCTTACTTAAATTTTAGTAGCATAATTTATTTGTGTTCCTTTCACATAGATAAAAGCAGGGACTGATACTTTTTATTTGTTTATTTATAGTGTCCGCAGCAACTAGATAAGAGCTCTGGTTGTGGGTACTGCGTCACAAAGTTCATGTAGGGCATAGTCACCCACAATAGGACCTGAATTAATACTAAGATGTGTGTGTGTGTATAATATACATGTATGTGTGTTTAAGTTAAATTAAAAGTTAAGTCATATATATTTTAACGTATTTAATTTGTTTTTGCCCGCAATACTTTGAAAACATTTTTTGAAGAGAAATATTCGCCTGGCCAAATTGAAGAAGTCATAAAAGAATTGGCTATGATTATTAATTGTTAGTGGTTGTTGCAAAATAGAGTTAGCTATAGAGTAGACATTTTGTTTTGTTTATGTCTATGTTAGGTTCTTACTTTAGCTATTTTAGATTTGGTTTTGGTTTCTCTTTTGCTTTTGGTTTCTGTTTTGGTTATGCATATATGACTTTATCTCGATTTGTTTTGGTTTCTGTATTTTGTTTACTGGAATGGATCTCAATTTTGACTTCTGGTTTAGTTATAGAATAGCCATTTTGATACTAGAATGGATCCCTATATTTATAGGTATTTGTATATGTAATATGCATAATAAGGGCTGATAGAAAATGAGCCCCAAATTTTTTTTTAAAAAATTGTCCTTAATAGTTTATGGTTATTCGCTAATAACCGTAATATGTTGAGACATATATCACGGCTCTTTCAAACAACTGTGAAGTATATCAAAATATTTTACGGTTATAGACCAACAACCATAAAATAAGCTCCTTATTGACTATCAAAATTGGTGTCAAATACTTTATAGTTCATCATTTGAATCGTAAAATATTTTGTTATATATTTCACAGTTGTTTATGAACAACCGTTGAATATTGTTTACTACATTTAACAGTTATTGACTAAGAACAATGAAATATAATGCCCTTTAAATAATAGTTTTATTTAAACAACTATAAAATGTAGTGCAATGAATTTTACACTTGTCAATTGTAAAATATTAATATTTAGCGTTAAGATATTTAACAAACTATTAAATATAGGATAAAAAGTTGTGAAATATAGACAAATCTATAGTAGTAGATCATTTTCCCCTCCTTTACCCTCTTTTTCCCTCCTCTACCTTTGGATTCAAAATTTCAATGATCCATATTTAACATCTTACAAAATATTATTATAGTTTTTCTTAAAAAAATACAAAAATAAATTTAAACCGCTAAAATTTGATTTAAACAATTTACAGCTATAGTGAAAAAATGATAAGAAATTCTACTCTATGGTAGTAATAGTAGTAAAATAAATTTAAACTACTAAAATTTGATTTAAACAATTGACAACTATAGTGCAAAAATGACAAGAAATTCTACTTTGTGGTGGTGGTGGTTGCGGCGGCGGCGGCGGCGGCGGCAACTCTTCAGATCAAAGTTTAACATTTTAAATTTATTTTTGTATTTTTTGAAGTAAAATTATAATAATATTTTTATAAGATGTTAAATTTAGACCACTGATTTTTTTAGATGACAAGTGGCAAGTTAAGAAACTTTAAAGTTAACCCTCATAATAGCGCTCCAACTTGGCCTAAGGGTAGCTAGCACTGATCCTCTCGCATTAGGGAGAGACATCAAGGATGGGGGCTTAGCAAGATCAGAGTATCCTCACTCAGGCTATGATCATCTTTAGCAAGGTAATCTACATCGGACCATTGACATTTTAATTCAATGGTAAAGAAGGGAAAAAGAGGGTAAAGGAAGGGAAAATGATGGCAAGGATATCGGAGAAAAGCCAATCCCAAATTTATGGTATGAAGTGAGATTGTTTGTTGTTTAATCAATTGCAATGTGGTGCGGATATACTATATAATACTATTAATGAAAATATGTATTGTAAAATGTAAAACAATCATACCTTATAAGATAATCCAATGGTAAGAAAAATTTAAACTTCCAGCATTGTAATGAAAGTTTGAGACTATCACTCTTGTCTTTATTATAATTCCATTTTAACATATAATATATCTTTAATTGATCAACTTTTTCAAATTTTCCCTTAGTATTGAAAAGAAAGATGCTATTGGTACATTTTCTTTCACTTATTCAATAGGGATAATCATAATGACTATTAGGGTGGACTTATATTTAAGGCTAAAATTTTTTGACCAATTGAAAATATAGTGAGCATCCGCGTTGGCATGTAGAAAGATAATGGACATGTGTGAGCAATGTCATGTTTGGAAATTAACCTCCCCCCTTTTTATTGGTTTAGCCATTTGGAAAAGTTACTCTAATAACTCTTATCTTAAAGCTGGTAGTACTAAATATTGGATACTGCATAAAAATAATGCTCCCCCTAGTTGTTAATATAAGACTCAGTTAATTTTTTTAGGGAGGTTAATGAAGCTAAATAAGTTAGTTAATAATAGAATATGCCCTGTATCATTTGATTATATATTAGTTTGTCATAAAAATTAGTTTGGTATAAAAAAGATGAATATGAACCAACAAACTATTGGTTGAAGTGGTAAGGAGCCTCACCCCCGTAAGGAGGAGAAAATAAGTTTGAATCCTGGGAAGCGCACTTGTTGAGAGAGGTAAGAATCCTTTGCCCTCAAAGCATCAAGGGCGAAACTATTGATCAAATAATAAAAAAAGAAGAATATGAATACTTTAAAGTAATTTATTTAGTTTCTTTAATCTTTCTAAAAAAGTCAACTAGCACTGTATAGAAAAGAGTTTTTAGACTGGAACATTTAGATCGGTTATATTGGATAAGGTCTTAAAAATATGATCGGTGGTATTTCTGTAATTATGATGAAATATTAAGACCGATTATAGTAAACCGGTCTTGAAAATAATTTTAAGACCGGTTATAACAAAAACCGATCTTAAAATATATACAATTAAAAAAAATAAATATATGTAATATATTTTCTAGACCGGTTCTAAAAATAACCGGTCTAGAAAATATTATTTGAATTAAAGACAATTATAAAAATAAAATGTAAGACAATTATCTGAATTAAAGACAACTGTAAATGAAGACCGGTCTTAAATATTAAAAATTTAAGACCGGTTATTAATTAATAATCGGTCTTAAAAACTTTCAATTTTTAAGGCCGGTTTTAAAATAAAACTGGTCTTAAATATTACTTTCAAGACTGGTTGTAATTGACAACCGGTCTTAAAACTGACATGGATTTCAAAAGACGCCTAAATTTGACTTTGAAATCTAAAACTCAAGCACATCAACAAAACCCCTGTATCGTCTCACGGCAGCTCCTCCTTTCCCCTTCTCTCCTCCTTCCTTAACTTCACCGCCGTCAACAGAGATTTACTATTGAATACATTGTGGGAAGGCTATCGTCATTTGTTCCCTCCATTTTCTTTGTTCGATTCCTGCAGCAAGTGGCCAAGGTCTATTCAAGTCTAGAGGAAGAAGAGGATCCTCAAGCAAAGGTTTAAGGTACCGTTTCATTATTCTGAAATTGTGGACCTGGGTTTATTTTGGTGGTTTTCCATTTGTATTACAGACTATAATTTAAGCTTGTTGTTTCTAGTGGACCTGGGTTAATTATTCCATTTGAAAGTGATGATTTTGAGAGTTGTGGTATAGCTTCTGTTATATTGTTTTGTTTGGGTTAAGCTTGTTTGGTTTTGTTTTGTTTTATTTTGATCGTAGTTGAAGACTATAGTGGTGTAGCTCCTAGTTGATTTTGCTAAAATGGGTTCTGTTTTGTTTGGTTTAAGCTTGTTGCTTCTATTATATTGATTTTGTAGCTTCTGGGTTCCTTCTTTTGATTCGGCCATGCAATTTGAATTTAAAATCTTTACCAATATGAAAACTTGCTTTAGGGAATTGCTTTTACAATTGTAATTAATCATTCCTCCTTCATCTTAATTATTGCTTTAGTTGATATTTGTTATCAACTTGTGCATTGTAATTAATTATTTGTTCATGTTTGCATAACTTGGGAATTGCTTTTGAACAATGCCTTTGTAGATAGTGCCCTGTCATAACAATAAGCACCGTGTAGCAAAATTTCCTTAAATAGTGTCCTTAAAGTGTTTTTAGACAATGAGTCGTCCTAGTGAGTGTAATACCCCGAATTTTGAGACTTGAGGCTAGAGAATAAGCCTAAGAGAAGTGGACTGCTAAGCCCCATTTTAGCAAGATGTCAAATTGTGATTAAGAGATAATGACTCCAAAAGTGGATGTGGTTAGTGATGAATAAACCCTTTTGGAGAATATGGTGTGATTTGGCACCCGATGTGATTCGTATGTGTTGTGAGCAGCGCCGAAACCCTGTATTTAAGTTCAATTATGGATTAACATCTAAATTGACTTAAAATAGAGGGGAGGGTGCATTGTGGAAGAAAAGGAATGATATAGTGTGTTTGGTGGTGATTCAAGAGGAATTGCCATAATCAATGGCAAAACGGTAAAGTTACTGACCAATTGGTCAGTTATCAAAGAGGAAACTCATTGGTAACTTCAAGATCAATGGTTAGGATTGATTTGTGCAAGAGATCAAGGGGGGAATCCCATGTATGTGTGCCTTGGTGAGCTCATGGAGGTGTGACAAGATCTTGACACTTGGCACAATGTAAGCCCTTGGATTGGTCAAAAGTGTCAACACCTCTTCCCTCTTTCCTCTCCCTTTTAGGTCGGTTTTGGGGGCCTTTGAACTCCAAAATCTGATCCCTTTCTCTCTCATTTAGCAGCCATGGACATCCAAGAGGAGGGAGGAAAGAGAAATCAAAAGGTGAGATTTTGGTTGGCTTCTTCCCCTCTAATGCTCAATTCATCTTCTATAAAGTTGTTCATAGTGATGAGAGCTTCATTGCTATGGTTTTAGATTTGTGAGAGAAGGTGTTTGAGAGCTTGAAGAATTTGGGAAGTGGAGGAATCAAATAATTGGCATTGGGATATTTGGTGACTATTGACCTAACTATTGTGGTTATTGGTTGAGTATTGTGAATTGAGAATTTTGCCCTGATTTTATGGTATTTTCGTGTGGAATGTGAATGGTGGAATTGGATGTTGTTTTGTGTTGAAAATGGTGTCATGTTGTGGTATTTAATCATTGGAATTGGTTTGAATTGGATTGGACACAATGGTTGCAAAATTGGAAATTCTGTCCAGTGTGAATTCTGTCTGGGCAGTCTGGTTGTGTGGACGTTTTTACTGGGCAAAGGAAGTCACAAAATTATGAAACTTTCCAGTCTTAAATTTCACATCCCAAGCTTCAAAATGGACATATAGTTTGTGCCATTTGGTTTTGGGAACTGGGAGTTATAGCTGTCCAAAGTTTGAGGTCGAAAATGGATTCTGTTTTGGGGCAGTGATGAAATGTGTGTAATTCTGTATTTTTGTGGTGATTTTTAGTAATGGCCAATATTTTTCCTATGTAGAGGACTTGAATAGCTTTCATTCACTACTACAGAATATACATATAAAGTCCCTAAAGGACGTCCCTTTTTCAAAAAGGGACGCCCAAAATATGGGGCGGTGGCATATGGGTAATTATAGATCAAAGTTGAAAAGGTTGGCTCGTAAAAAAAAATTGAATCTCGCGCCTGAATTAGTTTTAGACGTCCCCATGTTCCTTAGGGACGTCTAAAGACTGTTTTAGACGTCCCCAACAAACATGGGGACGTCTAAAACACTCCAGAAAAGCAGATGAACTTCGGGGAAAAAAAAATTAACACACTTTAGACGTCCCCAGATGGCCTGGGGACGTCTAAAGCTTTACATTAGACGTCCCCAGAGCAGCTGGGGACGTCTAAAGATTATATTAGACGTCCCCAGCTGTCCTGGGGACGTCTAAAGCTCAAACATTAGACGTCCCCAGACCAGCTGGGGACGTCTAAAGATTATATTAGACGTCCCCAGCTGGTCTGGGGACGTCTAAAGGCACCTTTAGACGTCCCCAGACCAGCTGGGGACGTCTTAGGCTAGTGCATGTGGGGAGTGTCAGATTTTTCTGAGCACTTTCTCTACTCTCCCCCTCTCCTTCATCACTTCCGTCCCCTCTCCCCTGTTTCTTGTTTTTTTTTTACTTTACTCTTTCACTTCCGTGAGTTCCGTCCCCGCCCCCTCTCCTTCTCCTTCATCACTTCCGTCCCCTCTCCTTCATCACTTGCTTGTTGCTTTATTCTCCTACCTTCACTTCAGAATATGCGAGGCCATTTCTCCTCTCCCCTATTTCTTCTTGTTCCTTCTTAGCCTCTATTTCATCCAGACCGTTGCATCTTTGCTCTGCTGGTTCTGCACTGTTCTCTCTCATTCTCTCCACAGTCGGGCTCCTCTTACCACCGTGGGTCGTCATCTGCTCTAAAGTTCTGTGCTTGAGGTTAGCTAAAACTAAACTTGTGAATGAATTTGTGAATGATTAGGAAAAATGCGTTTGTTCTGTGCTGGAATTTAAGTGTGGTTTGAATGAATTTGTGAATGATTAGGAAAATGCCTTTGTTCTGTGCTGGAATTGAAGTGTGGTTTGTGCTTGAGCTTTATCTTTGCTATTTTGTTGAATTTAAGACGTACCACATCAAGTTTTAATCTTTTGATTTTTTCCATTGTTTTGACAAACATGAAATTCTCATTAACTAAAAATCAACCCATAAATTATGTAATTATCTTCAAGCTAGGCCAAGTACTAAGCAAGACTAGACACTAGGCAATGTATACTGCCCTGCGTATTTGGGGCTGCTGAAGTGTATATATAATTGTATTTAATATATATATATATTCATTATTTGACAAAATTGAACAAGCATATTTACTTATCATTCAATTAGAATATAATGAATAAACATATTTTTTATTTACTTAGTAGATATTCATATTTTTCATAAAGAATATTTAATTAAGAAATTGGTAAATTGAAATCTTAAGAAATAAATTATTATTATTTTTATAATTATTGTTCTTATTGTTGTTGTAGATGTTGTTGTTAAATAGTAAGAAAATAATCTCTAGTGAATTAATTTTCATTGGCTCAAAAATTGAATCTAAACAATAAAATATAAACAGGATTATTGCATAGAATATGTTTTTGAAATATTAAGCTGAGATGGTTTGTTATTTTGATTTTGGGATGTCTCACTTTTAAGGGGAAATGCTGCCAAAATTTTGAAAAACATACTTGTAAAAGGAAATTCCCCGTGTTTTCAATTATTCTAAACTTGAGTGTAAATGGAAATGGCATAGGTGGTAATAAAATGGATCATAGTTGGATGAATGCTCTGAGAACAAGTGAAGAATATGAGAATGGGGTTGAAAACTTTATTGAATTTGCTAGGAGGAACGTTCCAGCAAAAAATGGGATGCATTTTTGTCCCTGTGTCAATTGTTTAAATGAGAGAAAACGGGATGTTGAAGTTATAAGGGATCACCTACTTTGTGATGGAATAAATCTTCGATACACAAGGTGGATATGGCATGGTGAGGAAGTAACTGATTGTCCGTCACACAAGAAGGAAGCTGTAGATGTCATAGATGAAGATACAATGGAGAGAATGATTCACGATGTTGAGGTAGAATCGTTTGCACAATCGCATGAATATGACAGCCTGCGGAGTGATGCAGAGACACCGTTGTACCCTGGGAGTAAGTACACACGGCTCACAGGAACATTACATTTGGTTAACTTAAAAGCAACTTGTGGGTGGACCGATAGTAGTTTCACATTGCTGCTTGAACTGTTGTGTGATATGTTTCCAGACGATAATGTACTTCCAAATCGTATGTATGAGGCCAAGAAAATCCTATCGACAATGGGTATGGAGTATAAAAAGATACACGCTTGCCCTAATGACTGTGTACTGTACAGAAAGGAGTATGAAGGCCTGAGTGAGTGCCCTAAGTGTCAAACCGCACGATACAAAGTGAAGAAAGATGGTGGTTGTGGCGATGGGAAAACTAAAAGGCAACCTGTAAAAGTTTTGTGGTATCTTCCAATAATACCGCGCTTTAAGCGTTTATTTGGCACTGCAAAAAAGGCGAAGAAGTTGAGATGGCATTCGGATGACAGAATATCCGACGGAAAATATCTTCGGCACCCGGCTGACTCTCCACAGTGGAAGAAAGTAGATGAAATGTTCCCTGAATTTGGCAGCGAGCTGAGAAACCTTCGGCTTGGGCTCTGTACAGATGGCATCAATCCGTATGGAACTCTTAATAGCACACACAGTGCGTGGCCAGTACTCCTTGTAATATACAACTTGCCTCCCTGGCTTTGTATGAAACGCAAGTATGTGATGCTTTCTATGATGATTTCTGGACCAAAACAGCCAGGAAACGATATCGATGTCTACCTGGCACCTTTGATTGAGGACTTGAAGAAGTTGTGGGAGGAAGGCGTAGATGTGTTTGATGCGTATAAGAATGAGTCATTCAAGCTACGTGCAATGCTGTTCACCACCATAAATGACTTCCCTACCTACGGAAACCTCTCAGGGTACAGTGTGAAGGGGCATAAAGCATGTCCGATCTGTGAAGCAGACACTCACTTCCACCAACTGAAACATGGAAGAAAAACGGTGTACCTAGGTCACAGGAGGTTCCTTCCTAGATTCCACCCGTATCGTAGGTTAAGAAAGCGTTTTAACGGCTTGCCGGAGCATGGAATGGCTCCAAAGGCATTAACCGGAGAGGACGTTTACAGTCGGGTTGAACGTATCAATGTCTTACTCGGTAAGAATCATAAGACTTCGGGTGAGAGGAACATATGGAAGAAGAGATCAATTTTCTTTGATCTTCCATATTGGCGTAGTCTTGACGTGAGGCACAGTATTGATGTAATGCACGTGGAGAAAAACGTTTGTGATAGCCTTGTCAGTACACTTTTGCATATTCCAGGGAAGACCAAGGATGGGATTAATGCGAGACTAGACCTTGTTGATATGGGAATAAGAGAACGGTTACATCCACAGCTAAGAGATGATGGTAGGAGGGCATACATGGAGCCAGCAGCGCATACACTATCAAAAGCGGAGAAAAGAAGTTTGTGTGGGTGTTTGCATGAAATTAAGGTACCACAAGGATATTCTTCGAATGTGAGAAGGTGTGTGTCAATGGACGATTTGAAGTTAGTGGGAATGAAGTCCCATGATTACCATGTGTTGATGCAACAACTGTTACCGGTAGCTATTAGAGGGATTATGAAAGATGAAGTTCGAAACACTGTGACAAGATTGTGTGTTTTCTTTAATGCTATCTGTAACAAAGTCATTGACACTGAAAAGCTGGATGAACTGGAAGCCGAGGGTTATATCATATTGTCCCAATTAGAGATGCACTTTCCTCCTTCTTTTTTTGATATAATGGTCCATTTGATAGTTCATTTGGTAAGGGAGGTAAGGCTCTGCGGTCCAGTTTACCTGAGGTGGATGTACCCTTTCGAGCGATACATGAAGATCTTAAAAGGGTACTCTAAAAATCCCTATCGACCAGAAGCCTCAATAGTTGAAAGGTATGTTGTTGAAGAGGCTATGGACTTTTGCAGCGATTATCTATCAGGGAAGAAGGAACAATCTCGGCATGAAGAGGGGAGGAGCAAGGGAACACGAGGACTGAAAGTGAAGACTATGCCTCGTGAAGAGGTGTTGCAAGCACATCTTTATATCCTTAATAACATGGCAGAAGTGCAACCGTACATAGAGGAACACAGAAACAGATTGAAGAAAGAGAATCCGAGGAAGAATGACATGCAGATTACTATTGAGCAAAACAAGACATTCATTCAGTGGTTTGAGGAAAAGGTTTTGTATGAGTCCGGTGTGTCTGGGACAATAGAGTGGCTAGCCTGGGGGCCTTCGTTTCAGATCATTACTTGGAGCGGTTATGATATAAACGGGTATTCTTTCTACACAAAAGACCAAGATGACAGGAGTACCATGCAAAATAGTGGGGTGATGGTAGAAGCTGAAGCCATGCACTTTTCCAGTTCGAAAGACAAAAACCCCATATTAGCATCCATGGCCTATTATGGAGTGATAGAAGAAATATGGGAAATCACTTACAATAAGTTCAAAGTTACTTTATTCAAATGTAAGTGGGTTAGCAATAATGCTGTGGTAATAGATCAACAATTTGGATTTGTCTCAGTTGATCTTGAAAGAGTAGGTTATAGGGATGAGCCCTTCATTCTAGCAAGCCAGGCGAAACAAGTGTTCTATGTCACAGATCCCGCAAATAAGAAAACGTCCATTGTACTTCAGAGTAAAAAACAGAAGCATGGTGATCCGACCTTCAACCTTGACGACACACCACCTTTCACAATTAATCCACCTACAACAATTGAAGAAAGAGAATTGGTAGATGATGAAGAATATGCTGTGAGAAATGATCATGGTGAAGGAATATGGGAAACAATCTAGAGTAAGAGCTTAACTTAGAAAATAGTAATGTGTGCTGTTTGTTTTATTACATCTCAGTTTATTCATTTACTTACAATTTATTCACCTATCTGACAATGCTTTTTGTGCTTACAGGAATATGGACGACTCTGATGACTCTCCAAGTGATAGGGACAATGAAGTGAATAGGCCTGAAGGTGATGCGACACGTGAACCGGTTGCGAGACGAAGGGTTAGAGGCAATACAAAAATGCCTGCATTGGTAGCACGTCATAACCATCAACAGGAGAGGTTGCATATTGACTTTGATCAAGATATGAAACCAATTGGTCCGGAGGAAGACCATTTCATTAGCTACGTAGGTTTTTTGGCTCGAAGCAAAGTTCGCATTACCTATGCTAATTGGAAGTTGGTTCCACCAAAAACCAAAGACTTGATTTGGCAACAACTTTTGGTATATAAGTTTCAATACATCTGCATTATACCTTTATTCCTATCACTTCAAATACAATTAACGTATGTTTTTACCTTGCAGCAAACCTATGATGTCCCTGACACCGCGGAGATGTACAAGGAGTGGATGACGGAGGTTCGTCTACGATGGAAAGATTTCAAGAACAGGCTCACACGAGATTACATTCGAGGGGACTTGAGGGGTAAGGATCCATGTCATGAGTATCCATTTTTGTCTCCAGAGGACTGGAGGTTGTTTATGGCATCACGAGAAGATCCAAACTTTTTGGTAAGATTTCTGTAATCATAGTGTTTTATTTGAATATAGTTGACATTATTGATTCGGTGTTCGTTCTTTTCCTTTAAAAGGCATTAAGTGCAGCAAATGCAGAGAGGCAAGCAGCTAATAACTATCAACATTGCATGTCTCGTGGTGGTTATCGGAAGCTTCAGCGACAGATGATGGCAGAAGAGTTAGAGAAATTGAAGGAAGCAGCCACATCTGATCCTACCGTTGTGGTCCAGCCCCCGCCACCTCCACCACGTCACAAAAAATGGAAAGCAGGGAGGCTTAAGGGTGGGAAGTACGTAAATCCGACTGTTGCTGAGGTTGCCGCAAGAATTGTAAGTAGTTAGAGCATAAGTACAAACTTATTTTTTCATATTGGGAGTGCTTACGATAACTTTTATGCTGCAGGATGAACTGGAAGATCGTAGTAGCCAAGGTTCGTTCACTCCAAGTGGACGGATGGACATCTTGTCAACGGCGATTGGGAAGCCAGATCACCCTGGTCATGTTCGAGGGGAGGCAGTGGGAGTTCGTGTCACGAAGTATTTTGGCCTAGCCTCACATCCTTATTCGTCACAAGGTGAACCCAGTAGGGAGCTTGTGGCCAAGATTCGTCAGGAAGTCTCACAAGAGCTCGAGGCCAACCTTCGCGACAAGCTCCGACAAGAGCTGTTGCCAGAGCTACGTCTTGAGCTGATGCCTGAGCTACGAGCTGAAATGCAGAAGATGTTTGAATCGCAGATGGCTACTACTGAGCGTAGAACCCATTCATCCCCGGCCTTCCACAGCACCAAAGGAAGTTACAACCCGGCGGAGGAACCACTTGGCGAACCTTCTCATACTCCAGCGCCGGGAGAACCTGCCATCCTCTCTTTGGATGCCCCAGTGCTACGTGTAGTTGCAGATGCTCTCGTTCACACAGAAGCTACTACCCACCATCATCAGCAAATTCCACAGCATTTGCGTAGGGTGACTGTGACGTGTGTTCGAGCGGGGGAAGAAGGTACAGCGATCCCTATTCCTGATGCCGAGGTTGCCACGATAGCTCAGGCGAGAGGATCTTTCATCCTTTGGCCAGTATATCTTATTGGCTTGTTACCATAAACACCTCCAATGGTATGGAACTACCTTACTTTTACTTGAGATGTGTTGACATCCTACTAACAGTATGTGTTTTTATATTCTAAAAGAACGAGCAGGAAGCAGAGAAATGGCCCTTCTTAGCACGATTGCAGCATATCTATAAAGGCATTCGCCAGATTGATTTGTATATGCCTCCAGGGTTTGTGGGCCAGAATACAGAGTATCACTTCACAATTGATAAACAAGATCTTAAACAGTTCATGAAGTTCGAGGAGCTAGATATTGGATGGGGCAAATTTGCAATCCTGTAAGTTTTTTATTTCCCATTTTTTGATTCATTTAGTTAAGTTGATTTTAACTAGCTAATACATTCATCATTTTAATTCTATTATAGCTCCTTCCGTCGTATATGCGTTGACTCTCAGAAAGTTGATTTATATGGATTCTTGTCTCCTGCACATACGACAAGGGTTGAGAATACATTGAAACGAAGGACGAACTATGTGGGCTTTACATTGTCAGAGGACGAGTATACTTGTTATCTAGCACCGATTGTTCAAGGGTACTCATTTTAATTTTGTGTATTTGAGATTTTTAGTAAATAATTGCCTTGCCATCTAACTTCATTTTAATCTGTATATGTTGTGATAGTTATCACTGGAGTTTGTGTGTTGTCTGTCCTCGGTCGCACGTTGTTTACTGGTTTGATTCCTTAAATAGAAGACCAGACAAAGAAACTAAAAGCGTCTTCAACCAGTAAGTTATTTTTTTGTATTTCATTGCTTCTTGATTCTTGACTTAATGAATTATTCTAATTTATGTTGATTTTCATTTTCATGATAGCGCATGCACGACGTATCGAGCGCTTGGCGGGCCACGCGACCGTAGAGGTGGCAAAGATCCGAGATGGTTGTTTCCAAAGGTACGTAGTTTCAAATCAAGTTCTTTTGATTGACGGTCGTTTTAGATATGCCTTTATTGATTTTAACCATTTGCTTTTGATTTATAGTGCCCTCGACAACCTGGCGGCTGGGAATGTGGATATTATGTCTTGCTTTATATGTTTAACATCATTCAGAGTGGCATTACGACAGATTTTGAACAAGTAATCGCTTCTTCATTCTCTGAGGATAATATTCTTGGTGTTGTGATTCAATGGGAATTCATTCACTTTATTCATTATTTCATCTAAGCTTATTTTCTAATTTACAGATTTTTGACAATGAAGATGCCTACTCATATGAAGACTTAAATATGATCAGAGACTTTATGGCTGGACATCTTCTTCAACGTGTACCAGAAGAGTAAAGTCTTTAGTAGTTTGTGTAGGACATACTTTTGTGGTAGTACATATAATTAGCGTTATTGTTGTTGGATATGGATTGGATTTTAGTCTTGGTTCTTGTACAAACTGGGGACTTGGATATAGATTGCTGTGTAGTTTGTCTGGTTAGAAAGTTTGTGTGGCATGTAGTAGACTTGGATATAGATTGTTGTGTAGTTTGTGTGGTTTGAAAGTTTGTGTGGCATGTAGTAGCCTTGGGTTGATCACTGTGTTTGTTGTTGTTTTCATTCTGCTGAACTGCTGTTGTTTTACTCTGTTGTTGGAATTCTATTTCTGCAGTTTACATATTTTCCAGACAGTGCAATATGTATAAAAGGTCCATTTAAAAAAAAAAAAACTTTCAACGTCCTTAATAAAAAAAGGGACGTGGAAAGTACTGCTGGCGACACTTTAGACGTCCCCAGGTTCGACTGGGGACGTCTAAGGTGGACCTTAGACGTCCCCAGGTCTTCTGGGGACGTCTAAGATGGACCTTAGACGTCCCCAGTTGAACCAGGGGACGTCTAAGGTGGACCTTAGACGTCCCCAGTGCACTGGGGACGTCTAAGGTCCCACTTTAGACGTCCCCAATGAACTGGGGACGTCTAAAGTGCACTTTCTACGTCTCCAGTTTTACAGACGTTAATGACGTTTTTTTCTACGACCCTTACATAGACGTCCCTCTGTTTTCAGACGTTGAAAGGCCAAAAAAAGGGACGTTAAAACACTTTTTTCTAGTAGTGATTTGACTTTGGGATCACCTTGTTTCGATTTTTCTGGAATTAATTATGAATTTTCAAAGTTTCCTTGGCTGCAGCAGAAAATCTTGGCTGCAGCATAAAAGTTTCTGTGCACGTTTTGGCCGTAGCCAGAAATTCTTGACCACAGCCAAAAACCTTCTGTGCGTGTTCTGGCTGCAGCCAACCCCCATTTTCAGCATTTTGAGATTTTGAAAGGTGATTTCCAACCTAGTACGTTCCAATCTTTCAAGCTTTTGTTGAGCTTATTATTAGACACTTAAGGGACTCAAATGACAACCAACTTTAAGTGATATAAAAGTAAAGATTTGGAATAGAGAATAAACCTATGTCCTTACTTTGGTTATAGGTTTGATATTCGCCCTGAACGTGGTTCGATATTCACCTGGTCGTGTGTAACCCCCTGCCTTTAATCACGTAATTATAATTCGATATTAGGTAATTAAATTAAATCAGAGACCGTCAACTAGTTCAAAACCCATAAAATGTTCCCTTTAGTAGTAGGGACTTTACGAAATTTTCAAAACTTCATTCCTCTTCCGGTCTCAAGTTCAATTATCGAATATAATCACCTGTGCAGTTTATCTACATTTATGTATGACAGAGTTTATAACTTTAACCCCGGCAACCCCCAGGTTTATCTATATACACATAGAGTTCTATCTCCTGATTAGGGGATTACAAAACCAAGTATTCCAACTATTTACAACTCAAAACGTTATACAGTAATCTCTTGTCCAAAATGAACAGCCAACATAATCCATACTATGTCCCTAGGAGACTCTAACCACTCCGGGTCACGCGCTTCTCCTTGGAGCCACTCGCCCTGTCTGAAAGGTTAGTTCAAGGAAAGAATGAGATTCAAAAGAATCCCAGTAGTAACAAAACATTTATATCACATATAAGCACACAACATGTAAGCAAATCATCAACAGCAGCAGCACATATCACACTCCACCCTCATCCCCTTTCTCTGCCGGGAAGGCACACAGTCCTAACCCGAACCGTTGCTAGCTACTCAGGGACTATTGGCGTGGCAGTGCATAAATATAGCCTTATAGCTCATACAGCTATCCGGCTCTCACAAATGGCCTGTCGGCCTCACAAATAGCCTTTCGGCTCACATATCACATATATCACACTTCATCCTCATCCCCTTTCTCTGCCGGGAAGGCACACTGCCCAAACCCGAACCGTTGTTAGCTACTCAGGGACTATTGGAATGACAGTGCTAACACAAATCCACAAAGATCACAGCATACGAATCCATTCCCAATCAACGATATCACCCACATGCAATGCATCATATATGGTACGAAAGAAAAGTCACTACCTGATCCTTTCCTGACGGTTGCTGGCACAGTAGGCTCACGAGGATAGCAGATGTCAAATCCTATAATCAAATAGGGACATTAAGTCAATCACTTTTCCAAGTTCTTAATTCAATAACACTCTAAGTTGGTATTCATTTGGACTCTTTAGATGGCCATTAAATGCCTAAACATATGCCTAAAGGGTTGGGATACCTATCCCCAAAGATCCCTCTTAAGAAAGCTAAACACTGATTTTGGGTCCCCTCACTCGAGCACAGAAGGCCGTGCTCGAGCATGACCCCCCATTCTCACTCGAGCACATGCGAGTGAGACACAGGAAGTGCTTGCCCGAGAGCAACTCCTGCGACAAATCTACACTCTCACTCGAGCACAAGAGGCTGTGCTCAAGCAGAGACCTCAGAAGCACTCGAGCACCACGGAAGTGAGGCCTGCGAGTGACAACCCGAGAGCATCTCTCTACATCTTCCTCTACCTTCACTCGAGCACAAACGCCTGTGCTCAAGCACTGATCCTCAGTGCTCTCGAGCACAAGGAAATGAGGTCCAGCGAGTGTCCACCCGAGAGCAACCCAACTCCCAGGCAACAGATTCACTCGAGCACAAACTCCAGTGCTCGAGTGATCTCCCAATGCTCGCGAGTGCCAGCGCACTCTTGGCAAACTACCCACGAGTGATCACCCGAGACGCTCACCCCCAGTGATTTCATGCACCCTCACTCGAGCACAAACATGCTCACTCGAGCACGTTCATCTTGTGCTCGAGTGAGTTCTTCCCTCACTCGAGAAATCCTAATAGATGCCCAAAACGCTGAACTGATATGGTTTTCCCAGAATTTACCAATTGATTACCAATGGTCCTAAAACTCATACCATAACTCATTCTCACTTATTTCAACACAAGGAACCCATTGGCAACCACAAGCAACCCAAATCCAACCCATTCAACACATTCTCTCTTTAGATCATCAAACCACTCAAAACCTCATTCTAACAATCTCCCTTATTCCACTTCAAATCAAATTCTAATCACTCCCAAGTGTCAAAACTGACCAAATGAACAGTGACACTCTAACCAAAATCTACCCTTCACTTAACATCATAATTAGGTCAAATTTCCAAAATTCTCATTGATTAGGCAAACATCTTGACATATATATCAAAATGCATTACAAGCCTACCTTTACAACTTGCTAAAATCAACACCTTGATTCCACCAACTTTCAGATTTGTCCCACAATCAAACACCACCAATGGAAATTCTGAAATCATAGAAACCAAGCTCTCAACCTCTTGGTCAACATTAATGAAAGGTAGCTAAGCATATAGGACCATTTACCTTGACAAAATTCAAGCCCTCAATTCCTCTTTCTTGCTTTGTTCGCTGGAAATGGAGAGCATAGAGAGAGAATGATGATGATCAGCTTCTTTCCTTATTCCCATGCACTCATAACTGACTTGAGAGGGAGAGAGAAGAGTTTGAATATTTTGACTCATCCAATGGTTCTCATTTAGCCACTTGTCACCATCCCTCTCTTCCCTTACATGAGCTCACCTAGACTCACATGCACAAGATCACATCTCTTGTTCATTCAATCTCATCCATTGATCTTGATTACTAAAGAGTTTTCTCTCCAGTAACTGACCAATCGCTCGGTAAATTTATCGTTTTACCCCTGATTAATACATTACTCATTAAATCATCACTAATGATCTTGATATCACATTACACAATATATACTTCAAATATGCTTAATTAACATTAATTACATCATTTGAAGTTATTATTCCCTTGATTACATTCCAGGATATTACATTGTGAGTAAGCGGTGTTGGAGCTTACGTGGAAAGAACAAGTGCAGGGAACATATCTCTCCTGCATGTATTTGATATCTGTTTGTGTGTGTGTTGGTGCATGTCTTTGCTTTGCATGATTATGTGTTATTTGAAGCTATGTTTCAATTAATGCTATGGCCATTAGTATGTTGTTCGAAGTATTAAGCTTACAAATTGTCATTGTGTTAGCATGAGTTATGTGATGCAAGCATGTCATGCATTAAACATATATCGTACATGCACATTGATATTGTTTAACTACTGAGATTCTCTAGAATCTCACCCTCCCCTCTAACCTTTCAGATAGGGTAGTGGATCGAGGATGGAGCAAGCAGGCAAGGGTGATGAGGACTCTTTCGGGTTGTAATCTTGTGATAGTTGGTTATCAATGCATGTTTGGGATTAATTATATTTGGATATATGATTGTATAGGTTGGAATGTATATTCGAGTATGTATTTGGTATGAGAATTTATGTAATCCCCTATTTGGAAAATTGTAAAGGGCGAATGTGCTTTGTAAGCTTGGATTAATGTAAGAAATCCGGGATTTGCCGGAAATTTATATTGTGCACTCTGATAGTTATACGAATGTGATTTATCTTCGCAGAGTAGTTATATTTGATATGTGAATATGAGAGCATTTCAATTAGATTTCAAAATGTATTTGTGAAAACCTTATCGTGAAGATGGGATTTTAAAATGGTTTTGTTTATCATTGGTCTCTATTTCATTTTAATTGCGTATTTTGGATATAATTACGAAGGGGGTTACATTTTAGTATCAGAGCTGCAGTTCCTGGCAAAGATGGATTTTGCTAGGATAATGGCAGTAGTTGCTGCCTTAAGTCATAGAGAATGGCTTTGTTTGTTGTGGTATACACATTATGGTCCCTGCTATTTGTGGATATGTGAGTTTAAGGGCCATGTGTATACATTAATTGTGTTGTGGATGTGGTGAGTCAATATGATTCGCCTGAGAATTTGAGGTGTAAACCAAGAGGTAGAGGTAATCAGACTTATCATCTAATTTGAAAACTAAGGAAAATAGTTTCCGAGGTATTTGATATTGAAGTTCTAGGTATCGTAACTAACCTAGGCGTTGGGTGAGAAACCCTAGGTGGTATGATGTTACATGTAGTGATATCATGTTGAGTTTGTGGGTGTAAAGGCCTTAAGACCTAGGGGACTGGTATGCCTTAGGCTGTCAAAGATATTTGGATTTGTGTTGGGGTTGATGCTCCTTGGAATTGAGGGAAGTGATTTCCCAGTTCAACTGAGGTTGAGGTTTACGAGATGAACTGTTATCCAAGGATCAGACTCAATAGTCAAGCTAGTCCTTAGGAGGTTGATATGACCTATATGGTCTGTGGTACCAAGATATGGTACTAGATTGGAATTGAAATATGTATCAGGTATCCTGAGGTTGCTAGTGTTCATCTAGCACAGGGAAAAGTGATTCTGCGGAGAATTTGAATTTGAAAGAGTTATCTAGAGAATTCAAAGTGGAGAAGGCAACCTACGGGGAGTTCTGATCGGAGAGGGCTACCTACGGTGACGTCTGATCAGAGCGGCTATTTGTGTGTTTATTACCTGCGGCCCACTGGGGGTGTGTATGGCATACATTGGGAGGACCGTTCCTTCGGGGCGGTGGAGATACGGGGGATATGTGAGTCCTGGGTGAAATGTGAGTAACCCAGCTGCTTGCCAGGCTCAGTGTAAGGGCCGGCCAGCGGAGCCCTGGTATGTAGTTGACCAGGGGGTGGGCACTTGAAGGGGTGTGACAATATAAAAAAAAAGTTTGTGACAGCCGCCGTGACGACAAACCCTAGTGTGCAGCTGCTGTGATGACGAACCTTAGTACGCACTTGCCATGACGTTAAATCGTAGAATAGAGCTTTGGGAACGTTGGGAGTATGGGATCTCAACGAAGTGCTGGTTGTGGCTTTAAATGATTCAAGTTGAATCGGGCCAAGGTCTGACGCAGATGAATATATGTTGTAAATGTTGTCAGTTGTGGTGGGAGATTCCTATGGCACTTCTGTTAAATCAACTTGACATTGTTAAAGCACAGATGAGGAGATTGACCTCAGAGTGTGCTGTGGAAGTGTGAGAATGTGATATGTTTGAGAATTGTGTTGAGCAGAAGCTCGAGGTTACCGTGAGAATGATGTGTTAACCATGGCTTCGGGAGGTAAAACTTTGAAGTTCAGATTATTTTGTGAAAAAGGGGTATTGAAGGATCCTAGTTTGGTGAAAAGAATTTGTGGTGGGTGGAATTATTAAAATGCCTGGTTCCAGCTTGTTGCAATTGTGCATTGTGAGTCTCTCACCTGAGGCCGCATGGGGTGATTCCTATGGCGGAGGACCGTTCCGCTGGGGTGGTAGTTACGGGGGATTGACTATTTGTGAGCCGCGAGGCTATGTATATGCACTGCCACGCCAATAGTCCCTGAGTCGCTAGCAACGGTTCAGGTAAAGACTGTGTGTCTTCCCAGAGGTAAAAGGGGATGAGGGTGGAGTGTGATTGTGAATCTGTGATAGTTGTGAACAAGCTGGGATTGAGGTGTGTCGTAGCAGAGCAGAGCTAGTTTAGCTGATGGCGAATTCGACTACATGATCGGGGATTCTTGTTTGTGAGGGAAATTACCCTGGCATGGCCAGCCTGGCTAGCCACCACGCTGGTTGCACCAGTGTTGACCTAAGGCCGAAAGGCGGTGCGTAAAATTAGAATATGCGATATGTGTTGTTGTGAATGTGAACTGTGATGTGACTGCCAGAAGGGCAATGTGTATTTGTGAGACAGCGGGAAGCTATCATAATTGTGCAAGCGGCGGAAGCCGAGGTATTCTTGCAAGGTGATATGTGTGCAAGTGGCGAAAGCTACGTATCATTGTGTATATAGCCGTGGGTGCTGTCGTCTTGTGACAATCGTCACGCATCAAGGTGAATCTGTCATAGACATTGTGTAATACCCAAAAGTCCCGGATGGGTGAGGGTAACGTCGTGAAACTTGATACGACAATGTGATATTGTGATTGTTGTGAACGCCCAAAAGTCCCGGTTACCACTAGCGGAGTTACTGGTGGGTGTACGGGTAAGGGTAAAGTTGTGAAAGTGGATATAGCGAAAGCTGAAATGTTTATGTATACAGCTAAGGCTGTCGTTTGATGTATTGAGGTTGTGGTGTTTTGCGGTTACTTCCAGAAGAGGTAACTAGATTGAGTTAAGCAGAGTGGTGGCCTATGCTGCCCAACTACCGAGATGATAAGGCTCATGTTATGGCAATCGTACGTGGTGGCGATTGCATTTACTTAGCAAATGTATGGTGATTGTGTTTGTGTGGCAATCGTGAAATGGGCCGATTGTAGTTTGTGGCATCTAGGTTGCATTTATTGTGTAAGATTCTTTCGAGAATCTGAATTGTGATTCACCAATTGTGGGGGTGGTCTAGCAAAGACTTTCCCAAGATAGACTAATTTGTGAAACAGAAGCCGTCATGAAGAGGCATCCAAGTTTATGGTTTATGTGGTGTGATAAATTTCAAGGACGAAATTTATTGAATAGGGGAGAAATGTAATACCCCGAATTTTGAGACTTGAGGCTAGAGAATAAGCCTGAGAGAAGTGGACTGCTAAGCCCCATTTTAGCAAGATCCCAAATTGTGATTAAGAGATAATGACTCCAAAAGTGGATGTGGTTAGTGATGAATAAACCCTTTTGGAGATTATGGTGTGATTTGGCACCCGATGTGATTCGTATGTGTTGTGAGCAGCGCCGAAACCCTGTATTTAAGTTCAATTATGGATTAACATCTAAATTGACTTAAAATAGAGGGGAGGGTGCATTGTGGAAGAAAAGGAATGATATGGTGTGTTTGATGGTGATTCAAGAGGAATTGCCATAATCAGGGGCAAAACGGTAAAGTTACTGACCAATTGGTCAGTTACCGAAGAGGAAACTCATGGTAACTTCAAGATCAATGGTTAGGATTGATTTGTGCAAGAGATCAAGGGGGGAATCCCATGTATGTGTGCCTTGGTGAGCTCATGGGGGTGTGACAAGATCTTGACACTTGGCACAATGTAAGCCCTTGGATTGGTCAAAAGTGTCAACACCTCTTCCCTTTTTCCTCACTGATTGAACCATATTTTTATATTATTTTTCCATGATTAATTTGATATTTTAATGTAATTCCTGAAATATTATTGCATTATTAAGCATTGGTTTTGGTTAGGGACATTTGTTTTGAATTAATTGTAATTAGGGGTAAAATGTTCACAATTTATTAATTATTTTTATACAATTGTCCCTTGAACTTTTGATGCTACAATTGTGCTTAATCTTACATTTAAGGTGTTTTGGAAGGAAATCTTAGATTTTGGAGGTCAAAATTAATATTTTAAAGATTGGGGAAATCACAGAAAAGGGCCCTAGATTTTGGAAAAATTACAAAAATATGAAGAAAAGGACAGGGTAGAAAATACAGATAAAGACCCAAAAGTTTCAGAAACTTTAGTCCGGCCTCACAAATATTTCAAAACAATGCAATTTAGTCCCTCAAGGAAAGGTTTCAGAGTTTTTATTTTGGTCCCTGGGTCAAAACACGTCGTTTTGACCAAGGGATCCAATACTCACTGGACGCTGTGGATGTAGCAGACGGACCCGAGAGTGATTTGAGAACAGAAACAAGAGGACCCGGTGGACATGGAATATGGATATGCTGAGACCCGATCCAAGACGCAGCTGAGGGAATGATATAGGAGGGAACAGCGTCGCAACAGGGACACATCACAGATCATCATAGTCGAACCAGAGAACCAGCGCCGAAGACCATCATTCTCTTCCTTTTTTCCTTGTCGCCGGCGGCATTCTTCACCCTCACTGCCATCGCCGCCGTCGACCAGAGAGACAGAACCGAGAGAGCTGAGAGTTAAGAGGGTGATCGGCCGACACAGCTGGGAGTGAGAAGAGGGTGCTGCAGCGAAGAAGATAACACAACCGCACCATCATCGTCATTCATCCATCACCACGTCTGAGCTGATAGCATCTTCTCCTGTTCCTGAACTCTGGCTAAACCGTGGCTTAATTTGCTCTGATTTTATGTTCAAATCCAGCCCCTGTTTTTAATTGGTTATGTGCTAATTGGTTACTTTAATTGCTGATTTCATGGCTGGATGTTTGAATATGAGAATGACTATGTTTCTTGAATCTGTGGCTGTGAGTAGCTGATTTGCTTTGATCTTGGAGATGAATTTAAGATGGCTTGAGCTCACATGTGCTTCAAAGGGGATTTTATTTTATCTATAGCTCATTATATTTTTAATTTCTTAGGTTTAAGAATTTATTTATGTAATGAGACTATGATTTTAGTTATGATTTTGATGGATTGAGTTGTTGTGATTTGGAATTTGTAATGAGGATTTGTACTCATCAATATATATGGTTATATATATGTTTCTCTATGATTTTATTGATTTCTATCTATTTAACATGGTATTGTTGGATGGTTTGATTGAAATAGAATTATAGTTGAACCTAAATACATTGCTTATTCCATAGTCACTCTTTAAGGGGTTTTAATAATGCTTAAATGAATGGGTTCATGAGTTTAAGCATTAGACTCAATGGTAATTGAGGTTTGGTATATTAGAAGCTTAGAGAAACTCATTACACTAAGAGGGCTTAATAGCATTTCAAGGGTATGGGTTCCTCTCTTGTGATGCTAGACTCAATGGTAATTGAGGTTTGATATAACAGAGGCTTAGTGTATTAATTCCCCAAATATTTTAATTTAGCAAGGATAGTCATTGAAAATCATTTCCAATAGCATCTTCATCATTTGCATTCTCAACCAATTTCCATTCCATATCAATTTTATTCCAAAAATCCAAAAATATTAGTTTTAAAAGCATTTTAGTTTAATTGCAATTTAGTTGTTAGATAAAAAGATCAAAGATCATTTTTAATTCATTTCATTTCAATCATTGCACTTAGTTTCTAGGTATATAATAAAAGGCTCTTCGAGAGACGATCCGGGATTGTACCCTATATTGCAATCCTTGGTTTAAATTTTGAAGAGGTTACCAAGGCATAAAAGCTGACAAAGCCTAAATTCTTCACTCACCCTTTTAGGTCGGTTTTGGGGGCTTTTGAACTCCAAAATCTGATCCCTTTCTCTCTCATTTAGCAGCCATGGACGTCCAAGAGGAGGGAGGAAAGAGAAATCAAAAGGTGAGATTTTGGTTGGCTTCTTGCCCTCTAATGCTCAATTCATCTTCTATAAAGTTGTTCATAGTGATGAGAGCTTCATTGCTATGGTTTTATATTTGTGAGAGAAGGTGTTTGAGAGCTTGAAGAATTTGGGAAGTGGAGGAATCAAATAATTGGCATTGGGAAGAGGAAGAGGTGAGTATTTGATGACTATTGACCTAACTATTGTGGTTATTGGTTGAGTATTGTGAATTGAGAATTTTGCCCTGATTTTATGGTATTTTCGTGTGGAATGTGAATGGTGGAATTGGATGTTGTTTTGTGTTGAAAATGGTGTCATGTTGTGGTATTTAATCATTGGAATTGGTTTGAATTGGATTGGACACAATGGTTGCAAAATTGGAAATTCTGTCCAGTGTGAATTCTGTCTGGGCAGTCTGGTTGTGTGGACGTTTTTACTGGGCAAAGGAAGTCAGAAAATTATGAAACTTTTCAGTCTTAAAGTTCACATCCCAAGCTTCAAAATGGACATATAGTTTGTGCCATTTGGTTTTGGGAACTGGGAGTTATAGCTGTCCAAAGTTTGAGGTCGAAAATGGATTCTGTTTTGGGGCAGTGATGAAATGTGTGTAATTCTGTATTTTTGTGGTGATTTTTAGTAATGGCCAATATTTTTCCTATGTAGAGGACTTGAATAGCTTTCATTTGGCTTTGGGATCACCTCGTTTCGATTTTTCTGGAATTAATTATGAATTTTCAAAGTTTCCTTGGCTGCAGCACAAAAGTTTCTGTGCACGTTTTGGCCGTAGCCAGAAATTCTTGACCACAGCCAAAAACCTTCTGTGCGTGTTCTGGCTGCAGCCAACCCCCATTTTCAGCATTTTGAGATTTTGAAAGGTGATTTCCAACCTAGTACGTTCCAATCTTTCAAGCTTTTGTTGAGCTTATTATTAGACACTTAAGGGACTCAAATGACAACCAACTTTAAGTGATATAAAAGTAAAGATTTGGAATAGAGAATAAACCTATGTCCTTACTTTGGTTATAGGTTTGATGTTCGCCCTGAACGTGGTTCGATATTCACCTGGTCGTGAGTAAGCGGTGCTGGAGCTTACGTGGAAAGAACAAGTGTAGGGAACATATCTCTCCTGCATGTATTTGATATCTGTTTTAGTGTGTTGGTGCATGTCTTTGCTTTGCATGATTATGTGTTATTTGAAGCTATGTTTCAATTAATGCTATGGCCATTAGTATGTTGTTCGAAGCATTAAGCTTACAAATTGTCATTGTGTTAGCATGAGTTATGTGATGCAAGCATGTCATGCATTAAACATATATCGTACATGCACATTGATATTGTTTACTTACTGAGATTTTCTAGAATCTCACCCTCCCCTACTAACCTTTTAGATAGGGTAGTGGATTGAGGATGGAGCAAGCAGCCAAGGGCGATGAGGACTCTTTCGGGTTGTAATCTTGTGATAGTTGGTTATCAATGCATGTTTGGGATTAATTATATTTGGATATATGATTGTGTAGGTTGGAATGTATATTCGAGTATGTATTTGGTATGAGAATTTATGTAATCCCCTATTTGGAAAAGTGTAAAGGGCGAATGTGCTTTGTAAGCTTGGATTAATGTAAGAAATCTGGGATTTGCCGGAAATTTATATTGTGCACTCTGATAGTTATACGAATGTGATTTATCTTCGCAGAGTAGTTATATTTGATATGTGAATATGAGAGCATTTCAATTAGATTTCAAAATGTATTTGTGAAAACCTTATCGTGAAGATGGGATTTTAAAATGGTTTTGTTTATCATTGGTCTCTATTTCATTTTAATTGCGTATTTCGGATATAATTACGAAGGGGGTTACAGTGAGGGTACTCCCGATCCAACTATCCGAATCAGAGCGAGCCTAGCAATGCTTCGAGCCAGGAACACAATGAGCCACGTAACCTGCCTAGACGAAGGGGTAGGAGAGCCACCCGATTGACAGACATCCCTCTTAATCGGAATACTGGGGAAAAGATTCTGATTGAGTTTGATAGATATTGGAAACCAATCGGGCCTAATGACCAACGGTATAGGAGTTTTGTTGGCCTCCTAGCACGCAACAAGCCTAGCATCTTGATAGAGCAGTGGAGAAATGTCGATCAAGGTGTAAAGCGACATATTTGGGAAACTATCCAACTCACTTACGACATTCCTGAGAGTGAAGTCTTGTATGACAAGACAATGACGTATTGTGATGAACGCTGGAGAAAATTTAAGACAAATCTTGCCAACAATTACGTGCATATCAAGGTGGAAGAAGGTTAGCCTCTTCCTAATCCGTGTGATCAATATTCTTTTATTGATGAATAAACTTGGCAAGAATTTAAACGGCTTCGGACTACTCCAGAAGCATTGGTGAGTTGACTTATTTTGCAATTAATTTGCTTATGAATTATGAATTGTCTTTATTGATTTACAATGACTTACATTTGATTTCTTATTCTCAGGAAAAAAGGAAAAAGGCCCAAAAGAGTGGTAGAAAGAATGATTGCCCCCATACAATGTCTCGTGGGAGGTATGTGAGTGCCGAAAAAGACTTGTTGGCGGCCAAACAAAAGAGATTGGAAGAAGAAGCTCAATCCGATCCTTCTGTTCTTCTTTCTCCACCATCTCTGATACGTCGTGAATAAAAGTGGTTGTTCGCTCACCAAAAGAGGAGCGGATCTTATATGAGTGAACAATCTCGTATAGTTGGTGAGAAAATTTTAGGTATTGTTGTTGACTTGTTATTATTAATTATTTAGTAAAAAAATTTCATTACTAACTTTGTCATCTGTGTCTTATATAGGAGGAGCTTCAAAAAAAACAAGCTGAGGGATCGTTTAGGTCGGATGGGAGGAATGACATGCTAACCGTAGCTACAGGAAAACCTGAGCATCCCGGCCGTGTCAGGGGGATTGGAGGAGGAGTAGGCATAAGGGATTACTTTGGAGAACCCTCACGTCGTTCCTCAAGTGGTATGGTGACTAGGGAAGAGATGGAGCGTATATTGGCCACTGTGAGTGCGAAAGCTAGGGCCGAGGCAGAAGCATCATTTGATATACGATTTGAAGAAAGGTTCAGCAAGATGAAGGAGGAATGGATGATCATGACGAGCACAAGACAAGCAGATACCAGTGCTCCCCATGCTCATTCCCTAAACCCTAAACAGAGCACTAAAGGGAGTTGCATTGGTCAGTTATCAGAGGGTCCTGGAAAATAAATTGGTAAGCCTTGTGACTTGTTTGTGGAAGATTCTCTGAGACGATTGGTTGCACGGGGGAGCATGCATAACTTGGGATCAACTGTTCACCACCAAGAAATAAAGGATGATCAAGTTAGAGTGGCAATTGAAGAGGTGATCATTGCAGATGCACCTCTCCCTATCCCTGTTGATGACTTCAAGGTTGTGGCCGATGTCATCGACTCTTTCATCTTGTGGCCAAAGAACCTTGTTTCTGATCGAGTTGAGGAATCCCCGCCACCTCCACTTCCACCTCCACCTCCCTTCACTTAAGATGTTTCATGGCGTCCATTGAATGTCATACAGCAAGTGATTTTGATGGCATATGATACGTTCTTTCGAACAAGAGATTGGCCTATTGAGTCAGCTGTTGGCAAGTCAGGGGCACAATGCTATCTTGAGAGGGATGATTTAATGTCCCTGGTAGCTCCTCTACAACAGCTTACGATTTCGATTGTCCAGCTCTTTTTGATGTAACTATCTTCTCAAATTGAAAGTTAATATTTTACAAATTACGCCGTTAAACTTTGATTTAATGTCCCTGCTTGAATTATTGTAGGCGCATGCATCGTAGGTTGGTTGACTTTGGCAAAATCTATAAATTTGGACTCCTATGCCCAGTTCAACTCTATGACAAAGGGACCACTGCTGCTATCAGACACACATACTTATCGCACAGGCTTAGTGAAACCTCAATTGAGTGTTTCTTAGCTCCATATTTGCACAGGTAAGACACAAATTTATATTTCATACTATACATAATATTTTATATTTGCTTAAAAGTTTTCCCTTTTTTCAGTGATAATTGGCAATTGGCTATTTTGTGCAAGGAGAGCTATTCTGTCATCCTCTTATGCTCCCTCCACCTCAGCAAGCCAACTAGTGAATTGAAGAAGAGCTTGAACTCGTAAGTTTTCTTGCATTATTAATTACCTTTTGAATGCAAAATTTATGAAATTTGCGTAAAATAAGTAACCTTTGTGATTTTGATGATATAGGGCTATGTGGACATTCCAACACATTGCTCTTGGTAGGCCTATGTGTGAGGTAAAAGACCCTACATGGATCTTGCCAAAGGTTAGTTATATATTTGTTTGTTTTAAGAATGTATTTAATAATAAGCCATGCTTTAATTTTATACTTGTTTTAACTATATCATGTTATTTTTCAGACCCGTAGGCAACCAACGGGGTCCAACTTGTGTGGGTTGTATTATGAGGCACATGTATAATATTATTACCCTGGGCACGACAGGACTTACTGAAGAGGTAAATGTATATATATTTCAAAAATTTTGTGTTACTTTTATTTTTATTAAGTGAATTTAACGTTTTGTTTGGCTTTGGTGTTTCAGATATTTGAACTTGCTGACCTCTTTCCAGAAGAAGATATTGAGCACATTCGTAATTGTTGTGCTGAATTCATTTGTGAACTTTTACAACAGTGAGTTCTTGTATGTAAAGCTGAGAAATTTTTTTGTATATATTCATTTTTGAATTGACAGGTTGGTTAGTTGAATTCATTTATATTGTTGGTTGCATGATTTGACATGTTTGTTGGTTTTAAAATGGTTTTTGTATATTTTGATGAATTGACTTGTTGGTTGCATGATATGTCATGGTTGAATCCATTTATGCATATATATATATATGATGGTTTTAAACAAAACATTATACATGAGGATATATGACATGTTACAAGTTCCCAGTTCAATGAGAAGGTTAAAGTAAAAGGAAATGGTAAGTAGAAGCAAACTAAACACTATATGGCACTTAATAAGTATGGCATTGGAGGTAGCAGGTAGCAATTCAAGGATGCGTTCTGGTAACTAACCTAATCACAAACAAATAAAAAAATATGACACTTTTAAGACTGGTTATTATGATAACCAGTCTTAAAAGTTATTTTAAGACCGGTTATATTTATAACCGGTCTTAAAATTAAAACTTTAAGACCGGTTGTATGTAAAACCGGTCTTAAAAATAAAACTTTAAGACCGGTTGTATGTAAAAAAAGTTTTAAAATAACTTTTAAGACCTGTTATAATTATAACCGGTCTTAAAAATGTTACATAAATCGCCTTACAAAAGAGTTCTTTTAAGACCAGAGCTCATGAAAACCGGTCTTAAAATTGTTGATTTTAGACCGGTTATAAATAAAACTGGTCTTAAAAGCTAAACTTTTAAGACCGGTTACCAAACCGGTCTCAAAAGTGACATACTTTTAAGACCGGCTGTATCAAGACCGGATCCAGAACCGGTCTAAAAAGTCAATTTTAACCGGACTAAAAAGCCCTTTTTCCACTAGTGTAGGTCTTATATCAAGGATCAGATGGTAGTACTTTCTCCCCCTAACGAGTATGAGTTAAATCACTTATTTACTTATATAAAAAAATTAATTAAGTCAATTACTTGTAATAAATATGTTGGATTTTTGTTTAAAAAATAATCCTTTAATCACTTGCATTGGAAACACTCACTTATGGATGAAAACACCTTTAGTATATGTAACTTTTAGTGTCAGCATTTCACCCAAGAGGAGAGGGGGTGAATTGAGTGATATTAAAAGTTTAAGAAAACTTTAATTAATAAATTTAACTAGGAGTTGAGATTTGGAGAAATTTCACCGAAGTGTACATAGGATATTTATACTAATTTAGTCTCAACTACTTGACCTGCGTCCAGCTCTCAGACACTTATGAGATTTCCACTAAAGCTCCAAGATTCAATGGATTCTTGGTACCACAGTTGCAATATCCTGAATTTTGGGCCTAAAGGCTTGAGAATAAGCCTATATCAGGCAGCCTACTAAGCCCAATTTAGGAAGAGTCCCAATAATGATCGGTGATAGAAAGACTCTCGGGGATTGTGTGATTTAGTTTCCTGGAAGAGAATGGTTCTCCTAATGATGTAAGTGCTCAAATGTTGTAGTTAGTCAGAAGAAATATATCGGTATATGTGTACAAGGGGATACTTAGCGCCATCTCGTAGGACATAGGGGTTTAAGGCGCCATTTGGTAGGCTTTGATATACGTGGTGCAGTCCCGAGTAAATCCCGAGCAAGACCCGAGCAAGATCCCAAGTAATTAAAGTAACTTTACTAAAGCAAATTTGTTAAAATAACTTTAATAAAGTAAGTAATGATGAGTAATGATGGCATAACTTTAGTGTTGGCACCACAAAAAGATGACACATATCCCTTAATCATGAGATATACTTTTTGACTTTTGTGTTGGCCCTCTTAAAAGGCACCATCGATCACATAAGTCAGGGAAATCCACCAGTCTCCACTCTAGTCATGTATTGAATTTCCTAAACACCAAAATCGGGAGTCAGGGGAATTCATTAGGCTTTCCCTTCCCTTGACTAAAAAGCTGGTCAACATGAGAGAGCAAGAGGAAGGATAATTTTAGAAAAACACTTGTCACTTTGAGAGTTAATCTCAAGACACATGGCATTATGTGATTAAAGCACTTAACACATGGCATTAATCCATCCCTCTCCAACTCTATATAATTTTGGCCAACCAAAGGAAAAAGGGGGGAAAATAGAGAAAATGAAAGATGAGAGAAGGTGGAGAAACTTGAAAATCCTAAGTGTTCCGGAGCCGATTTCACCTTCGAAATTGCATTTCTAGCTCTTGGAGTCTTCTTTAATGTTGTTCCTCTTAGTGAGAACAATATTTCTATAGTTTTGGATTCTTGATCAGAGGTGTTTAGTGCCGCCTACAAAGTGGAGGTGCTGCCAAAATCAAGAACTAGATATGGAATAGAGTAGAGGTATGTATAAGCTCTGATTTGAGCTGAATATCTTGAGGTTTTACAGAGTTTTGTTATGTTTTTGGGACTGCTCTAATTTTAGCCAAGAGAGGTTTGAGGCTTAAAATGATCCTATGATTAGAAATCTGAAGTTAAATAAGAGTTAAAGATGATATTCCATAAGTTTTTTGGTTAAATTTGCAAGAAATCACCTTATGGTAATTTAGGGTTCTGTTTGGCTAGACCTGAATCCTAGGGAAAGAATGTGATCTTGATGAATTTGAGGTTTCCAATGGATTCTATATGAAAAAAATGTGTAGGAATAGGTTTTGAGCATGATTTTAGAAGGGTTGGATTGAAAACCCAAACTTTAGAACTTAGGTAGTTGCTGCTAGATTGCATTTTCTGGGAGATAGATTGTTTGTGATATGTTTTGAAATGCCCAAATCTTATCCAATGGTCATGAAATTTTTCAAAACGATAGTAGACATGCTAAGCTTTGATTTGATATATAAGATATACCATTTGGGTCATTACATTAAGAGATATGATTTATTAAAGTTAGGCATTAAATCTGGAATGATTTCTGTGGTAGTAAGGGTTGATTGACGATTCTGGAATTGTGTGCTTGTAATTAGTAGTAGGAGATATTTTTCTTTTAAAGTAGACTTAAAGAGGGTCACATAGGACTTTTAACCACCTTAATTGAAGATTTGCAGAGTAAGTTATGATTTTTTAAAGTTAGGTGACAAATCTGGCAGATTAGGGCGACCCATGAATTTATGGCACTTAAGGTGCTTTGGGACAAGTATGATTCCAAAATAAGAGACATGTCCTGAGGCTAATGTAGCCATACTGGACATTCATTTGTCATGGCTTTAATGATATGGTTATGTATCTAGGGCCATGCGATGTCAAGGAAGAGCAAATAGAAGACTTTGTAAGAAACTACAATGGTTAGAAGAAAAGGAAACAAGAAGGGGACTTAAAGACAAAAGGTAGTAAAACTTTCCTGACTTGCATTTACTTGATAAGTATGCTTATGTATTGATGTGTTTAATTGCTTTGATGAATGGTATGAAGCATATATGAATGATTGAAGCTCTATTTTTACTTTTACTATGGCCATAGGTGTAATGTGTAAAGCATTGAGTATGCAAGTATGTCATTATGCTAGCATGAATTTATGTAAGCAAGCATGTCATGGATTAAGATTGTATCTTATATGCATAGTTAGTAAAAATTTGCTATTGAGATTCCCTCGGATCTCACTCTCCCTACCCAACCATATAGGTAGATTGAGTACAGGAGAAGAACACATGAAGAGATACAAGAGGCAATGGGATATGTAAATTGTTTATGCATGAACCTCCGACATTTTGATAGCCCTATATGGCTATATAATTTGTGTATGTAAGTGTATCAATGAGCTAAGAATGTGCAAAGAAATGAGGAAAGAAATACCCTAGTAATCATAAAAAGGAATTAAGAAATGATGAGTTACTAAGAAGTTACGAACCACGTTGTGATAGTTTTCAAAACGTTTTAAACTATTCAAAAAAACCTACTCAACTTCGGGTTCGAATCCTATTTTGGGGTTGGGAATTGAAAGAATTTTGCAAAAGAATATCATTGAGTAGTTTGAATTTGCTGCATGAAACTCATCAAATTGATAACGAAAATAATGTAAGATTACTGAAATAAGGTGTTACACTAGTACAAGTAAGCTCCTCAACAAGACACTTACTCCCCCTTACACTTTATAAGTAAATACCCTTACTCAATGTCCCACTACCTTGAGATTCTCTTTTCAAAAGTAATAATTATGTTTACAAATTCTCTCTCAAAGAGTAGATAGATAAACACGGAAGAACAAAGGAATATCAGAGATATAAGAGAATATTAATAAAATAGAGCACTTAATGCACAAATTTGTTTTGTCGTTGGTTAATTGCTCTATCTTGATTGCATTCATATTTATAGGTAGAATGTCTTTAATGACTTTTGAGAGCATTCAAATCTATCTGTTAGAGAATAAATGTATCCGTCGATGAAAATGAGCGTTCGGGTTTGTTGAGGCTACTTCGCATTTAATGCTTATGACAACATTTTACTTTTTGAAATATCAAACCTAATCAAGAGATTAAGCACCTGAAACTCATACATAAGTTTGATTAATGACATTTGAAAACAATATAAGAGGTTATGGTGTTAATCAGGATGTTTATAATAGGTATCAAAATTATCAAGACGCTAATTCTGATTATAAGTTTGAAGAACAATCACTCCAGTGTGACTCGAAATCACTTGAGTGATATCTTATCACTCGAGTCCTTTCTTTGTCACTTGAGTGCTCGAGTGATCTTAGTTAAAGCATATTGATAATCACTAGTGAGTGATTTGGAAGTTTTGTGTCTTGAAAATGATTTTTAACACTACTGAGTGACTTACAGGTGATTTACATCACTCAAGTGCTCAAACCATAACTCGAGTGATCTTCCCTTAAACATTTCAGCACTTTCTGAACACTTTGTGGGTGACTTGCTAGTGATATTGAATCGCTCAAGTAATTTATCAATAAACACTTACATTACTCGAGTGCATAAAATCTTTACTTAGGTGACTTGAATTACCAGTCAACTTTGTGTCATCCTTCTTTCTTGCCAAAATATACTTAGATATCAACGTTTGTTACCATCTAAACATTATGAGAGCCAATATTCTCCCCCTTTTTGATGATGACAAGACTTAGATGAAGGATTTTGAAAACTTTTGCAAAAAGAATTAAAAAAACAGTAAGAACAGTTATTGCTCATAGATTCAAAGTTGATAAAGCATACGATTATCATTGAAAAATATCACTATATCATATTATCTCATTAATATCCATAGAATCAAAAATTTAACAATACAACATATACAACTAATCAATAGAAAATATGACAGAAAATAGAAATCCTAACATGACAATAGAAAACCTAGTCAATCTGCTTGTGAACCCCCAACATCCTCACTGAAGCTCTTCTCCACCATTTTGTCATTAGCAAAAATGGTGAAAGGGGAAGGAAAAGTGCTATCAGAAGGTAGGGGTGGGTTAGAATGAAGTGGAGCAAGTGGAGGAAGAGGGTCTCCTATAGAAGAGGATATAGGAGGAGTGTATAGGACAATGGCTATCATAAGGTCTATGGGAGCGAAAGTATGATCAGGAGAGGTGGAGTGAGTAGAGGAATGTGGTAGATGAAGGTAAAAAAGGTGCAGAAATGGGTACCTGATCATGAATCTCAATCTCCTCAGTATGAGAGCTAGAGTCAGAGTGGTGAGAGTAATGAGGAGAGGAGTGAGATGAAGATTGAATAATTGGGTCCCTGTGAGAAAGTTCCCTAACTAGAATTGTATTAGATATGATTGACATGGAAGGGTTGGTATTAGGGATGATGGTGCTGGTGTCAGGGATAGTGGTGGTGGTATCAAGAAGAATGGTGGTGTTGTCAGGAGTAATAGTAGTGGTATTAGGAATGATGGTAGTGGTGTCAGGGATAATGGTGGTGTTAGGGATAGTGGTGGTGGTAGTAGAGTTTCAGGAGTAGGAATGCCAAGATGAGTCCTCCTCATATCCTCCATTATCTGTAATCTGAGCGCTTGAGTTGCCTGTAGGTCAAAGAGCTGCTTTAAAATTGTGATTCACAGGAGCTGCCAAAACTCTAACTTAGCAATCCACCTGATTGACCAGATAAGTGTTAGACTTTTTAAGCTCTTCAATAGAACCTTTGAGGGAGTCTTGGATATATGTCTGAATAGTGGCCCCTATGAAAGATGGCTCTAGAGAACTAGCCATAGAAGATTGAGCATTATTTGCTCCAGAAGTGGATAGTCTTATTCCCTTGGCCTTCTTCATTGGATATGGTTGGAATTGATCACTATGGTTACGAAGTGGCAGAGTAATTCCCATTCTCCTTAGCTGAACCTTCTTAAACTTGGGAATCCTTACTGCCTCCTCACTGGTGTTCAAATGTCAAATGTTGTGCAATGTGAGGAAGTAAGAGACCAGCTGAGAAAAAGGAATAGTAGTAATCTTGGTATAGTGGAATTTAAACCTCTGCATCTCTTAAAATATAAGCTCCCTAATATTCCTCTTCTCTTAGAATAATATAAATGCCATCATCAAATAATCCTTGCCAGCGATATGAGAGAAATTCTTTGCCTTGTTTACTAGGCATCTGGTGTAGATATAGAATATTACTTTGTGAATGTCACTCTAAAAACCTGGTGTCAGAGTAAGTGGCCCAACTGGCTCCCCTGGTTTGAGTATCTAATGAATCTGAGTGGCATTGAACTCCTTAAGAGGTCCACTTAGAGCTTCTCTAATCCCTTAATAGGTGTTGATCAAGTTTACATATAGTATAATTTTTTGATTCCTTATAGTGTTTCAATTCTCTCTTCTACAACTCATCCTCTGTCATCATACTCATCTACTATCTTCATGTTGCAATGGAAAATCTTAACCATAGAGGGACAATAAGATGTCATAATACTCAACCAGGGCTCATACTGTCCTAGATAGGGATATAAGTCTAAATAGAAATTCTTTTTAAGCTTGGCTAAATTAACATATACAACTGGACAAAAAGATCTCTTAGCAAAGTTAGTATCTTAAGCAGCTTGATTTGTTGCCTTTAGCTCCCCTGTATTGAAATTTGAAGGTGGTGTTAGCAATTCCTCCTCTTCGGCCAATTGTGATAGTGAAGGCACGAATGAAGATGATAGACCTAGAGTAGTATTGTAATATCTTGAATTTTGGCCCTAGGACTTTGAGGATAAGCTTATATCTGGCATACTACTAAGCCCAGTTCAGGAAGAGTCCTAAGAATGTCGAGAGATATAAAGACTCTAGGGGACTATATGATTTAGCCCTACCAGGAAGAGGGCCCATTATATGTAGGCAGTAGGATTAAAGTATTGGTGTAGATGTGAACATGAAACATATACGGCACCAGTGGGTTGGTTGAAAAATGCCACCCAGCTATGTCTGAGGTATGGGTTTGATTTGTTGAGCAAAATATGCCGGTGCAAGTATGCACATGGCAATTTCAAGGCAGACATGTGTACCTTGTGTTTTTAGAGTGGATGTCGGTGTGTAGTGCCATATGGGACCCACATATATATACTATAACCTTGCATCATTTGATGAGCCTCAGTAATATGAAGCAATCCTGAGTAACTCCCAAGTAGACACCGATAAAGTAAATTTATTAAAGTAGCTTTAATAAAGTAAACAATCATAACTAGCTTTGTGCTGGCTAAGTAGGACGATAACAAGTGTCCCTTAATCATTACAAAGGACAATAACACTTTTATGATGGAAGAGTAAGGAGGTGACAAGTGTCCATTATCATTACCATCACTCTTATGCCTTTTGAGTTGTCATCATCGAGGGTGCCACCTCACCCTGAGTTGGGGAAATCCACCGATCTCCGATCTGGTCACCTGACTAACTTCTTGAGCACCGAACCGGGGAGCCGGGGTAAAACCCTTGGACCCTCACTATCCTTGACAAATTGGATGGCTAAAGGCCTAAGAAAGAGGTGAAACCTAATTTATTAAAGCAGGTGACACATGTTACTGAATCATTGGATCACCGGACAAGTGGCACCATAAGGTCTTAACAAGTGGCGGATAAATATCAAGACTTCTAAGGGGCATTAAAATTTTGGCCAGCACTCCCCAAAAATCAAAGAAAAAATAAGAAAAATCATGGAAAAATGGTAAAGGAGAGAAAGAAGGTGAATAGTAACTTTTCAGAACTTCAATCCACCAAAACACTACTGAATTGGCGTTTTCTCTCAAAATACCCTTCACAAACCTTCTTCTACTCATCCCAAGCTTCATTTCTATGGTTTCAGATTTTCATTTGGAGGGGCTTTGTGCCATCTTGCTGGCCGGAGTATTGCTAGAGTTCTGAACTGATTGCGGAAACGCGTAGAGGTAAGCGTAGTTTTCATTTTGAATCGATTGGTTTATTGTTTGGATGAATTTTCTTGGGGGTGGGGTACTATTCATATTCAGCCAAAGGGTATTTTTAAGGTTTACTCATGGTTTAATCATGTATTTATAGTTAAATGATTATTTAAGATGATTTTAGAAGTTGTGTTTAAGTCAACCTGAATTTCTTTTCTAAAGGCAGAGAACTTACAACGTGTTTTTAATTAGTCAAACTTAGTCCAAATGCTATGAAATTTTACAGAATTATAGTAGATATTCTGGGCTTTAATTTGATACTAACCATTTGAACTTGTAGATTGAAAGTTATGATTTTTCAAAGTTTGACCTTGATTCTGGAATGAAATCTGTGACAGTCTATGTTTGACGAATTTCTAGAAAATGTGTGGCTTCTGTGATATTTTTCATTAAAATATGACTTAAAGAGCTTTTTATAGAACCTAGAACCAACTTATTTGGAATTGTTTTAGAATTAACTATGAATTTTCAATGTTTGGTCTGGAAAACTGGCGAATTTTGGGGGCAATGATCAATTTAGTGAGATACTGTATTGATGTGCATCTAGAAGTGTAATGGCTATATTTGTCCCTGAAACTAGATTGATTAAGGATCACATAGCCTTTAGAATCATCATAATTGGACATCTATATAATTATTTATGAATTTTCAAAGATTATTGGAAATTTTGGTAATTTGGTGAAAATAAGAAAGTAAGGGCAATTGGTAATTAATTTGAACTTCAATGGTTAAATAAAGCTCATAAAGGTAGTGTGAACCCATTAAATACCCATGAGGCCTAATGTATTAACTTTAAGGCTAACCAACCAAGGTGTCTTGGGTTATTAAAATTTGGGACAAGTATGGGCCCAAAGAATAAAGACAAGTCCTGGAGGCTAAAGTAGCCCATTAGACATTTATTTGTCATGGCTCTAATAATATGGCTGTTTATCTAGGGTCATAAGAAGTCAAGAAAGAAGAAAAGTGAAAGAATTTCCAAGAAGCTTCAATGGTTAGAAGAAAAGGTACAAGGAGGGAACTTGAAGATAAGAGGTAGGGAACTTTCCTAAATGGATATATGTGCTTGTGTATTGATGTATTAGTTGCTTTGATGAATTGTTTGAAGCATATGTAAACGAGTAAGGCTTTGTTTTACTTATACTATAGCCATTAGTATAATGTGTTAAAAAGTGAGCATGCATATATGTCATTATGTTGGCATGAATTTTTGTAAGCAAGCATGTCATGCACAAATCATTTTTTGTATGCATTTGTTAGCATTGTTATCTATTGGGATTCTCTTGAATCTCACTCTCCCTTACCAACCATATAGGTAGCAAAGCACTAAAGAGAAGTACAGGATGCTGGACTGGGAGAAGAGGTTACAATGAAAGGAGAAGAAGTATTTACGTGCTGAACTGTTGTGTAATAAACGTTGAGTGATTAATTATTATATATCTCTGTATGATGGAGAAGTTGAATTTCCTAAGCACGGAAATTGAATTAGAAATGGGTAATCGCACGGTATGAGTCCATTAGTTAAGAAAACTCCTGCACATAAAAAAGAGCAAAGAATCACTCTAGTTAAGATAATAAAGTGAATTAAGAAATGATGAGTTATGAAGAAGTTACAAACCACTTTATGATAGTTTTAGAAAAGTTTTGAAAGTTTATGAAAAACCCACTGAATTACAGGTTTGAATCCTATATTGAGGTTAGGAATTGAAAGAACTTTATAAATGAATATCACTTCATGGTTCGAATTCACTACATAAAACTCATCAGATCGATTACAGAAGTAAGGTGTTACAAGTGTGGCTTGCAGTTGCTTCATAAGCTTGTAAAGAAGAAGCATATCTCAAGTTGTTTGGGATTAGACTCTCGGCATAGGGTCATCACCGGTGCAACTAGCCTGGTGGCTAGCCATGTTGTCCATGTTGGGGTAAATGCCCTCATAACATCCATTGAGAACCTTTGATTATGTAGTCGAATTAGTCATCAGCTGAACTAGCTCTACTTTGCTGCATACGGCCACACCTCAATTCTAGCTTATTCACATCATGATACACAACATAGGTCAAGCTGGGTTGGGCACACCCCAACCCTTGCTTATTCACATCACAATACACATCATAGTCCGCACCACAATACACAACAAAGTCAAGCTGGGATTGGGTATATTCAACATTGGTGCTATTGACAACTTCACCTTCAGCTCTATAAGCTCTTTTCACATCCTTTACATTACTCATTCCACTTAAACTGTTGATCCTTTAGTGTGAGTTTGGTTATCGGTAAGGCAATTTGGAGAATTTCTGAATGAATCCTCTAGTAATAACCAGCAAGACCCAAAAGTTGTGCATCTCAACAACAGTGTCTGGCCTTTGCCAATCCAGTACTACTTCTATTATATTGGGACCCACTGAGACCCCTTCTCATGAGATGACATGACCCAGGATTTTTACTTATAGGAGCCAAAACTAGCACATGGTTCTTACAGCCTCGAGCCTATGCTCAGTACAATTCTCAAACATATCACATTCACTTTGCTTCCTCTGTGCACTCTAAGGTCTATCTCCTTATATGTGCTTTAATAATGTCAGGTTAATTTAATAGGAGTCCCATAAGAACCTCCCACTACACCTGACAACACCCACAATATATGCTCCTCTGTGCCCATTCCAACTCAAATTATTCCGGGCCATTTCATATGGGCTTCTACTATCAGTCTAACTCCAAGCATATTCACAAACTCTGCTACCCTTATCGGGGTACTCTACCCACATTATACAAGGAATCTGAAAGCAACTCTTATATTTGATTTTCTGTCTCAACTGTGAGACCATATTCCATAGCTACTTGTTGTTATATCGAGAACTATTCTCAGATGATACTCGTGCTCTTCATTACTCTAAGGGTATATCAAAATGTCATTGATGAAAACCACCACGAATTGGTCTAAGTATAATCAGAAGCTATGATTAATCAAATCCATGAATACAATGGGTGCATTACTCACCATCAACCAATCAAAACCCAGTATGACTTCTAATTGATAGAGCGGCAATCACAACAAGTCAACTGTGGACTCATGCCCTTCAACGATTCAATTCAGGCAAACTGCAATGTAGTTGCTGCACACGCAATCCCAAGTGCTTCACATAGTCATTAGCAATAAAGGTATGACTAGTACCCAAATACGTTTCGCCACTATGCACCCCGCCACAACGAAGACATAACTATATCGCTGGAGGTCTCTGGTACTCACATTCTTCTGTTGGGTAGGGTTTCTTATCACCGCCCTTAAATGAGGATTGTAGCCCCTTCCATTTCTAAGAAGTATTCCCTTTAACATGGCCCACTACGACTGTTGCCACCCTTTACTAGGTACAGATCCCTTATATTGTTCTCTATAACTTAGCACTCCTCTACAGCTTTATTGAACTCAGTAAACTATCTGAAGGCCAACCATTTCCTCATTTCACGCCTCAGTCCTCAAATCAATATGCTAGAGCTCCACTCCTCATCATCAATGCGTCGTAGGTATAAGGAGTAACAACCAATTGGATGAATTGAGACTAGTAATCATGAAATGTCTCTTCACCCCTGACTCTATCGATAGGAACTTTGACTCTTTCTCGAGTCTCACTGACTTGGAAAAATACTTGTCATTGAATTTCTCGTGGAATAGTTCCTAGGTTAATGACACATTACGAGTCCGCTACATCATGGCAAAGTTCTGCCTTTACCTGTTTGTATCTCCCTCAGCTTGTAATTGGCTAGTAGCGCCCTCACCTCGGTTGGGCAATCTAACACTTCAAAAATTTTCTCGAGCTGGACCAGCCAGTCTTCCACTGCTTGGGGATCAAATCTTCCCTTGAACTGTAGATCTCTATCATTTCGGGCTGACACCCCATGTGACTCTTAGTTCGGCTCAGTGTGTAATTCTAACTTCTGAGGTCAAATCAACCCTTTTGTCATTTCTTCATGATTCGTCTCTTCTAGTGTCGATTGAACTCTATCCTAATTCTGTTTTGCTCATCACTCAATTCATAGATCATATCCTGATAAGTAAAATATTTGCATATTTATTTTCCCTCATATGATTATTTTGTGGACAATATTTGAGTTTAATATAATAAATTTGGGTATAATTGATAAATAAATAATGTCTTTTTGGAATAAATAGTTTTTTTAAAAAAATATAAAAATAAAAAAATACGGAAGTTACTATAGCAACGCTTTCACTGTGTCAAACGCGCTTTTCACTATTCCAGATGCGGTTTACCGTTTGAAATCACTATTCTAGATGTAGTTTACTGTAGCAACGCACTTTTCTCTATAGCAATGCGTTTTTGGTACTGTAGCAATGTGTTTTTCCCTATAAATAGAAAGCAAGGCATAAATGGAAGAGGGGGAAGAGATGTAGATGCTTTATTCTCTGACAATTAGAGGTCTTTCTCTGATAGTTCTGTAAAAATTGTGTTATTTTTTAGAATTAATTTTATGCATTGTATTACTTTTTGCATGGCTCCATCTTGGAAGGCTTATGATTGTATTAATTTTTACATGCCACCTACATGGAAGGTTTTTCCTCCTAAATGGACAGCTAGATTTCTCCATTTTTCTTGCATCTTTTGGTTGTATATTTATGTTTCAGAATTTAATATTCAAGTTTTATGCAATATTTATGAGGTTTTCGTTCTAGTTTTATGTAATGTTAATTTACTTTTATTTTATTTTTAATTTCATAATGAGCTAAATTTCTATTTTCCTAGGGTGATGACGTAGCTTACTAATGACTCATTGAATCTTAACTTATTAAATCTAGTTTGAATTTCTTCTTCATGGTTGAGTTTTAATTATTATTCTTAATGCTTTCATTTGATTGACCATCTTTTGAATGATTTCATATGTATATTGAGACCAGAAGGAGATATATGCGTTTAGACCCTATAATTAAAACCATAATTTGCATATGAACTAGGAATATTTTCATATGAGTTGTGTAGTCTTAATGAATTCTATAAATCTTAATGCATAATTAATTGCTTAAATTCATATAGAAATATATTGGATTAGCAATTAATTATAGAATTGCTTGACCTTGGAAGAAGCTAGTAATTAAATGAGGGAAACTCAACTATCAATCATGTGGAATAAATTGGGTTAGAATAGATAAATGAAATCTGACCCTTATGGCCTTTTCTCATAGTTACTTTCATATTATCTGCACTCATATTTATTTATTTTTCTTTTATTCTGTACTCTTAATTACCGAATTGATTGACTAAATATAATTAAAATTACCCATTTTGGTACTTAGTGATCAATTCTTGTGGGAACGATACTCTACTCACCTTTGTATTACTTGATTACGACAGTGTACACTTACACTCTTTAATAAATCCTTTTCACTCGTAACATATCCCACTACTCCATCAATACACCCATCATCTATTGTATAGAATTAGGTAGGCTGTGGATTATCTTTTCCACCTTCAGTTCTACTCATCGAATTTCTGGTCGAACCATTGTGTTCTCTTTACTCCAACACAAATGATTCACAACATCAATACCACACTAGATGTATACACATGTTCTTTAAAACTCACATACCAACAAATATCAGGAACATTTAGGTATATAAAACAACAGTCATGGGTTAACTTTGATCACAATGACAAGGAACTATGGCAATTATCTTAGCAAAACCTACCCTTGTTAGGAACCAGGCTCTAATACCATAAATGTAATCCCCTTCCTTGATAGCAGTTAAAATGGTTCAAAAATGTGTCATTTAGTTAAATTGGAGACCAATAGTTAATTCAAAACTCATTAAAAGTCCTTACCTCAAGACAGGGTTTGGTCCTGTTATAAGGTGGGTTTTCTAAGACTTTTCGAGACCTGTTTAACACAATCTCACTTCTACGTTTTGAATCTATTTGGTTTGTTTACTTCGGTTCCATTCATTAATATTAGAGTGTATAACAAAATTTCCCGACAACTCTCAGGTTTTATTCAACCACTACAAGGGTTTATAGGGCATGATCACCCCCTTTCAGTTCCCATACCGGGGATTACATACATTTATACAACTCGATGGTGGACACAACCACCTTTACTGCAATGCACTTGAACTTACATCATTCACATAATATACATTTATCCCAAAATTATGATAACCAACAAACAAACCTCAAATCTCCTAACCGGGAGCACTAGTCACCCTTGTTCACCACCTACTTTTCTTTGGATTCACTTGCCCTAGTTGTATGCTAGTTGTTGGAAAGAGTTAGATTTATATGAATCTCAGTAGTAATATTCCACATATATGATGCATAATTAAACAAAGCATGTAAGCAATTATCATAAAGCACAAACAGCAGCAACAATCATTATGATGTGTGACATGCGTCGTAAATGATAATCATTGTGATGTGTGACATGCGTCGTAAATGATAATCATTGTGATGTGTGACATGCGTCATAAATGATAGCTCTCACAGATGTATCCATATGATGTGTGACTTGCGTCATAAACAATAGCTCTCACACCCGTATGCACAATAACGTTTGCTTTCACGGCTATGGTGCTGCAATGACAGCAATCACCGCTATATGCATAGTAATGACAGCTCTCATAGTTGTGGTATAGTAAAGATAGCTTTCGCTGTATTCACAACGACATAAATGGCAGCATTCTCATGCATCATAATTCAATGATAAGCACATATATGTAAAGCATTACACATGATATAGGAGAAAGAGTTACTACCTTGTTCTTTTCATTCCTGCTCAGGCACCCGTTTCTTATGCTCAGGGTAGATGTCAAATCGTATAAATCATAAGCATGGACAAAGAGTTATTCCGTACTCAATTCTCAACTCCAAACAATTGGGGTTGGTTATCATTTGAGACCTTTAGGTAGCTATAAGAAGCTCAAACAAAAGCCTAAAGGGTTGGGGAGAACTAGACTAGAAACCACCTTTCAAAAGTCCAAAATGCTGAAATTAGGTGTTTCCCATGGCCAAGAAATGGTCAGAAACATTTTAAATTTGGCCAAAAACAGGTTAAAAACATTTGGGCCGCAGCCAAGACCCTTCTTGCCTCGACCAAGAAAAATCTTGTTTCTTGGTTGAACTTCTAAAAATCATAACTAATTCTACAAAAATATAAATGAGGTGATTTCAAGTTCTATGGAAAGCTATTCAAGCCTTCTATATAGAAAAAACATGAACCACAACCATTTACATTCACAAAAATACAGAATCCAATGAATTCCAATACTATTCCAGAATAGCTTCCAATTTCAACCTCAAACTTTGGAAATACACAACTTCCAGCACACACATCAAAATGACTCCCATAATATATTAATTTAAAGCTTGGTATGTTCACGATTAGATTGGAGAGCTTCAGAATTTTTAACCACCATTTACCCATTCAAAATTTCCATGCAAACTAGTTGACTTGCATAAAGTTTTCTTCTACAAAACTTCCAATTTTTCAACATATGTTTCCAATGGTCAGAATTCAAAATCGGGGTTATTTCCCACACAATTGTTCGCATAGAATCCAATGGAAAAATCAAAATAACCAAATTCCTATTCCATTTACAAGTTCTGTTTCGGGCAGAATTTAACACAAAATCTAACAATTTGCCAAACTTGCCATTCAAGTCTCAAATCAATTCCATCATCCAAGCCACAACACAAGACACCATTTCAACAATCAAAACATCCTAAACTCTCTAAAACCCTAATTACTCAAAAATTAGGGCAAAATTCTAGAAATCAAGAACTCAACCAATGGTCACAATACATATATCAAAGAATTGGTCTTACTCACCTCTATCACCTCCACTAGTTAGTTCTTTGGTTCTCCAACCTTTAGTTTTTCTTGAGTTCACCAAACACCACCTCTTGAAAATCTGAAACCATAAAATTGAAGCTTTCAATAAGAGGAACAAGATTAAAGAAGAGGATTTTGACAATAGAAGCCATTTTCAAAGTCAAATCTCATGAAGAAATCTCACCTTCAACCTTGAACTCTTTCTCTTTCTTCTTCCTTATGCCTACACTACTTGAGATCTTGGAGAGAGAGAGAGAAAATGGTGAAATGATGAATATCTTCAGGCCCCATACTTCTTAAACTAAATTAGAGAAGAGAGGGAGAAAAAAGAATTTAAAATTGGAATTTGACTTTTCAACTCTCCTTTGCTTCATCCAAATGATGCCACATGTCAAAAATCCCATGGCTCCTCAAAAGCAAATCATTAATTGGTTACTCTAACTAATTCCCTTAGTCATTTAGTTACACTACTAGCTCTTTTAGTTAGTGATTAATTCCTTCTTCGGTTGTTGACTAATTGGCCGGTAAATTTCATTTTTCCTATTTTGTAACTGACTATGGCAAATTCACTTGAATTGCCACTTGACATATGATTCAATTTCTTTTTCTCTTTCCATGTGCATTCCCTCACATTTAAGTTTACTAAAGACTTTGCCACATAATTAAACTTAAATATAGGGTTTGGGTATTTTCTACTATGAATTCGGGTCATAAATCACACTTTATTCCCCAAAAGTGTTTTCTCATGTTAATTACATTCTCATTTGAAGTCATTAACCCATATACAAAATTTAGGGCATTACATTCCTCCTGGCTTTTCCTTTTATGGCCGAAATCCCTAGCTCCCAAAACACTAAATTCTTGCTTCAAATATGTTAAATCACATAGAACAGGAGCTTAGGAGAAGGATTATACACGTCAAGTATGAATTCACCAAAGAAATTGACCTACCTTATGAGATTTTCCTCCTTCTCTCTCTCTAAAATTCTCTCAAGTTTAGGGTTGTAGGAGGAAGAGGATGATGTTTATATTATATCCCATAATTTAATTAATTAATTTTCCCAATTTTGGATTTGAACAATATTCAGGCAAATTTTCTGCCTAAGCTTTGAAAACTCAACTAAATTTGTAGACATCATATTAGAGTGATTCCAAAGATTATAGAACCCTTATTGAGTCTAGTTTCAAGGAAAAATATAGCCTTTTGTCAATTAGAAGCGGAAAATTTCCTGATTTAAATTATTTGGATGCCGTTCCAGAAAATCAATAGTTTTTCTAGTCTAACTTTAAAAATTCATAGCTTTTTTCATACAACTCCAAAAATTATCTAGTACCTATCAAATTAAAGCTTAGGATGTTTACTTTGTAAACTTTCACAATTTTTTATCATCGTTTGGTCATCCAAAACCACATGACAAACCCACTGCCTCATAGGTAATCTCACTAGTAGCATTATTCACATTCTCTAAAATTCACCACGTTATTGAATATTGCAAATAATTGCAATACATATTGGTGAAATAAAATTTGAGGTGTTATATTTTTCCCCCTGTTCAATAAATTTTGTTCCCAAAATTTGCTACACTTGTACAACTATAACTTCCAAGTAATGCTTCCTCATATTTAGTTCTTTTTTATTATATCAATACTTCAAATCCTAGTGGTCGCAATACAACACTACAATCACACCATAATGGTACGTCTCTAGATTTTCAGTGCAACATAATTGCTGCTAACTCAAAATTATGTATGGGATAATAATTAAAATTTGTTTCATGAGACTAGATAAATAAACCAATACATGGCCATATTGCATTAGAACAATTCCTAATCCTGCCTATTGGCATCAACAAGGACGACAAAGGTCCACAGTAGATTTGGGATTATCAATATCAGTGTTGACGTTGATTTTCGTCTCAGCTAAGTGAAGCCCTTCTCCCAGTTACGGTTCTACAAATAATGTTGACTTTTAAACTATTTTGGAGAAATTTAGTACGCATCTTTTGTAATATCCAGCAAAACCCAGAAAACTCATATTTCAGAAATAGTCTCTAGCCTTTTTCAGTTTAATGCTGCTTCCACCTTGTAAAGATCTCCCCTGAGACTCCTTGTTGTGAGACTATATGGCCCATAAAACTAACTTCTGAAAGCCAAATCCCATATTTGCTTACCACCTTAGTTGGATCCCACTTGACCTTCGTAGTAACACACAATTGTTCATAGAGAATGCGATAATGTATACGCCTTGCACCATATATGCAATATTATACTAACACATAACTCAGTTCAGTCGGAAATGTGTTCAGAGCCAACCATTATTCCAACCCCTACACATTCTGTGCCTCAGTCCTTGACTGGGCATATATCAGTGTCCCGTAGGCACTACCTAGAGGCACTATTCATCAGTGTACCCGAAGGCACTACCCATAGGCATTATCTATTAGTGTACTCGAAGGCACTGCCAGTAGGCATTATTCATCAATGTACCCGAAGGCACTGCCTGTAGGCAATATTCATCAATGTACTTGAAGGCACTATGTATCATACATATTACAGAAGAAGGCATATACAAAGCATATAAACATTCACATAGTGTATAAAGGATAGAGTTACTACATTGGCCTTTCCTGGATAATATTAGATTTCAAATCTTCCCCTAGTCTGTGTTCTACTGCACTTCTCTCAATTCCATACTATGATCCTTGATCCTTGTTTAATGTTCTATTAGCATGCCCAGCACTTGTACCTCTTGGTCTCATCCTTATTATGTTTCACGATATGGAAGCAAGAAAGAGATAAATTCTATATGAACACAAAGGCATACCTGTCATTTCACAAAGTTTTGTGTACATTGGTACCCTAAAGACAACATATCAATATGTTTACAATAGTCAGGGAAAGATTGTAACAACAGACAGCCTCTGAACTACTGTACAACATGTTCTTACTCTTTTTCCATAATATGACATAACATGGCAACAACTTCCTAGGGGGTTACCTATCATGGCATTTCCCTGGGTTAAGCAAGCTTAACTTTCGTGTACCCGTGCTAAAACGCAGATATCGGCTTCAACTACTTCCAACCACCAGTACCCTGAGACTTTTCTTATCTCAAACATCATTCCAGTTGCCTTCGGCTGACTAAATACCATGTCTGTACCCTGGCCTTGGCCATACCCCTTCCTTGGGTTTTCAAAATATCCTTGGGCCATCCTCAGTTTGGTATTGCACCACCAGCTGCCCTTGGGTGTCCCCAAATCTTTCAGGACTAATTCACAGAAGAAGGGTAGTTCACTTCTCTAATACCCCATTCCGTACATATCTCCTTTTACTATATAATCAAGATCTTATTAGTATATTATGTTGTTGCTAGAATCGCCACTCCGCCAGAACTGCTTTGGGCTCTGATACCAAAATGTAATACCTTTATCTTATTTTCACCCTTTTCAGAGTATTTATGGAAAATGATATGCAATTCGATGAGCAACACAGGAATAACATAAATATACTAATAATATGTGCATGATTATGGAAAATTTCTCATAAAGGTTTGTACATGATAGTTACCATCAATGTAGGCGCATAGGCTACTAGGGTGTCTAAACCCATCCGAGTGAAATAAAATTCTGGTATATTTTCTACCCAAACTTTGAAAAATCATAACTAAATTTGGGGTTGTATGTGTCAGTTTAGGGTTGTAGGAGGAAGAGGATGTTGTTTACATCATATCCAATAATTTAATTAATTAATTTTCCCAATTTTAGATTTAAATAGAATTCTTGTATATTTTCTACCCAAACTTTGAAAAATCATAACTAAATTTGTATACATTGTATTGGAGTGATTCTAGAGGCTATAGAACCCTTATTGAGTCTAGTTTCAAGGAAAAATATATCATTTTGTCAATTGGAAGCAACAAATTTCCAAATTTAAATTATTAGGATGTCGTTCCAGAAAATCAACAGTTTTTCTGGGCTAACTTCAAAAATTCATAACTTTTTGTATACAGCTCCAAAAATTACCCATTAGCTATCCAATTAAAGCTTATGATGTCTAATTTTACTTTGTAAACTTTCATAATTTTTTATCATCATTTGTTCATCAAAACTACATGACAAACTCACAGCCTCAAAAAACATCTCACTGGCAGCACTATTCACATTCTCCAAAATTCACCACTTTATTGAATATTCTAAATAATTAAAATACATATTGTGGAAATAAAATTTTGGGGTGTTACAGTGTCTTTTAAAGCTTTAACTTAATGTATGCTCCATTAGAGATATAGCTTGCAGTGCTCATTACATCAGCCTAGAAGACTTAAGAGACATTATTCTCATTGAGCGTGGCTCTAGCCATTTTTATGAGGACTTTGTTTTTCCTTTCTACGACTCCAGTTTTCTGTGGCGTTCTCAGAACAAAGAAATTGTGATCAATGCCATTAGTAACACAATAGTCTATAAAGGCTTAATTCTCTAATTATCCTCCATGATCTGTTTTCATAGCTACTGTAACCCTCTGCCGTAATTATATCCAAAATACGAAAATTAAGTGAAATAAAGACCAATAACAATCAAAAACTCATTCTCAAACCCATATACCAGACGAAGTTTTCACAAATGCATTTCGAAACACAAATAACCTGGTCTCATATTCACCTTTTGAATACAATTACCACATGAAGATAAATCATATTTATGACAATCAAAGTGCACAACATAATCCCTAGCAATCCCCGGTCTTACTCAATAACTCAAGCTTTACAGGGCACATTTGCCCATTACAAGCCCTCATACGAGGATTATACAAATCTCATCTCAAATACATAATCAAATCCTCATCCACATATACACATCCAAATCCAAATACGAATATCCAAATATACATCCCAACTATGAAAACCAACTATCAAAATCTATAACCTGAAGGAGTCCTCGTCGCCTTTGCCTGCTTGCTCCCTCCTCGATTCGCTTGCCCTGTCTAATTGTTGGTAGGGAGGGTGAGATTCTAGAGAATCTCAGTAGGAAACAAATACCAGTAAGCATGCAAGATAAGTGTTTAATGCATGATATGATTGCAATACATAACTCATGCTCACACAATGACATATCTGCATGCTCAATGTTTTAACAACATACTCATGGCCATAGCATAAATAGAAACAGAGCTACAATCATTCATATATGTTTCACATAATCAAGCAAAGCAATACATGCATCAATACACAAACACAAATATCAAAATATGCAAGATAAGTAAGTTCCCTACTCTCGTCTTCCACAAATGCTCCAGCACCGCTTACTCACGATCAGACGAATATCAAACCATGATCAGGGCGAACATAAACCCTATAACTAAAGCAAGGACATAGGGTTATTCTCTATTCTAAATCCTTACTTCCATATCACTTAAAGTTGGTTACCATTCATGACCTTTAGGTGGCTAATCAAAGCCTAAACACATGCCTAAAGGGTTGGGAAACACTTGGCCTAATATCACCTTTTAAAAGTCCAAAATGCTGATTTTTAGAAGTTGGACACGGTCCACAAATCCACTGGCCGCGGTCAAAAATAGGTCAGAAATATTTGGGCTGTGGCCAAGAAAATCCTGTTTCTTGGCGGAACTTCAAAAAATCATAACTAATTCCACAAAAATCGAAATGAGGTAATTCCAAAGCCAAATGAAAGGTATTTAAGTCCTATTTATAGGAAAAATATGGACCATTACCAAAAATCAACATAAAATTCTAGAATTACACAAAATCCACTACTGCCCCAAAATATTGTTCAGTTTCAATCCCAAACTTTGGACAGTCACATCTCCCAGCTCACAAAAAGAAATGGCACAAATTATATATCCATTTTAAAGCTTGGAAACACCAAATCAATCAAATTCAAATCATATTGACATGTTACCACAACATGTCACACAAATCATAATTCAAACCACAACATTGCACCACTTTCCATTTCACATCCAAAACCAAATCAAATGACATTAAAGCACAACTTGACATCATTTGCCACACAAAACACAATACAATTCTCCAATTTCATACCACATGAAATTCATCACAAAATCAGGGCAAATTCTACAAATCACAATACTCAACCAAAACTCACAAAACTTAGATCAAAAGGCTTCAAATAATAACCTCTTCCTCTTCCCAAGGCCAAATCCTTGATTCTTCATCTTTCCACTTTTGCTCAAGCAATCAAACACCTCCTTTCAAAAATCTAAAACCATATAGATGAAGCTCTCATCAACATGATCAAGATTAGTGAAGAGGATTTAAGCATTAGAGGACATATACAAGGCTAAAACCTCACCTCTTGCTTTCTCTTTCTTCCCTCTCATGGACAACAATGGAGTTGAGAGAGGGATGAGTGGATGATAAAGATGAATCAGATTTTGGGGATGCCAAGGCCTCTTGGCCGACTAAGAAATAGAGGAAAGAGGGAAAAAAGGTTTGACACTTTGACCTCATCCAAGTGCTCACAAAGTGCCAAGTGTCACCATCTTGACAAACCTCACATGAGCTCATAAACCCACACATATACTTGATTCCACCCTTTGATCTATTACACAATCAATCTCAACCATTAATCTTCAAGTTACCAATGAGTTTCCTCTTTGTTAACTGACCAATTAGTCAGTAACTTTACCGTTTTGCCCCTGATTATGGCAATTCCTCTTGAATCAACACCAAATACATTTTCTCATTCATTTACACCATACATACGCCCTCCCCCTTATTTTCATTCAATTTAGATGTTAATCCATAATTGAACTCAATTACAGGGTTTTGGCACTAATCATAACACATTCGAATCTCAAATCACATCAAATTCTCCAAAAGGGTTATTTATCACTAACCACATCCACTTTTGGAGTCATTAACCCTTAATCGCAATTTGGGATCTTGCTAAACCAGGGCTTAGAAGTCCATTTATCTCAAGCTTATTTCTAGCCTTAAATATCAAAATTCAGGGTATTACAGCTACAATAGACGTACCTTTCTCATTTTTCACTTTCTTGGCAAAAATAACAAACTCACTAAAAGTTTTAGAAGAAAGAAAAATTGTTCATGTAAATCTAGAATAGTCATCAACAATGACCAATTTATACAAATTACTACCAAGACTCTTTACTCTTGCTGGTTTAACTAAGTTTAAATGGAGTAGTTGAAGTAGTCTCTTTGTTGTGACTTCCTTCTTAGATTTAAATGAATATTTTATTTGTTTACCTTTTTAATAATAATCATAGACTAAATCAGTTTTGAAATGTAATTTGGATAATCCAATCACCAAATCATTTTTGAGTAATTTGCCTAATTGGTGCATATTGACATAAGCAAGTCTCTTATGCCATAACCAACTTTCATCGGCATTACCTAAAAAGAAATTTTTACAAACATTATTAATTATGCCATGAGTATAGGAATTACCTTCCCTTGTTGCTCTAATATTGTACTTAAGATCTTCCTTCTTAAATTGAAGATCCTTCTTGCTTACTATGAGACATTCTTCTTAGTCAAATATGACCAAATTGTCTTTGTTAGTGGTTAACTCACACTCAGCAAGTTGTGGAATAGACCCTCTACATATTAAACGTCTTTAACTTGCTTTCCATCACTATTGCCAACTTCACCTGTTCCAGCTATCTTTCCTAACTGGTTTCCTCTAAATTTGACTTTGCCTCCTTCTTTGGGCTCCATTTTGGCAAACTTTTATTTGTCTCCGGTCATATGTCTTGAGCATCCACTGTCTATGTACCACTTCTTTGTCCTTGATGCCTTAAGACACACCTACAAGTAAAGATAATCAAATTTTAGGTACCCATACTCTCTTAGATCCTTTCAAGTTAGTATGGATTACTCTTAGGAAGTGTGATCCCTTAGGTACCCACTTATAAGTTCCTATCTTTCCTTCCTTTTTGTGAACACAAGAGGAAGTATAATGCCCCTTTCTGTTACAGAAATTATAATGTGCAAAATGATAGGATATGTGAACAGAGTATTGAAAATAATTCAAGTAAGTTTTTCTGCCCAACTTTTTCTTTCCTTTCTTTTTGTCTGACTTTGGTTCATATCCAATTCCAGACCTACCATTAGTAAATGTCTGAGCTTTCAAGATCACTTTAAGCATTTCACTTACCTTAGTGAATTTCTCGAGTGTTTTAGTAAGATCAATGTTTTTTTTTCTAAAACTTGCACGTATCACAGGAATTCACATTAGGTTCCTTGACTTGTTCCTCAAGCAACTTAACCCGTTTCTTATAGCTAATTCATTACTTACAAATTTTGATAAATTTAGAATGTAAGGCATCATATTTAGTTTGCATTTCATCATAGGTAGGTGCTGAAACATTTACCTCTTCATCCTCTGATTCTTTTTGAGCTACTACGCAAATGTTGGCAACTTCTTCATTATCACTATCTTTATCCAAATAACTATCTCCCTAGATTATTGAGACAAACGTCTTTTTCCTGAAGTATTTATTCTTCTTCCTTTCTTTGTTCTTTAAGTAGTTGGAGCACTTTGATTTATATGCCCTAGCTTGCCACACTTATAGCAAATAATTTGCTTATTTGTCTCTTTTCTGTTACAGTTCCTCCTTTATGAATGTTCTTGAACCCTTGACCTTCCTTATAGAATTTCTTGAACCTTTTCACAATTAAGCCCATTTCTTCATCATCAAATTCCTCTTCTTCCTTCTATTCCTTATCTTTCTTGATCGCATTAAGGACTACTCCTTTCTTCTTCTTTTCTTCAATATCTTCTAATTCTTGTTTGAACTTCTGCTTGCTTGTGTATTCAAAAAGACTTCAAAATAAGGAAGCTACTGATCGCATTGATTCTCCCTTAGCCTTTTCTATTGCCATGACTTTGGCTTCACATTCTTTTGGGAGAATGTTCAATTTTTTTTCTCCCTTGGGATCTTTGATCATAGAATTTCCTAAGTGTAAAAATCATCATTTATTTCCCTTTTATTATGCATTGGAAGCATAAATGTTGTTGTTACAGCTATTTAAGCCTCCAAATTAAAATTTTCATATTCACCTTCCCATTTTCAAATAATTAAATGTGCAAACTCGTACTCGTTCATTCTTGTTTACATATATATACATTATAATCATGAGATCTTAACTTATACATGGAATTTTATATAATCAAATATGTAATAATCTCCAAATTGTCATCATGTTTCCGCTGTGCAACTCTGATACATTCCTATTTTATGCTCACTGTACCTAGATGGTTGGTGTGGGAGGGTGAGATTCAGGGGAATCTCAATAGCAAATAATACTAGTTATGCATGCAAGATAAATGCTTTGTGCACAACATGCTTGCTTTATCCAAATTCATGCTCACATAATGATATATTGCATGCTCAATGCTTTACATCTCATACATATGGCCATAGCATCAATAGAAACAGAGCTTTAATTATTCATATATGCTTCACATAATCAAGCAAAGCAATCATACACCTTAATACACAAGCATACATATCAAGAGCATGCAATTTAGGTAAGTTTACTACCTTTCAGCATTTATGTCCTTCTCTCGTACTTTTTCTTCCAACCATTGAAAATACTTGAAAACCTTCTATTGCCTCTTCCTTGATGTCTCATGGCCCTAAATACATAACCACATGACTTGTTAGAGACATAAAAGTAAGTCATGTCTCTACCTCTTGTGATCAAACTTATCACAACTTCCTTCAAATATCACAAATCCACAGGATGACCATAATCAACCAAATTTGTCACTTAACTTGGAAAATTTATAACTTAATCTATAAAAATAAAAATGCGGTGGTTTCAAGTCCCATAGAAAGATCTTTAAGTCTTCTTTCAGGGAAAAATATCATTCAATGCTTATTATTGGGTCAAAACCTCACGAATCCTTGACCAACTTTACTTCCTTAAAATGCATTCTAGTGTTTATACTTCAATTTCAACAGATCATAACTCACAATTTACAAAGCAAAATGGTGTATTCTATACATCATTTAAAGCTTAGGATGTATACTACAATCTTATAAAATATCATAGTCATTGGATAAGGTTTGACGATTCAAAAACAACTCACAAGTAGATTGACTTGAATCTGGTAGAATTGAACACTAACACCTTAAGTTCCAAAATTAGGGTTTTCTAACCAATCATCCAAAAATCACATCCACATGCTATTCCTACATAATTTTAGCCATAAAATCCATTTCTATCATCAAATTGATCAAAATCCAAATCCAACCCCAAGAATAAGCGTTGGCCGAATCTGACCCTTACGGATCACAAGTTGTGTTCTTACAATTTCAACCTCAATACATATTCTTATCCATCATTAAGCCTCAATTAACATTAAATTCATCATCAAACACCCATTAAAGCTCAAAATACATTCATGGCTAAAACCCTAAAGGGTCGATAACTTCAAAAATATTCATTAAACAATCAAAACGTTATACTCAAATCGAAGTTTACGATTACGTCTACTCGTTTCTCCGATCAGTTCTTGATTTTGATAGTACTTTCCCTGACAATGTGACACCAAACACCTCTTATCAAAAATTTGGAACCATAGAAACATAGCTTTTGATGAGTAGAAGAGGATTCATGAAGGCTCCAGAAGCTGGGAACGTGATCTCAGACTTCAAATCGGCTGTTGAACTCAAGGACACAAAAACTTCTCTCCTCTTGCTTTTTCTCTCAAATTTTTCTATTTTTTCTCCCTATTTTTAGTGTGCTACATGAATTTAATGAAGTATGGAGGTGTTGGAAGATATTTTTATTTCATGTGTCACATACTTAAAAAAACCAGGGTGCTGTGTAATATCCCAAAAAGCGATTAAGGGCTAATGACTTCAAAAGTGAATGTAATTATTGTTGAATAAACACTTTTGGAGAATGTGTATTGGGAATTTGGTTGTTTTAATGATTCCAATAGCTTCCTTGTAAAAATTCGTGTGGGGAGAGTGTTTATTGTGAAATTGGAACCATTGGGAATAATTGTGTAAAATTTGGAAATTCTGTCCATTGAAACTTTGTACAGGGCAGTCGATTTGTATGGACGTTTTAAATAGGAAAATAGTGTCTAAAAATTTTGAAATTTTTCATTCTTAAAGTCCACATTCCAAGCTTCAAAATGGACATATAACTTGTGTCATTTCAATTTGTGAGCTAAGAGTTATGATTTTCCAAAGTTTAGGATGGAAACTGGAATCTGTTTTGGAGTAGTATGAACTTTTGTGCAATTCTATATTTTTGAGTTTATGAGCTGCAGTGATCTATATTTTTCCAATAAAGAGGACTTAAATAGATTTCCATTGGCTATGGGATCACCCCATTTTGAGTTTTCTATAATTAGTTATGATTTTTCAAAGTTTGGGCAGAAATCTGCCATAATTTTGTTAAAATCCAAAATTGATGGAAATTTAGTAAATAATTATAAAATAATATTATATCATATTAAATCATCATCCACCTCCTCCCTCAGCCCAAAATCGTGCCATTCATCTGCAACAAGAGAGAGAAGGTATGAGAAATTCTAGAGAGAGAAGGAGAAGAGAACTTGTACGGTAAGTCGATTTCTTCGGTAAATCCTTACCTAACAGGTATAACTCCGCTCCTAAGCTATTCTTCTATATTCTTCAAGGTTTGTGGAGCATAAATTTGGGTGTTCTAAGGCTAGGACTTTCAGCTACCTTGAGAAAAAACTAGTGGGAGCTTGAGGTAACTTCCAAACTTTCAAGTATATTGCTTATTCTGGTTGCTATAGGCAATTTAATCGGTGAAATTTTGCCGGATTGCCATTGGTTTTAAAGTTTGAAAATGATATGGCCTAGGGGTTATGCTACCTAAGTAGGGTCTTAATGTTAGTTGTAACCTAATGTCATGGTTAATAAAGTGATTAGGAGTAGAAAGAAACACGTCTGCAAAGCCGAAACTGAAAAACCCCAATTTTTCTTAGGAACTGAGAATTTTGGCCAAGGCTAGTATGGAGGGGTTAGAGTTAGATTTTCAATGATTTGATAGTTTCATTGAGTTCAGGAGCAAAAATTAGGTGGGCTTACAATTGGTCACTTTTTCGGAAAAGGCCGAAAAAACATAATTACGAAAACGCCCCTGAAACCCTCAAAGTAGGGCTGTCAAGGGTAAATTTGTAATTTGCCATTGAATTTGATAATTCTGAGTCCAAAAATGGATTCCTTAGGCGGAAATATGTTAGGATAACCCAGATTAGAATTTCGGGAAAAGTACAACCAAACCAGGTACGGCGAGCCCGGGTCAGGTCCCTAAGGGCATTTTTGTAAATTTTCATTATAGACTCATATAACCCCAAGAAACACTATGGAAGTGTTTAAATGGTGCATTTAGAAATGTAGGATTTGATATTTTCTCTGTTCGTGATCCACCTGCACTAGAGCACAATCGGAAAGAACAAGGTAGTGACTCTTTTCCCTTATACTATATGTGATACATGGTATGTTTGTTTGATCATTGTTTGTGAGTCTATCACTTGTGGCCCATCGGTGTTGACAGTGGGAGGATCGTACCTTCGGGGCGGTGGAATATGGGGGATGAGACTTTGTGAAAGCCATAAGGCTATATGTGAAAGCTGAAAGGCTATTTGTAAAACCTTCACCTGCGGCCCATCGGTGTTGACAATAGGAGGACCGTTCCTTTAGGGAGGTGGAATACGGGGGAAGAGATTATGTGATTATGTGTATATGTGGCAGCCTGCATGCTGTGCTTTATGCTGTGATGCTGCTTGATGATTTTCTTGCATGCTTTGTGATTACATGTGATATCAGTGATTTACTACTATTGGGATTCTTTTGAATCTGATTCTTTCCATTGATTAACCTTCAGATAGGGCAAGTGGCTCTAAGGAAAAGGAGATGACCAAGGGTGGATAGGGCTCCTAGGGAGATTTATATTTTTGTGTTGGTTATCATGTTTTGTTGGGAGATCATCGTATATCTTATAAATGATGTTTTGGAGACAGTGGTGTAATCCCCCAATGGGAATTTATAAACCTTTAGTTTATGTATGAAACCCGGGGGTTGCCGGGATTTTGTTGTACACTCTAATATGTAAATGTGATGCAACTGCACAAGGTAATTATATTCGAGTTGTGGAATTTGAGACCAGGGTAAGGCAAAAAATTTGAAAATATTTGTGAAAACCCTTCCGTAAGGAAGGGATTGTAAATGAGTTTGATTATTATTGGTCTCTATTTCATTTTAAAATATGTATTTTGAATCATAATTACGAAGGGGGTTACATGCTGGGTGATCTTTTTGGAAAGTATCGGGTAATTGGTGATCCTGTGTATTGCATGTTCTTTCTTTACACTCCAGGGTACCCAGTAAACCTCATAAAATTTATCTTCCTTTCCCTTCTAACATGGTTATGTGAATTCAATTGCCAAGGGAGAGAGAATCTGATGAATTCATCAGACTTCTAGTATGGTGTTCAGGAAAATTGGGAAAGTTGCACTGGCTTTTTCACCTATAACAGATGTCCAACAACAGATGTTGGCATATGATTGGCTAATCAGGGGAGAAAGTCAAAAGATAGTTTAATAAAGTTACTTTTTGATACAGGGCCGCTTGATTTTGTGACACGTATTATGCTCCTCCCTAAATGCTGCCATGTGTCCTAGAGACTGCTCGAAGGATACCATATGTCCTTGGTCACCATGAAATGGCAACACCTACCCCTGAGTGTCCTAAACATCTGACACCAATCCAATGTCTCTTCAAAAACGTAGGGTACATGCACCTGCCCTGAAAATGCCATGTACGCACCAACACCGGCATTTTTTATCTGACTAATTAGCCCTATATATCTATGTCTTTAAGAATGTGCCCTATATGTACCTGTATGGCAAAAGATGGCGTCACATACCTCAAAAACTGCCACATATAGACCTGTGTGTCTTATGATACATCTAGTGTAATTTCATCCAAACACACACACACACATGGCCACTTCTCATTGTGCCAACTTAAAAGCTTCTTTATACATGTAGGACTCAAATGGCGCCACACATGCCTCTGGGTGCCACCAAAATGGTGCTAAGTGTGCCAAAGTGCCCATACATTTGCATCTTTTATTCGACTATTTATACGCACTGAGCCTTATGTAATCTGAAGACTCGTTCTCAACCCAAAGGGCTGAATCATTTAGTCCCATAAAACTCATTCTATCTTTGGGACTCTTATCAAACTAGGCTTAGTAGCCTACTTGATACATTCTTATTCTCGAGTCTCTAGGCTCAAGATTCAGAATATTACACCAAGTGCACCCATTTGATTTACAAGATAGGTGTGTCTGAGTTCAAACTCAACAATTGTTTCTCTTGATTTCATTCTTAGCAAATCATACTCTGTGATAAGAGTGTTGACTCTATTTTCCTTGATTCCAGATGTACCTTCATAAGCTATTTCTAGGGCTTGCCACATATCCTTGGTAGAAGGAAGTATACAAATTCTAAAATACTCTTTTTGACTCAAGGCACTTTGAATCATAAGGATTGCCTTGCTATTAAGTGATACAAGTTTCCTATCATTCTCATCAAACACTACAACTGTTTTTGGAACCGTGAGTTCCTCCACAGTCTTCATTGGCACATAATCTCCATCTTGAATCACCTGTCATAGGCCATATTCAGTGGCCATCACAAAAACTTAGAATTTTGCCTTCTAGAAGGAGAAGTGTTCTCCACAAAAGCTAGCTGGCCTTGTGATTGAGGCATTATCTAGTAGTATTCCTTCACCCATGCTCATCATAGAATACTTCTTAAGATGTTAAGCCTGAAACAAGAAGACCAAGCTCTGATACCAAATGTTAGTGTTAACGTTTCACCCAAGAGGGAGGTGAATTGGGTTTTATTAAAAATTTTAAAAAACTTCAATTAATAAATTTAACTAAGAGATGAAAGTTGGAGAAATTTCATTGAAGTGTACACATGAGATTTATAATGGTTCAGCCTCAACTACTTGACCTATGTCCAGTCCTTAGAATACTTCTGAGATTTTCACAAAGGCTCCAAGATTTGATAGGTTGGCACCGCAGTACAAGCAAGCTCCTCAACAGGACACTCACTCCCCCTTATAGTTTGTAAGCAAATACCCTCACTCAAGGTTCCACTACCTTGAGATTCTCTTGACAAAAGTGATATATGTGTTTACAAATTCTTTCTTAAAGAGTTGATAGATGAACACTAAAGAATAAAGGCATATAAGAGATATCAGAAAAACAAAGCACTTAATGCAGCAAAGTTATTTTGTCGTTGGTTAGTTGCTTTGTCCTAAATGCTTTCATATTTATAGGTATAATGTCTTTAATGACAGTTGAGAGCATTCAAATCTATTAGTTAGAGAATAAATGTAGCCGTTGATTAGAGAATAAATGTAGCCGTTGATGAAAGAGAGCATTCAGGTTGGTTGAGGCTACTTCACATTTAATGCTTCTAACACATTTTACTTTTTGAAATCTCAAACCTAATCAAGAGATTAAGCACCTAGAACTCATACATAAGTTTGATTAGTGACATTTGAAAACAATATAAGAGGTTATGGTGTTAATTAAGATGTTTATAATAGGTATCAAAATTATCGAGACGCTGATTCTAAGTTCAAAGAACAATCACTCAAGTGTGACTCAAAATCAATCAAGTGCTTTCTTTGTCACTCAAATGCTTGAGTGATCTTAGTTAAAGCACGCTGATAATCACTAGTGAGTGGCTTGGTAGTTTTGTGTTTTGAAAATGATTTTTAACACTATCGAGTTACTTATATGTGATTCACATCACTCGAGTGATCTTCCCTTAGACATTTCAGCACTTTCTGAACACTTGCGAGTCTTGCAAGTGATCTTGAATCACTCGAGTGATTTATCATCCACTTGAGTGATCTCTACATTGAAGATCACATCACATTAGAATCACTTGCGAGTGACTTACTAGATTTTTATAAGTGAAGCTTCATCTCTCGAGTGTATTCATGATTACTCAAGTGATCCTCTTTGGTTAATCTTGGTTTTCTTGGCCATTACTCAAGTGTTGAGACATTGCTGGAGTGATTCTTCCAAGGCAGAGAAGATCACCTTAGAGTTCCACTTTTTTGTTTTCAAATCACTTGAGGTGGAAAATCATCACTCGAGTGACTTGCTGATTCATGTTTTTCAATAGACACTTACATTACTCGAGTGCATAAAATCTTCACTTGAGTGACTTGAATTATCAAGTCAACTTTGTGTCATCCTTCTTTCTTGTCAAATATACTTATATATCAATTTTTGTTATCATCAAAACATTATAACAACCAACATAATTACTAGGATTGTTTGAGAAAAAATTATAAATGTTTGAGATAAGGTTGATCAACATCCCACATTTAAGATCAAGACAAACTAATCAGATTTTTTTTTATGGACAAACTAATCAATTGACTCTTACATTTAACACAGTAATGAACAATAACAAAAATACTGAAAGAGTTGGTCTAGTAGTGTAAGACCCTATTAGATCCTCTTGGATTTTGGGTTCGAGTTTCAGATGAAACATTTGTGTTAGAAGGGGCAGCCACAAACCTCTAAATGAATAGTCAATTGCTCGGATACTTGATAATATAATCGTGAAAATACGTTGGATATTGGTTGATACTATTTAAAGACAGAAAGATAACAAATATAGTTACTGCCGTTTTTTATTTGGTTGAATTGTAGTATGGGGAATAGAAATGAGAACTCAAGTGATGGTACGTTTGGTTCATCCTTTGCTGCTGTTACCGATTCCATCAAGAATAGTCATTTCCATGCTCACGTGATTGATGATTCCATTATAATTATAGAAGAATCAATCACCATCATTCCTAAGAATGAAGAGCAAAATGATAGACATACCATTTCATTTAGCTCTATTCATTAGCGTTACTATTCTGGTGTGGACTAGGAACATAATAAAATAAGGGTTAAGGGGCAAAACTAACCTTAAACTTTTCTTAAAAGTGTACCCACCACCATAAAATTTTTTTGAATGCAAAAGTAATCATAAACTTTTAAAAATGGTGCAAAAGTAACCATGAACTTTCAAAAAATGGGCAAAAGTGACACTACCTTTAACTCAAGTTTTTAAGAGGCAAAAATGCCTATAAACTTTTCTCAAAAGTGCACTCACCACCATAAACGTTTTTTTGGATGCAAAAATAACCATAAACTTTCAAAAATAGGGCAAAAGTGACGGTTCTCTTACTATGTTCAAATGTCATATTTTGATTGTTTTAAGTCTAAGAAAACAGCACCTTAACTTGTCCACCATGATTTTTCCAAACCAAAAATTGAAAAACTGATCTTCAATGAAGATGACTTCCTCATCCTGCTCTCACCAATATACTGTAAATGGAATTTTTGATATCAATGGTGTCATAAACACAATTGTCAAAATTGTTGATGGGGGAAGGATCTCAACAATTCCATTTATTGCACGTCAGTGAGAGCAGGATATTGATGTCATCTTCATTGAAGATAGGTTTTTCAATTTTTGGCTTGCAAAAATCATGGTGGATAAGTCGATGTGTTTTTTTCCTAAACTTAGAACAATTAAAAGATTACATTTGAACCCACTAAGATAACCCTCACTTTTGCCCCATTTTTGAAAGTTTATGGTGGTGAATGCACTCTTGAGGAAAGTTTATGGGTATTTTTGCCCTTTAAAAACTTTTGAATAAATGGCCGTTAACGATAGTGTCACTTTTGCCCCTTTTTTAAAAGTTCATAGTTACTTTTGCACCAAAAAAAGTTGATAGTGGTGGGTGCACTTTTGAGAAAAGTTTAAGGGTAGTTTTGCCTCTTAACCCATAAAACAAAGCGGGCCCCAATGGAATTTGCAATTTATTTTTCTTATGGTTGTGGTAATTTAAATATTATTTTTTATAACTATAAGATGACTTATTATTGGTATTTTAATTATTAATAATTTTTCAATATTTTATTATATTTTCATTTTAGGGTTATTTTTTTTCTAAGCAGCCTTTTCTTTTAATCAGCCTAACCTGTATTTTTATAATATCATGCATACTTATCTCATTTGGTTCATTTGTTGGAAAATATATAAAATTAAAATAATCAAACAATAAAGCACATGTATTGAAAGAACCAAACCAAATAATACTGCCTCGAGTCTTTAATTGTACTACAAATTAGATCTTGTATTTAAGATCGAATGAGTAATATCGAGGTTTGATTCAATTTACTTTATTAGGATTGGAAAATTAAACCTTAATTTTCCTAACTTTTTTTTAAAGTTTTTGTAATTTAATATTGTTTCCTTTAAGAAAGTTTATGCGAGTTCTAAAAATTGAAGATCAGTATTATTTAAGTATTTTTTTTAAAAAAAATGTGTACTAATTTTAAAATAGAAATAATATGCGTTATTTTAATAAAAATTTCTCAATATATAATTGTAATAAATTCAAAAAGTCTATATAATTTACTCTTAATCTCAAATAGAACACTCATCGATAAACAATATCACTTCTTTCTATGACATCAGCAAGTCTCATAATTTCAAAAGCATCCTTCATTTTCTTATAGAGAACAAGAATATTTATGAAAGTTGCTTTTTCTACGCGGAGTAACGTCAATCTCAATTTATTAAACAATTTAAAAAAAATAATGAAAGAGTGAAACTCAATTATGATATGTAAAATAAATTTCCATGATAAAATGTCGAATATTGGACAGATTTTAGATCCTGTAAAATATGTCCACATACAAAGTTTGATTAATCTTAATTTTATTCAACTAGGGGCTCAAGAATATCCTGAAACCATGATGTCTTCTGAATATTATAGCATTACATCCACTTTTTAGGTAAATTATGCATATTCTCATACATTTTGTTATAATTAGAAACTTAAGAAGTACTCCCTCTCATTCTTAATATAAGATTTATTTACTTAATTTGATTAGATTAAGGAAGCTACTTTTTTTGGCCAAACATTAAGAATGCTGGTTGAGTTAGTTAATATGACATATATTTTTTAAGACACCGTAGCCATTTTCCTTAACTCCCTAATTCCTTCTCCTCCTTGATAATTATTGAGGGAGCATCAATAAGAATAAATTAGGAAAAGAATGACAAATATTAAGATCAACTCTTCAAATATATCTTATATTAATGACTGGGGAGTACTTATAAAACATGAAAGATTGAAGAAAAAATTAAACAAAATAAATTTTAAACACAATTACACATTTTCTTCCTTTATTTTTGTTCTCTCTTTCCCTCTGAATACATACACTGACACTACTACAAATTCAGGCATATATAATGCTTAATAAATAACGATTACGGCGAATAAACGTCATGTATGTTGAAGCGGAGATCGCACAATAATATATAACGCTAAAACATATAAGTTAAATATGCGTACCATCATGTATTGAGAGGCAAAATCCACAAAAATATAAAAATAATAGTTGTATTTAATAACCGTTATTTATTTAGTGAGAAACATAATGGTTCTTACGAAAGAATCATCATGTAATACTTACAAATGATTCATTTTCCAACCTCTTATATCAGCGAAGACAAAACATAACAGTCTTTAGAACCAACTACCATCTAATACTTTCATAACCCTTCATAACATCGTCGAATCTTCTTAAGTCATGACTCATAACCCTTCATATTACATTAGACCTTTATAAGTCAAAACTTATAACCCATTGTAATCCGTTAAACCTCTATTTCAAGTTACTTATTCCTTGTGATTTTTACTACTTTTCTTTATCTACTTCCTTCTTCTCTCCATCATGTTAAGTTCCTAGGGAGCTTCTCTGCTGGTGCCATCCCCTCCTCCTCCACCACCAACTCCTCCTCTACCTCCTCCTGAAATGGAGGCTCCGATGCAAATGTTAGCAAGCCTTGATAGCCACACAAAGTGTCTTGTGGCATACGCCAACAAGCTGAACAGGAAATTAAACCACATACTTCTTCACAATGACATTGAATATGACTTGCAATCAAACCCTTCATCTCCCTCCTTCGATGATGAGGATGATGAAAAGGAGGAGGAGGATGAGGATTGCAATGGTAGTGATAACTGGATATCATTTTTGTTTTTTAAAATATTAAAAATGAAGTTAATAAAAAAAACAACTTAATAATTCATATTTATTAATTAAAAACAAGTATTCTTACAAACAAACTTAATGGTTTCTAACTTAATAAATATTAATTAAAGCTTTCGAAACCTTTCCTCCTTCCCGCGTTGACTTTGGGTGCCTCCTCGTTATCTGATGACCATCAGGTGAAGGTACCCTTTCATTACATCATGTTCAACTTCCAACGTGTACAATGATGGTTTTTTCACATCCCTTCTAGATGTCTATTAAAACACCCCATTTTCATTTGTTTTTCCTACATTTTCTTCATCATTCTCCTTTTTGTTCTCTCAATCATCAAGATAAATCGATGTACTGAAGACTTCCCAGAAAACTCTCGGAGTCATCTTCCACCACCACCTCCTCCTCAACCTCCATGTCCTACTTTTCCTCCACAACATTTGCCTCCGCCGCCATCTCCCCCTCTGCCTCCACATCTTATGCTTCCTTAACTAGAGGCAATGTTGTGGCATGCACAACAGACGGACCATGCCGTGAGGAAGCTTTCTGGATACCTCTTCAGTATGAACAAGAAGGTTAATCTCATACTTGATGAGTATGAGATCAGCCATGATCCTAATAATGATCCTAGCCATTCCTCTGGTGAGGGGTAGCTTGGTGATCTCATCAGTTCATCTGGTTACTCATCATTGTTCTTTTTTTTCTCATTTTTTTCTTTTTAAATATTTTGTTAAAACAAGAACATATCCAATGGTTCTTACCAAAAAAAACTGTCTTGAAAAAAAAATAAACAACCATCAGTAACACTAACAAATGATATGTCTTTCCCAACTACTCTTATTTAAATGTACCTTATCATAATTCACCTATTTTAAAATTTTTTTTGTAATATGGTGGTTGATATATGCAATAATGAATGCATTAAAATAAAAAAAATGATAAATACATAATGGTTATTAAGAAAAACATGTCACTTATTAGAATACCACTTTAAATTTCTAACGGTTATTTAAAAGCAAATGTCACCATTATAAAATACTATAATATGTAAATCTAAAGGACACGACAGCTCGATAATCCATGAAACCCTCTCTATACAAACGTTCTAAAACTGAACTCCGCTTCTTCACTCTCATTTCAACTTCTCATAGCCAATTGCAAGCTTTTATTCTTCTTCACCAGAATTTTGGACAAATGCAAGAGAATTTCTACTTTGTGTTTTTTTTGTAAAATTCTGGTTTCATAAACAACCACCATAATTTTTTTAAAAAGTGAAATTCATAACGTTTATTATGTAAAACCCATCACTTATTAGAATAGTATGTAAAAAAAGTGAAATACATAATAGTTATTAACAAAAAATCGTGATAACTATAAACAAATAAATAATAATTCTTACGGATGAACTGTGATGTAAAGTCTTAGGCATGATAACCAAAAAAACCCTACAATTCCTCTTCTATTTAAACGTCTGAAACAAAATACACTTGACACTTAGTCTGTTCGAATGAAACCTACTAACATCTTAACCCTAGGACTCCTGTTGTCTTTTAAGGCCATCGGGAGTCTTTTTTAGTCAAATCCCATCATAAAAAGCCTTGTCTCAGTGAAGCTGTGCAAATTGTTTTCGTTCATGAGCCCTAGCCTAGTATAGTTATGATTTCCCTCATCCATTTCATGTTATCCTTCCTACATTCACTTCTAACAGTTCCTCTCATGTTTCTTGCAGTGTTCAACCTGGCCAATTAGGCTGCCTTTTTGAAGTCACAACACGATAAAGCATCCAAATTGATGTTAAATTATTTTTGTGAAGTTATGTCTTTTTTTAGAAAACCTCTTATTGCTCTATCCTATTACAGAAAGTTGTCAACCTTATTGCTTTGACTAAAGATTCCTATTCTATTGATCTTTTTCAAATTCGCTTCAGAAGATATGGATTTCTAAGCAAATACCTCTCTTTTTTATGGAAGTATCCATATCTCTAAAAGTTACTTCAAAATGATCAATGAGGATGTGATTAATAAACTAGTTCAATTGTTCCAAGAGTCATATATGAATAAGTGAATACTTGCAGCATTTGTGAAGTCACGACACAATAAAGCATTTAAGTTGACATTAAATTACTTTTTTGATGTTATGTTTTCTTAGAAAACCCATTATTGCTTTAATCAAATGTTCCTCTACTGTTACAGGAAGTTGTCAACCCAATTGCTTTGACTAAGGTTCCTACTTTATTGATCTTTTTTGAAGTAATTTTAGGAGGTATGGATCCTTAAGCAAATACTTTTCCTTTTTTGAAAGTATCCATATCTTCAGAAGGTACTTCAAAAAGATCAATAGGGATGTGATGAATAAACTTGTTCACTAGTACCAAAAGTCATACATGAACAAGAAAATACCAGCTTTTGTGAAGTTACGACGTGATAAAGCATTTAAGGTGACATTAGATTACTTTTGTAAAGTCATGTATTTTAGGAAACTTATTATTGCTTTGATTGAATATTCCTCTCCTGCTTTTGTATTGAGAAGGTGGCATTAAGTTAAAAGCTATGAAATTCAACATTGTGATATGTCTTAGACTTATCAATGTGAGAGTTTCTGAGATACTTAGTCTCAACTCTATCTAATAGAGTAGTACTTCCCATATTGAGTAGCCATGCAATATGGGACGTATCAAGTTTTTCTAAATTTTTTGGCTAGAATTAATCGCACTCCTGACCTATATATCTAATAATGAAATTGTTTACCTACATCTTTTGTATCTTCTGCAATTACTAAGTGTTTGGGTAACTCTGAAACTATAGTTTCGGAAGCCCTTTTCCAAAAACTGTGACAAACTCCTCTTACTTACTTACCCCATAAATCATAAAAAATATTCTTCAAAAGCTAATCCAAACACACATCAAGGCTGGAAAGAAAAGGTAGATAAAAAAACAAATATCCATATCAAAAAAGGTGTAAGGAGTATGTAAACCCTTGACCTCAACTGTTTGCATACCCATGAGGCCTTTCTAGTAGGGATATATGTTCTTTCCTAGAAGCCTTTGGTTTTCAGGGTTAATTCCTGTAAAGAGACACAATTATGGTCAACAGTTACATTATCACTTATATAGGTCAATAGTTGCCATTGATTCTTCCCATAAAGCCTAGAATGTCTTTATCCATCCCATATTCATAGTCATTCGATGTGGGAGGTACTTTTCTATTTTATACAGATGACTCCAACTAGCTCAGAAATTGTCACTTGAAGAGTCTTACAACCATACATTATGGTTATTATATAACAACTGTCATGTATTATAAACATTCACGGTTTTTATTTAGGAACCATTATTTATGTACTAAATACATAATGGTTGTATACGTGAGACCATTATTTAGTTTTATTAAAAGTTGTGGTTGTTACATAAGAACCGTTATGGATGTTACTGAATAAATAATGGTTGTCTAAATGAGACCGTTATGCATTATGCAAGTATTACCATATATTATGATAGTTGTTCACGTGTGCCCGTTAATTATTATCACAGTAATGTGCATATTATGGCCTCGCCAATTCTAAATACATAATGGGAGTTATATTAGAACCATTATAATAGGTCTAGAATAAATAAGAGTTCGGAACTATAATTTATCTATATGGAGCATATATAGCTCTTGCATATATAAATGATCGAAACCATGATGTATGCCAGATAATAACTATCATACAAGGCATTTTCTTTAGTACTGTGACTTCATAAAATATAAATTAAAATTAAACTAATTTGTTTTAATTCTAAATACTACTACAGATTTACACGTTTATAAAGCTTAATGCATAATAGTTACAACTAATAAACGTGATGTATGTCAAGGCAAAGATCACGAAAGGATATATATAACGCTTAAAAGTAATAGTTAATTATCTGCACCTTTATGTATTGCGAGGTAGAATTTGTGAAAACACAAAAATAATGGTTGTAGTTAATAATCATAATTTATTTAGTTATAAAAGTGATGGTTCTTTGGAAACAACCATCATGTAACGCTTACAAACGATTTTGTCTTCCAACCCTTATATCAATGAAGACAAGAATTAACGTTCTTCAGAAACAACTGTCATCTAATACTTTCATAACCCTTCTTAACATCATCAGACCTTTATAAGTCGTATGTCATAAACCTTCAGAATCATTTAAACCTTCATAAGTTATAACTCCTAACTTTTTGTAATCTGTTAGGCCTCTATTCAAACTCACATATTCCTTGTGATTTTTACTACTTTTAGTTATCGGCCTCCTCCTTCTCCTTCATCTATCATGTTAAGTTCCCAGGGAGCTCCTCTAACACCACCACCCCCTCATCCTCTTCCACCACCTCCTCCTCCGCCTCCTCCTGAAATAAAGGTTCTGATCTAGATGTTAGCAAGCCTTGACTGCGACACATGGCATCTCTCGCATGCACCAATACGCTGCCTTTGATGATGAGGATGGGGATGAGGATAAGGATAAGGATAACATTAGTGATGATAACTGAACATCAACATTGTTTTTTTAAAATGTTAAAAATGAAGTTAAAAAACCAACTCAATAATTACAGTTATTAATTAAAAACCATAAAGTATTCTTGCTTGCCGTCCCCATCCCCTCCTCTTCATCCTCCTCTTCCTCTTCCTCACCCTCATCCTCATCCTCACCCTCATCCTCCAAGTGTAGGAACTTGCTTGTACTGAGGTGCCAAGAACCCACTGAATCTTGGAAGATATAGTGAAACTCTCAGAGAAGCTCTGAGGACTGGACGTAGGTCAAAGTGGTTGTGGCCGAACCAGTATAACTCCCGGTGTACACTTCGGTGATATTTTTCCTTTCTCTTTCCTATTTTAATTTCAACGTCAAATTTTATATTTGCAACGAAATTTTTAAGATCACCCAATTCACCCCCTCTTGGGTGAAACGCTTGCTCTAACATTTGGTATCAAAGCGTAGGTCTTCTTGTGAAGGTATAACAACCTAAGAAGGATCCAATGGCAAGCATGGGTGAAGGAATTCTTCCCGACGGTGCATCCATCACTAGACCTCCAGGTTTCAGTGGCGAACACTTTTCTATTTGGAAAGCAAAGTTCAAAGTTTTCGTAATGGCTACTGAATATGGGCTATGGGATGTGATTGAGAGTAGAAACTATCAACCTACAAAGACTGTAGATTCTCAGAAAATTCCCAAGACGCCAACGGAATATGATGAGAATGACAAGAAACTTATCACTCTCAACAGCAAGGCAATCTGATGCTACAAAGTGCCTTGAGTCAAAGTGAGTATTTCAGAATTTGCACACTTTCAACAGCAAAGGAAAAGTGGGAAGCTCTGGAAATAGCTCATGAAGGAACTTCGGGAATAAAGGAGAATCGGATCAACACCTTGGTCACTGAATTCGATTTACTTCGAATGAAATCAGGTGAATCAATATCTGAATTTGAACTTAGATATACTCATCTTGTTAATCAACTTGCAGTTCTTGGGAAAGTCTATGATCAACATACCCAAGTACGAAAGATTCTAAATATTCTTTCTAAAGAATGGGAGGCCAAAGTCACTGCGATAGAAGAAGCAAAAGGAGAATCAGTGAGATCAGTTGCTTCTCTATTTGGAAGTCTTTCTGAATATAAAAGCAAACTAAAGTTCAAACGAGAACTAGATGACATTGGTGACAAGAAAAAGAAAGGTCATGCACTAAAGGTAAAAGAAGAGAATCAAGATGAGGATGAGGAGTTTGACGATGATGAAATGGGCCTAATTAAAAAACGATTCAGAAAGTTCTACAAGAAAGGACAAGGATTCAAACACTTTCAAAAAGGTGGAACTAGCAGCAAAGATCATATCATTTGCTACGAATGTGGAAAACCAGGACATATCAAATCAGAATGTCCAGAACTGAATCAAAAGAGCAAAGAAAAGAGAAAAGGCAAATTCTTCAACAAAAAGAAGGCCTTCGTATCTGCTATATGGGGTGATAGCTCCTCTGACAAAGAAAGTGATGAGGAAGAAGTAGCTAATATATGTCTCGTCGCTCAAGAAGAAACAGAAGAGGAGGTAAATGATTTTGAACCTACCTATGATGAATTACTTTCCAAATATAATGCTTTACATTCTGAATTCATCAAAGTAGTTAGAGAATTGATTGTTTTCAAAAAGAAAAACAAAGCTCTTGAAACTAAACTTAAAGAAAAGGATTGTGAAAATTGTTCATCTTTGAAAAAGAAAAACATTGATCTCACAAAAACTCTTGAAAAATTTACACAAGGAAGTGAGATGCTAAATGTTATTTTAAAAGCTCAACGATTTGTAAATAACCGATCTGGAATTGGATATGATCCAAAGTCAGATAAAAGGAAAGGTAGAAAGAAAGCAGGAGGTAAGTCATATTTGAATTATTTCCAGCATTCTGTGCATACATCAAATCCTTTTGCATTTTGTGATTACTGTAATAGAAAAGGTCATTATACATCTTCATGCATTCATAAGAAGAAAGGAACAATAGGAACCTACAAATGGGTACCTAAAGGTTCATATGTTCATAAAATTATGTGTACTAACCCAACAGGACCCAAAAAGATGTGGGTACCTAAGACCTAGTCATTTGATTGTAGGTATGTCTCAAAGCATCCAAAAATAGCAAGTGGTACATAGATAGTGGATGCTCTAGCCATATGACCGGAGATTTCGAAAGTTTTACCACATTGCAACCTAAGGAAGGTGGAAAGGTAAAATTTGGAGGAAATCAATCCGGAAGGATAGCAGGAATTGGTGAAATCAAGAATGACAAAGGAATACAAGTCAAAGATGTATATTATGTTGAAGGCTTGTGTCATAATTTGTTGAGCGTAAGTCAAAGTGCAGATAAAGACAACTGGGTAATATTTGACTCAAAAGAATGCTTAATTATCAACAAGAATGACTTACAGCTTGATAAGAAGAATATCAAGGCTAAGCTCAGAGCAAAAAGGGAAGGTAACTGTTATACTTTAGATATTAGTAGAAATGAATCTGAAAATTGTTTTCTGAGTAATGCCGATGAAAGTTGGCTATGACATAAGAGATTGGCTCATGTCAATATGCATCAACTAGGCAAATTACTCAAAAAGGATTTAGTGCTTGGATTACCCAAAGTAAATTTCAAAAATGACTTGATTTGTGATGCATGTCAAAAGGGTAAACAAACTAAATCATCTTTCAAATTGAAAAATGAAATTTCAACAAATAGACCATTACAATTATTGCATATGGATTTAGTTGGTCCAGCAAGAGTAAAGAGTCTTGGTGGCAACCTATATTCATTGGTCATTGTTGATGATTTCTCTAGATTTACATGGGTTATTTTTCTATCATCAAAGGATGAGACCTTTGAAGAATTTATTGTTTTTGCCAAGAAGGTGCAAAATGAGAAAGGTATGTCCATTGCAGGTATTAGGACCGATCATGGTGGAGAATTTGAAAATCAAGCTTTTGAAGAATATTGTGATACTAATGGTATTGATCACAATTTTTCTGCTCCAAGAACACCTCAACAAAATGGGGTCGTGGAACGAAAGAATAAAGTGCTCACAGAAATGGCTAGAGCAATGTTGAATGAAAAGAATGTGTCTCAAGTGTTCTGGGCTGATGCTATGAGTACAACATGCTATATTTCAAATAGGGCCTATATCAGAACAAAACTTAGAAAGACACTATACGAGTTGTACAAAGGAAGAAAGCCAAACATTGCTCATCTACACATCTTCGGTTGTAAGTGTTTCATTCATAATAATGGTAAAGATAACTTAGGAAAATTTGATTCTAAAACAGATGAAGGAATTTTCCTAGGATATTCTAACCGAAGTAAAGCATATAGAGTTTACAATAAAAGAACATGTATTATTGAAGAATCAATTCATATTGTATTTAATGAATTTGAATCCTCTGACAAAACCACTGATGAAGAACAAGAAGTTGGTTTAAATCAAGAAAATGGTCAATCTATTTCTAAATCTCTTATTCCAGAGGTTGATGAAACTAAGGAAGAAGAGCAATCCCTAGGTCAACCTAGAGCTTGGAAATACAATAAAAGTCATCCCTTAGATCAAGTCATAGGAGATGTGAATGAAAGGATCAAAACTAGAAATAGAATTTTCAATGAAGTAAGTTTTTCTGCATTCATTTCTGAGATTGAACCTTCTAATATTGATGAAGCCCTATCAGACAATGATTGGGTTATAGCAATGCAAGAAGAACTAAATCAATTTAAGAGAAATCAAGTTTGGGATTTGGTGCCCCGACCCAAAGATCATCCGATCATTGGTACTAAATGGGTATTCAAAAACAAACTCGATGAATCTGCAATTATTGTCAGAAACAAGGCAAGATTTGTGGCCTAAGGCTATAATCAGGAAGAAGGGATTGATTATGAGGAAACGTATGCTCCAGTGGCTAGATTGGAAGCTATACGTGTACTCTTAGCCTTTGCATGCATCAAAGGATTCAAACTCTATCAAATGGATGTAAAGAGTGCTTTTCTAAATGGTTACATCATGGAAGAAGTGTATGTAGAACAACCTCCAGGTTTTGAGGATGTTACTAAACCTGACCATGTTTTCAAACTCAAAAAGGCTTTATATGGTTTAAAACAAGCTCCTAGAGCCTGGTATGAAAGGCTCAGTAAGTTTCTTCTCGATCAAGGTTTTGTACGAGGAAAAGTTGATACAACACTCTTTATAAAACGAAAACACAATGATATTTTAATTGTTCAAATATATGTTGATGACATTGTTTTCGGTGCTACTAATGAATCTCTGTGTAAGGAATTTTCTGAGATAATGCAGGGAGAATTTGAGATATCAATTATGGGAGAATTGAATTTCTTTCTTGGTTTACAAATCAAACAAAGAAAGAATGGAATCTTCATATCTCAAACAAAGTATTTAAAAGAGCTATTGAAGAAGTATGGAATGGATGAAGCAAATGGCACGGACACGCCTATGAGCTCAACTACGTTGCTTGATGCTGATGTCAAAGGGAAAGACTACAACATAACAAAGTATAGAGGAATGATTGGATCATTACTCTATCTCACGGCAAGTAGACCGGACATTCAATTTAGTGTTGGCATATGTGCAAGATATCAATCGGCACCAAAAGAATCACATGCTGAAACGGTCAAACGAATCTTTAGATACCTTGCTGACACACCCGAATTGGGTCTGTGGTATCCCAAAGAAAGAAGTGAATATCTTGTTGCATATTCAGATTCAGATCATGGAGGATACAAGACAGACAGAAAGAGCACCAGTAGACAAGGACAATTTCTTGGAGGATCTCTTGTATCATGGTTCAGCAAGAAACAAAATACAGTGTCTCTTTCGTCAACGGAAGCCGAATATGTTGCAGTCTCAAGTTGTTGTGCACAAGTCATATGGTTAAAACAACAACAACTACAAGATCTTGGTATTTATCTCAAAGAAATACCAATCTATTGTGACAATACTAGTACGATAAGCTTGGCAAAGAATCCAGTTCAACACTCTAGAACCAAGCATATCGATGTCAGACATCACTTCATCAGAGATCATGTTCAAAAGAAAGATGTAAAAATGATATTCATTCCTACTCATCTTCAATTAGCTGATATTTTCACAAAACCCCTTACAAAAGATCAATTTCTATACATTAGAAGAGAATTGGGAATGGTAAATCCCAATGAGTTGTAAGTTATTTCAGTTTCTCATAATATTAGATGAAGTCATTTGTTAAAGTTTTGATGATTACTAACTTAAGCATCAGAGTATATAGAAATTTGTTTTGCAGGAACGTTGAAACTCTGTTTTGAAAAACAAAAACAGAGGTAATCAGAGGACACCTTTACTGGAGTACCAACTTGAAGTAATGTGTGACAGAGAAGCAATACCCGAGGAACAACTTGAAGTAAAGAAGCACTTTACTCGAGTAATGGACTTCAAAACTGGAAGTAACGGATCAAGTTACTTGATTTTCAAATCTAACGATTCAGTTACAAAGAAATGAAGAGTCACAAGTTGAAAACTCAGGTTACCCGAGGAAGGCCTCGAGTAAACATGAAGCTTACTCGAGTAAGGCCTCGAGTAACGGCAAGTCCAGATTTTCAAAATTGATGAATAATGACTCAAATCTGCTCAGAATGGGTTATAAATGATCGAGGGAACATCCATGGATAATTACAATATTATTCATGCCAGGTACACTATTTAAATAAATTATTTTAGAATTTTTCTGTATGAACACCCGAGGAAGGCCTCGAGTAAACATGAACATTACTCGAGTAAGGCCTCGAGTAACGTCGGGTTCTAGGTCTTTATCTGTCGCAAACTCGGTCATTTCCACAAAATCTCCTCGAGTAAATCACTATTTTCTCTCACAAAAATTTTTCACAAGTGATTCCTTACTTCATTTCCGTCAAAACCCAACTATTTTCATTCCTAGAAACCTCCTATTTTGCTCAGAATCTCTGTGCCCTAAGTCACGTCTGAGTCTCTGTTTTCTCTGGAAATCCTAGTTTTCAATCATTCAGAAAGATGAGAACTAAAAACCTTACTCCCATAGACTCCTCTGAATCCCAACAACACTCTGATCCTCTTTATTCTCCTCCCAAGAAGAGAAGAAAACTCACCCCGAGACCAAAAGCTAAAATTCCTCTTCAACCTCAATCTCAACCAAAACTCAAAGGAGTGGTGATTAAAGAGCCTATTGCTACAAGGGCTCAATCCAAAAAGAGTACCTCAACCGGAAGAGGGAAGAGTGCCAAATCTCCCTCACCTCCTCCCTCTGATTCCTCTACCCCCTCTTTCACACCAAAGCCTACCAAAAAGCCTAAATATGATAGGAATGTGGCTGCAGCTATGGCAAACATCATTGATCAAATGGAGAAGGGACAATCTTCCAAGAAGTCCAAAGTGCCGGAAGAAGAGATCACCAACCCACCAAAGGGATTCAATGTCAGCAAGTTGGTGGAATCTCCGAAGTATCTGTCTCAGTTCTCCAGGAGCAAGGTGTGTAAAACACACTATGTGGATCTCAGATTACTTCAAGAGGTAGTGAAGCTTGACCTAAGTCCTTATTTAGATCCCTTTATACCTTGGTTATCCATTAGATTACCTTTTTGCACAAAGGTGATTACTCACTTTATTGTAACCTAGAGATCATAGATGAGCCTAACCGAACCTCAGTTGAGGAAGAGATGACCACCACAGTTAGAGGTCAAAAGATTCTTATATCACCCTCTAGGATTAACTTGTGGCTAGGGATAGAGAATCCCCCGGATGATGTTTACTCCCAACTTGAGCTAAACCAAATCTTTACTATTCTTAAACCAGGAGAGTTAGTTGGCCCTATAAATTTCAAGCCTAGTGATATGTGTGATCATCACAGGGTCCTATGGTACATTTACTCTAGGTCCCTAGTGAACAAAGCCAACAATTATACACACTTCTCTGATAGGGATTTTAGGTGGTTTGCTTCACTACTCTTGAAGGAACAGAAGGATCTAGGAGAGTATATCTTCTCTGAGATGAAGAGGTATAGGGTGGATGGAAAAGCTACAACACCAATGCCATATCCTCAGATAGTATCACTGATCCTCAAAGAAAACAAGATATGGTATTTGGATAGCAAGGAGCCCATTGAGAGGATGACTCCGGTTGGAAGAAACCAGATTGGGAAATTGAACATTGACATCCCTCTCAAAGGACCTCTAGAATCTGGGTCAAAGAAGAAGAGAAAGACCACTGAGGCAGAGACCAGCAAGATAGATGACACTCAGTCATCTGCTCCAGCTGCTACCACATCATCTCCATCTTTCCTCAATGCCACTCTCCAGCATTTTATGGAAAATATGCTGAGAGGTTTCCATGTGGATATCGCCAACACGAATGCCAAACTAATAACCCACATGAATACCAAGATGGGAGAGTTGGTTGAGAGAATGGACAAGAGGCATGAGGAATTGCTAGCAGAGCAACGTGCCCAGGGTGAGACTTTGAGATTGATTCTGGCACGACTGGACTCTTTAGGTCCTGGACCTTTTGCCGGTCCATCTTCTTCTGCACCACCACCTCCAGTGAACCCTCCTTCTGACACTCCTATCCCTGAGGATAAACCATCTACCCCTTTGGTATCTAGTCCACCTGAGTCCCAAGCCAAAGACATTCTATATACAGTGGACAATCCAGATACCAATGAGACCATACACATCGTTATTGATGATTCTCCTCCAAAACCTCAGCTAGAAACCGCTCCTAAACCGAATCCATCACCTACCCAAACTGAGGAAATATCTCCCTCCTCCTCCTCTGAACATCATACTCCTGAGGCTGATACTACTCCTGAGATTCAGACCACTCCAGAAGGAGAAACCTCTACTATGGTTGTCTTCCAACCCTCTCCTATTCCTCCCAGCGATGACATCCATATCCCTCCAGTCCATCTGCCTGACCCAGTTCCCTCGAGCTCATTTGATTCTTTAGATTCAGATAATTCTACGGTTCTTCCAGTGACACCTATTTCCATAGTCAAGCCTCCTAGCCCTCCACTTGATTGATGAAGCCAAAAAGGGGGAGAAGAGCTTGAGAGTGATTTTGTGGATGTGTCCTAGTTTATTTTAGGTATTTGGGTGTATATGGGTTCTAGGGAGCATTTTGGAACTTTTTAGTTCTTTTTAGTTCTTTTAAACTTATTATCTTGTAATATGCAATTTAAGTTTAATACAAGTGTGCTTAAGTTATGTTTTATTTTAAGTCCATTTAAGTTTTGAATTATGATACGTTGTTGGACTAATGAAGTTGATTGTGAATGCAAGGTGTGTGCTATGAATCTAAACTTAATAAGACATATTTAATTTGAAAATTCAATTTGAAAACCATGTCCAAAATCACCAAGTTTTGTCATCATCAAAAAGGGGAAGAATGTTATATCTCATGTTTTGATGATAACAAAAGAATGGTATGAAAAAGAAGTGATTAATAAATAAGTTTGAGCAAAGGAATAACAGGAATAAGCATTACTTGAGGTAAGCATTGGAGTAATGAAGAAAGGCCAAGAGAAAAAGCTGAGAAACTTGATCAGAAGCAAGTTTTATAAGGCATTACTCGAGGCGGTACTCGAGTAATGAGCCAAAACTTGAAGTAACCGGAAGCACCTTCCAGTAATCTGCCAACGTTACTCGAGTAAGTACTCGAGTAATAGTGTAAGTATTTTCAAGTTGCTCTCGGCCTGCCAATGTTACTCGAGTAGCTACTCGAGTAACCAGGTAAATACTTGGAGTTGTTCTCGGCCTGCCAATGTTTCTCGAGGAGCTACTCGAGTAACCATGTGAAAAACTTCCAGTTGCTATCAAGTTGCCAATGATACTCGAGTAAGTACTCGAGTAACTCTGTTTCTTAAAATGTGTTGCTCTCGGCACTTTGTACCACTGCCAATATTACTCGAGTAGGTACTCGAGTAACACACTGAAGTAAGTGAAAACTTGAAAGTGGTACCCGATTAACTTGATTTCTTTTTAACTCATTTTCCTTGAGTCATTCCTCTAGTATACAAGTATTTAATGTTCTATTTTAAGTGAATTCCTCGAGTAGGTACTCGAGTATGTAGAGATATTTTCAAGGAAAACCTCAAGTCATTACCCGAGTAAGTTTTGCCCAAAAAGTAAGTTTACTCGAGTAAGTACTCGAGTAACAAGGTAAGTGCTCTCGGCCTTGAAATCCTGCCAATATTACTGGAGTAAAGCATCGAGTAATCAAAAGTTTATTTGAAGGTTTACTCGAGTTGGTACCCGAGTAACTCATAAAGTTGTGAGTGTATTACTCGAGTAGGTACCCGAGTAAACATACATTTCTAAAGGTTTAAAAATTGATTATTCCATGCACTACCCGAGTAATCTGAAATTTGTCTGTTGACTTGCAGTTGATCAAAGTTTTCCCGATGATACTCGAGTAATCTTCATGTGATACTCGAGTAGCTACTCGAGTAAGAAAACCCAGAAAGTTTGAAATCATTCCAACGGTTATTGTTTTGTTTTCTATTTGATTAACTTTTCATTCTATTAGTCTTCTTAGCATTTCAACAGATAAACAATGAAGAAATCTTACCAAATAAGGAAAGTCAAAAACAATGCTCAAATGTCATCGACCGTCACCTACCGCAAACGTATGTTTTTCAAAAACTGGAAAAGTCAATAATGGCTGTGCATGCTCTAACAGACATGAAGAAATATGTTCCAGCAATCATTACCAACGTATCTATATATATGGGAACATCTGAACAGAGAGATACACAAGAACACACTCACAAACGTATCATCAAGTTCATTACTCTGTTTTTCATTATACTTGTGATTCTATGCTTCAGTGATTCTTATTTACTCTGTGAGAGAGATATTTCATTCAAACTCAATATTTGTTATTGAGGTAACTTAAGGTTGTGGAACCTTGAGTTGGGATTGAATTACAACTTGTAAGGGGGAGCGAGTGTCCAAGTGTAGGAACTTGCTTGTACTGAGGTGCCAAGAACCCACTGAATCTTGGAAGATATAGTGAAACTCTCAGAGAAGCTCTGAGGACTGGACGTAGGTCAAAGTGGTTGTGGCCGAACCAGTATAACTCCCGGTGTACACTTCGGTGATATTTTTCCTTTCTCTTTCCTATTTTAATTTCAACGTCAAATTTTATATTTGCAACGAAATTTTTAAGATCACCCAATTCACCCCCTCTTGGGTGAAACGCTTGCTCTAACACCATGTACCCTTTCATTATGCCTTGTTCAACTTCTAATGTGTGCAACGATGGTATTTTCACATCCCTTCCAAATGTCTATTATTTAAACTCCACATTTTATTGTTTTTTTCTACATTTTCTTCATTGTCCTCCTCTTTGTTCTCTAGCTCAATCACCAAGATGAAACATTGTATAGAAGACATGCCAAAAAACTATTGGTGTCATCCTCAACCTCTTCCTTCTCCTCCTGCTTCTCCTCCTCAACATCCACCACCGCCTCTGTCCCTTCCTCCTCCACCTCCATATCTTGTACTTCCTTAATTGGAGGCAATGTTGTAGCATGCACAACAAACTGACCATGCCGTGAGGAGGCTTTCTAGATGCCTCTCCAGATGAACTAGAAGGCCAATCTCTTACTTGATGAGTATGGGATTGGCAATGATCCTAACAATGATCCTAGTCAATCCTTTGATGAGGAGTAGCCTGGTAATCTCATCAGTTCATTAGGCTACTTGCCATTGTCTTTTTTTTCATTTTAAATATTTTTGTAAAAAAGGAATATATCCATGGTTCTTACAAAAAATGTAACACCCTTATCTTATTTTCACATTTTTCAGAGTATTAACACGCAGTGCGGTGGGCACATAAGAATAACATAGAAATATTGATATTATTGACACAATAATGCTTGATTATATTACAGGAATTTCCTCATAGGGGTGTACATAATGCTTATAGACATTAAAACGATAAAAGCTTTCAGATAACCAACATCTCCTCTTGTACTGGTCCAGAACCTTCCGTTGCTGGTAATTATGATTTTGCCCTTTGAGCCGCTTCCTTGAGCTGAAAATTTTTTTACATTTATAGAAATGGTGAGATTCAAAGAATCTCAGTAGTAACATACGATCAGACATATATGATATGAAAATAAATATGCCATGCACCATGTTATATAAAAGATAAAATGATGTGTGCACACTGTCCACTACCAAATGACAGTTTAACCTTGGCTTAACCTGGCACCAACTCCGGCTTAACCCTATGCCTCCATTAGGTCCCAGAACCCAATAAGGCTAATATGCATGTCAAAGACACTATGCTCATGTTACAAAAGATGGCATACACAAACATACAATAATCACATAGTGCATAAAAGAAAGAGTTGCTAATTGGACACCTTTCCTAAGACAATCCAATTGTTCCTCCACGCTCAGGCAAGTCTTAGATCCCGGACAACTAACAAGTCCTATAATTAGAATTTACGATTGGCATGTCATTACTTAGTCTAACACCTTTGGCATAATGTAAACTAAGTTATCCGTAATCTATTCTCATGTTTATCCTTTGTTTCGAACTTGTTGGTTATCATCTGAGTCATTTGGGTGCCTATTGGAAGCCCAAACAAATACCTATGAGGTTAGGAAAGGCTAGAACAATTAACACCATTCAGAAAAACAGAGTGCTGAAATAAGGGCTTAGCAGTGCCTAAGAAATCCTTTGGCGGTGGCCAAGAGAGGTCAGAAACCTTTGGGCCATGGCCAAGAAATCCTTTGTTTCTTCGCTCAACTTCCAAATATCATAACTTAATCTACAAAAACTCAAATGGGGTGGTTCAAAGTTCTATAAAAGGATCTTTAAGTGCTCTACATAGGAAAATTATGAACTGTTCTAGAATCAAGTCCAAAAACAAGGCACAACTTCAAATATCCACATCTTGTAGTAGACAAGTCCAAAGTTCTGAACCACTTATCAAATTAAGGCTTTACATCTATACTTTAATCTTGGAAAGTTTCATAGCATTTGGACTAGGTTTGACTGACGAAATACATTGCACAACAATACTGCCTCCAGTGAAACTATCAAACAACATGTACGTTGAACTTCTAAAAATTCCATATTTGCATACAAATTTCCAAAAACTTGTGAACATTCATATTCCCACACAATTTTCCCTTCTTAATTTAATTGAATCATCAAAATTATAAAATTCCAACTCCTTCTTCTTGTTTTTCTGCTAACTGAAAATTAGGGTTTTGGGAAAGAAAATGTGTTTTCTTGGTTTTTCTAGTTAATCAATTCCTTTCCACTTCTAATCACACGATTAACTACTTAAATACTAAACAAATATGATCCATAAAAATTTTGGCATTATAACATTTCTAGGGTTCATCATCCCAAAATCACAAAACCAAGCCAAATTCAACAATAATCACAACAACATCATATAAGACAAGAGGATTAAAGTTTTAGAGATTACCTCTTGATTCCTCATGTTCTCTCTCTAGGACATCATTTTCTCTTCCCTTTAGATTTTGCTTGCTAAACATGATTTTCAAGAAGAAGAAGAGATTTGAGGAATTTCTATGGAGATTAGAAGGTATAAGCACTTGATTTACATGCTCTTACCTTTGATTTTTGCTCTTGAAACCCTAAACCTCTTGTGTTCTTCATCAAGCCTTCTTTAACTATTCTCTCTCTCTCTCTCTCTCTCTAGTGACAGCTGATTGAAATGAAGATGAATGGAAGAGATAATGAAGTTTCATCATCATATCTCTCTTATCTCTCATACTTTATGAAATATTATTTTAATACAATTTGAACACATGCCATTTTCTATTTAATCATCATCTTTTCTCTTGGCCATTTACTTGGAAAAAATAAAATATCAGGAGGGAGGAAAAAGATGCCTTCAATTATCACAATTAACCTCCTCCACATAACTTAATATGAGTTGTAAACTTTGACTTCTTCCATCATCTTTTTTTTCTTGGTTCTCTTTTGACCACTTGCTAAAAATTTCTATAAATGCCCAATAAATTATTTTCCCCTTCATTATTCTCTTTTTGGATGAAAATAGGGAAATAATTTAGAAAAAATAATTGCCTCTTACTTAATGTGGCAAATTACCATTTTGCCCTTACATTTTGTGATTTTCACATAAGCTAGCAGAATTTTCATCAAACTTTGAAAATTCATAACTAATTGTACAGATGTCTAATTAGTATGGTTCCAAAGGCTATATGACCCTTATCAAGTTATTTTTAGGAAAAAATATAACTTTTAGCCAACTGGAAGCTCAAACTTTCCAAAATTATTGTTTTTGGACGCTACCATAGAAACTCTCCATTTTACTGGGCTAAATGCAAAACTCATAACTCTTTGTGTACAACTCCAAATGACTTATATGACCTATCAAATTAAATCTTGATAAGTCTAATTTCATTTTGAAAAATATCATATGCATTGGACGTCATTTTCCTATTTAAAAAAATGTCACACAACAGGACAGCCACGTAGAAAAATACACTAGCAGCAAAGTTTACATTCCTGGGACTTTGGTTAAACCAGGGCTTAGTAGACCACTTGATTCCGGCTTATTCTCAAGCCTCTAATCCTAAAATTTGAGATATTACATTTCTTCCTCCATTCAATAAATTTCATCCTCAAAATTTGAACATCGTATAGTATCACCTATACCTTAAGGAATCCTATCTCAATATGCAACTTATTTCTGTTGTGTGCATGCTCATATACATCACAAATTGAATGATATGTGCTTGTTAATGCCATTTAGCATTCACACATTCAGCTTGTTTCTTACTCTGGGTTACACAACCTATTACTACACTATTTGCCCATTAGGCCTTACTGTATATCGGCATTCAAGATTAATTGCTTGCTCATCCCTACTAACCATACTGTGTACACTATTCGATTTAGCATAGAGTGCTTATCAGGCCTTACTACCCAGGGACACTGCCCCGTGCAAACATACACATTGGGTCTTTTTTCCCTTGTTCTTTATTCGACACATCTTTGATTGCTTAACAATCTACTAGCCCGTGGATACACTAGTCCAACAAGTATTATGATCTACTAGTTCCTCTAGGCCTCATTGCCTTATTGGGATGCTACCCCGGTGTATTTAGTCTTATAATTTGTATCATTATATTCTCATAACATTGAATATCCTGATTTTACTGCCCTATACAAACATTTACATCAGGGCTTACTGTTAGAACCAGCTAACATCTAAGAAGGGGGTGAATTGGGTGTAAGATAAAAAACTTAAAAACTTTGAAAATCTTTTCGCATCTTAGTGGAAGCAGTAAATATGAAAGTAATGAATCATAAATCACAATTAATATATGCTGAAAATATAAAAGCTTAAGGAAGAGAGTATGTAAACAGTGATTTATCTTGGTTCAGTCCAATCCACGATGACTTACATCCAGTCCCCAGGCTCCTCCTGAGATTTCGAATCCACTATCTTCTTGTTTAATCCGTGCGCAAGAAAAGCCTTTACAACCCACAAGTTTATCTGGGTACTTGTGAAGCCTTTTACAAATCTCTCATGGAGTTACTCTCCCTTACACACCGTAAGGTTACAATCGAGTTACTTCCCCGTACACACCGTAAGGATACAACTTTAATGATAAAAGATTACAATTAATCTTCTCTCTCAGAAGTGAATAAAATGAATACTAAAGTACAATACAAATAATATCTCTCTAAAATAGATTAGGTAAATACTGAGAAATAGAGAGTATGTGCGATGAGCATTGATGTCAGGATGTTGGCATTTAGACGATGTATGTACTCGGTCTCTCTTTTCTATTTTAGATGATCTTCTATTTATAGTTGATGATGATTCATGACCCTTTGAGCATTTCAACTTGTCCTTTAGAGTTTTGTTGCTTCGTTTGATTGTTCTTCATATTTGAAAAACTAGCTATTACGTTTGGTGGACGCTCCACTTTCATAAAGTCAACTTTTGTCTCTTCATATCATCTTTTCATTGTATTCCTAGAGAAATACATTAAACACTAATACAATAAAGTGTTAGAGTGATTGGAAGCAAGAAGAGTAAGTTTCATAATCATTCCCATGATTTTCAGAAACTTTAGAACGTTTTCTGTCACATCATTTTAGTGGTCACTCGAGTAATCCTGGGTTATCACTCGAGCAATTTCTCAAGTGAGCCCCTTCAAAATGTGGCAGAGAACATTGGAGCCATTTTCCAACTTCATCACTCGACTGGTCACTCGAGTGATCTCTTTATTTTGATTCAAAACATGGCAAATGATATATCATCAGAAAGCTCTTGCCATATATATTCCAATGCATCAAAAATCAGCTCCAAACTCGTTGTAATCTAAAAGTTATGATTGAAGGAGTGTCTACTATTTCTTACAGTCTTCAAAGTTTTCAATGTCAATTCCAAAAGGCATATCTCTTAGCATATGACTTCAAATTTGACAATTACCTATCCATGGAAAGATCTTTAAGTCTAGTTTCATATGGCACTAGTTTTATCTCGATCTGATATGTAGTTTGAGAGTTATGTCCAAAATACCTAAGCTATTCTGAAATAAGACTCTGATTTACATGGCATCTTCTAAAGATCATATCACTTTCATTTAAGCTCTTTTGAATGTGATCTTGGCGTGTATGTTTTGTGTTAGGAATCTACTTTCATATGAAACTAGTTTTAACTCAATCTGATATGTAGTTAGAGAGATATGACTAAAATACTAAACCTTTATTATGCTGCTTGAAAATAGAGCACATCAGAATGCTCATCACTTGAGTGATCATGTCCATCACTTGAGTAATGGCTTCTAAAATTGGGCAGAGAGCCAATACTCAATCGAACACCTTGGGGAAGTTCCATAACTTCTATATAAGTCATTTTAGCTTCATATTAACCCATTCCAACCTCTGATATCACTTCTAAGAGCTTGAATCTTGATATTCTTATTTGAATTTGCAAATTCTTCTTTCATCTTCTTTCTTTAATCTCTTTCTTCTTGATTTTCCTCTTAATGATCATTCTTCATAACCTAACTAGATATCTTCTTGAATTGATGATCATTCTTCATAAACCAACTAGATATCTTCTTGAATATCTTCAATCTTCTTCTTTATTTGCTTGACTAATCTACAAGATATGCAATATTAAATATAGTAGTTAGTTAATGTAGAAGATAAGTATATTATACAAACTTTTTGCTCTTAATATTTGACATCTATATTTGGCATCATCAAAACTAATCATATCAATATTCCCACCTTTTTGATGATGGCAAATCCTTTAAGAAAAATATGTGTGAGTTATAAAAGCAAACTAAGAGCAACATATTTTTCTTGCCTTTTTCTCCCCCTATTTGTCATCGCAGAAAGTTTGAAGAATAAATAGTAAAGGCTCTTAAAGAAGAAAATATGAAACCAAATTTAGAAATGCCTTTCTCTCCCTTAATTAAGAGTAATGTGCAAGAAAACAATTTTCTCTCCCCCAATTTGAAAGTATTTACATTTTTAATGTGATGCAAATGAAAAATTGATTTGGAGAGATTTTCAAGAAAACTTTTATGACCAAGGCACATTGAAATTAAAGATATGAAAGGTATTCTCAAAATATAAAGAGAGAGGGTTTAGAAATGCTCGTGTAGATTTTGAAAAATGATGAAGTGCTCCATAAAGTCCGTTGCTTTATTCTTTGGGAATGTTAGTTCATGATGATGTGTTCACCACACTATTGCTATGCAACTCTCATGTATCTTCATGTTGTTTCCAAGATTCTTCTATTTAGTTGAGCTTCTGTTCAACATGCTTAATGCTCATTTGTATTGGTATATGTATTTTGAATGTTGCAACCAATATATTTCCCTTGTTTAAGTGTTAAAGCATCTTTCCTCAAAGTTGATAATTCTTCTTGTAGTATATTAAGGTATGATCTTACATACAGCAAATTTTCCTACTATAAGTAAAAAACACTCTTGAAAGGAGAATGGTTAGTGCAGTTAAATATCAACAGTTTCCTTTCTATAAGGTATGTTCAAATTAAGATAATGAAAGGAATAATATAAGAGTAACTCATCATCAAAACTAATTAAGACATAGTGAATGCATATGAGTATGTTAAAAGGATTTTCTTCAAATGAAGGAGATGAGCTTTTTAAGATATGAAATATATATGAATGTGAAGCTCCCTCTTAATAAATGTATGGCTTAAAAGAAAATCATTGTGAATAATAATAATTAGGAATTTACTTATTTTTTTTTATGGTTCCTTATTATTTTCCTACATTTTTTTCTAACAAATGGCTCATTTATCTGTGGCGGCTCAAACTCCAAAACCTCTGTGCTTTCTATTTTATTCTCATAGAAAACTGAAAAATTCATTGTTTTAAATTTCTTTGGTCCTCAGTGCTATCAAAGGTAGCAAAACAGGAAATGAAAAATTGATTGGAATCCTTGATCTGTAGTATGTCACATATAAAAACATTAATGCTCGTGGCTTAATTGTAACCCCCTCACCGTAATCATATCCGAATTTCGAAATTTAAGTGAATTAGAGACCAATAAGATAAAATCACAATTTATAATCCGACCTCCAAGAGATGGGGTATTATGAAATCGATTTCAAAACGTAGTTAACTCTTGGTCTCACATTCACGTGCGGATATAACTACCAGAGAAATCAGAGTACATAATAAATATCAAAGTACGGAAACCAAAATCCCGGCAAACCCCGGGTTACTTACATAAATAACTTGGGTTTAAGATTTCCCAATTATGGGGATTACACAATCAAAATAATCATTTACATTCTTATGTACACTTGATACCCCAAATACAAAACTATGATAACCAACTACCACTTAGATTTCGGAGTAAGCCTAACTACTCCTGGTTGTCCGCTTCCCTTTCGAGCCACTCGCCCTGTCTGAAAAGATTAGTCATATGGAAGGGGTGAGATTCTAAAGAATCCCAGTAGTAACAACAATTTCATATCACATGCAATCACAGAATATGCACACCAATCATCTCATACAGCAACACAAGTCACTCCACCCTCATCCCCTTTTACCGCCGGGAAGGCATACGACCTTAACCCGAACCGTTGTTAGCGACTCAGGGACTATTGGCGTGGCAGTGCATACAATTAGCCACACGGCTCAAATATAGCCTTTCGGCTTTCATAAATGGCCCGTCGGCCTTCACAAATAGCCTTTCGGCTCACAATTAGCCTTTCGGCCCACAATTACACATCTATCACACCCTAACCTTATCCCCTTTTACCGCCAGGAAGGCATACGACCTTCACCCGAACCGTTGTTAGCGACTCAGGGACTATTGGTATAGCGGTGCTTCCACAGTTTTCACAAAACTTGCAGCATACGATATTCATTTCAAAACAATGACATAGTATACATACAATGTATCACACAAGGTATAAAGAAAGAGTCACTACCTGTATCCTTCCTGACTGGCTCTGGCACCTTAGCCTCACGAGGACGACAGATGTCAAATCCTATATCAATTAGGGACAACCAATCAATCTCTTTTCCATATGTATATTTCAATAATACTCTAAGTTGGTTATCATTTAGGACTCTTTAGATGACTACTAGAGGCCTAAACATATGCCTAAAGGGTTGGAAGACACTACCCAAAAGACCCCTTACTCGAAGGAAAAACACAGATTTTTGGTCATCTCACTCGAGCACAGATGCTCTCACTCGAGCACGAGTACGGACATCACTCGAGCACAAGAGAAAGTGAGCCTGCGAGTGAGCACCCGAGAGCACACACACAGCTCTCCAAGCACTGGATCACTCGAGCACAGCCATGTGTGCTCGAGCACACACCCCACACCCACGAGTGAGAAAGCACACTCGTGCAACTTTCCCGCGAGCATCAACCCGAGAGCACCAACTCACACCAGAAGCACAAGCTCACTCGAGCACGGCCCCCAGTGCTCGAGTGAAACGGCTATGCTCGCGAGTGTCAGAGCACACTCTTGGCATCAACCAGCGAGTGAGGTCCCGAAAGCAACCTCAACTCCGGACTCGCACCTTCACTCGAGCAGAACCATGCTCACTCGAGCACAAGGCGATGCTCTCGAGCACAACCCATAAAACCTAGGTAACTCGAAGCACAACAGGGAAAAACTTGCATATCACTCGAGCACGTTCTTCTTCTGCTCGAGTGATGTGCATCAGAGACCCAAAACGCAGCCAAAAACCAGAAACTCCAGATGGTCAAATTCACTCCCAAAGGTTCCCCAAACTCTTCCCAATGCTCATACACACTAAGCACTAACTAGGGAACATGTTGGCCACTTCAAAAACACCTCAAAACCAATTTGACCACAATCATTCATTAAGGTCTCAATGACACACCATATCCAAATTCCTTTAACACCTTTTTAACATTCCAAATTACATCAAATGATCATATATCTCCAAACTAAATCATTTTCAATCATCAATCATAATGATCTTCACATTTCCAGAAATAGGCATATTTAGGGCAAAAATTCCAGATTTGACCAACTTAGCCAAAAATCACAAGCAACACACCAAAATGCTCTAAATGCCTACCTCTTCTCTTTGCCCAATTCAGAACCTTGATTCCTCAACTTTCAATTTCGGCCAATGTCCCAATCAACACCATTCAAGGCTCTACAATCATCATAATGTAGCTCTCAATGAGACACATATCTTTAGAGAAGAGGATTGGAGTAAAGAAGAATCACAACTTACCAAGATTCAAGCTTTTCTTCCCCTCTTTCTTGCTTGTCCAGCGAAAAATGGAGGAATAGGAGAGAGAAAAGATGAGTGAGATGGTGAAATGATGATGATGAAGATGTTTCCTTTCCCCTCCCATACACACAACCGAAAGAGAGAGAGAGAGAAAAGAGAAAAAGTGCTACTTTGTCTTCTAGTGACCTCATCCAATGGTCCACTTTAAGCCACATGTCATCATCCACTCACTCCCTTATGAGCTCACCAAATCACAACACATAGGATTCCGACCCACGGTCAAGGAATCACAACCATTGATCTTAAATACCACATGTATTTATTCCCAAAAATTTACATTACATTAATCATAATAGTGCTTAATTACACTAATTACAATGATTATCAGAATTATCAGTCCTAATCACAAATCGGGATATTACAATTCTCCCCCCGTCAAATAAATTTCGTCCTCAAAATTTGTTACACCACTTGAGCCATAAACTCCGGATATCGCCTTCGCATATCTTCTTCCATTTCCCAAGTTGCTTCCCGCTGTGTCATACCCTTCCAGATCACCTTCACATAAGGGATACTCCGGTGTCTGAGCCGATGTTCTTCTCGTTCAATTATCTGCTCTGGCTCCACCGCATACGTGAAGTTATCTCGCAACTCCACATTCTCATACTCAACAACATGAGATGGATCCGGTTGGTACTTCTTCAATTGGGAAACATGAAATACATCATGGAGTCTGCTCAAGTTCGGAGGTAGGGCTACTCGGTATGCAACAGGCCCAATCCTATCAAGGATCTCAAAAGGACCTATATATCTCGGGCTTAACTTCTTTCGCTTTATAGCTCGCCCAATGCCGGTGACAGGAGATACTCTCAGAAACACATGATCACCGACTTCAAATTCTAGAGGTCTTCTCCTCTTGTCCGCATAACTCTTTTGCCGACTCTGAGCTGCAAGAAGCCTCTTACGAATGATTCGTATCTGAGCTGAGGTTTGATCCACAAGATCCGGTCCATAGAGTTTCCTCTCGGACAACTTATTCCAACACAATGGCGATTGGCATTTCCTTCCATACAAGGCTTCATACGGCGCCATTCGAATGCTCGCATGATAGCTATTGTTGTAGGTGAACTCCGCAAGTGGAAGAAAACGATCCCAACTCCCTTTGAAGTCAAGAACACATGCCCGCAACATATCCTCTAAGGTCTGAATAGTCCTCTCTGACTGTCCGTCCGTCTGAGGATGATAGGCTGTACTGAATCTCAACTGAGTACCCAGTGCCTCATGCAATGCCTTCCAAAATCTCGAAGTGAAACGAGGATCTCGATCAGAGATAATATTCTTCGGTACACCATGGAGCTTCACAATTTCACGAACATAAATCTCTGCTAGCTTGTCTGGAGAGTAACTAGCATTGATCGGTAAGAAGTGTGCTGACTTCGTTAACCGGTCCATGATAACCCAGATCGCATCATAATTTCTGATCTTGGGTAATTCCACAACAAGATCCATGGTTACACTTTCCCATTTCCATTCCGGAATTTCAGGACTCTGCAACAAACCAGGCGGTCTTTGGTGTTCAATCTTCACCTTCTGACATGTGAGACACCTCGCTACATATTTCGTCACATCACTCTTCATTCCCGGCCACCAATACACAGATTTCAAACCATGATACATTTTGGTCATACCCGGATGAAGAGTATACCGGCTCTTATGGGCCTCATCTAAGATCTTCTGTCTCAAATCCGCCTTAAGTGGAACGCACACTCTTTTCTGATAGCGAACCAATCCACGAGGCGACACATCATAGCCCTGAGCTTCTCCACGCTCTATTCTAGGCAGGTTACGCTGTATCCAGTCATCTTGCCTCTGAGCTTCTTCAATCTCAGCTCTCAAGTCACTTTCCCCTTGGGAAATATTATAGTTGGCACAGATGATCTGGTTTGCCAGATTCATATCATGAAAATCAGCAATCAATTTCTCCTCATGTATCATCATAGCTGCCACAACCACCGTCTTTCGACTAAGAGCATCAGCGACTACATTTGCCTTACCCGGATGATATTTTATTTCCAGGTTGTAGTCCTTAAGCAACTCCATCCAGCGTCGTTGTCTCATATTCAACTCTTTCTGATTGTACAGATATTTGAGACTCTTGTGGTCGCAGTACAGTTCCACAGTCACACCATACAAATAATGCCTCCAAATCTTCAAGGCAAACACAATAGCCGCAAGCTCCAGATCATGAGTGGGATAGTTCAATTCATGAGGTCTGAGCTGTCGAGAGGCATAGGCCACCACACATCCCTGCTGCATAAGGACACACCCTAATCCCTGCCCACTGGCATCAGAATACACAACGTATGTCAAACTGGGATCGGGCAAAATCAACACAGGTGCCGTAGTCAACCTCTCCTTCAGCTCCACAAAGCAATTTTCACATTTTTCATCCCACACAAACGGTTGATCCTTTCTCGTGAGCTTGGTCATCGGCAACGCAATACGGGAGAAATTCTGAATGAATCTCCGGTAATAACCAGCAAGACCCAGAAAACTGCGTACTTCCGCCACAGATTCCGGCCTCTTCCAGTTCAGTACTGCTTCCACTTTACTAGGATCCACAGAGACCCCTCCTTGCGAAATAACATGGCCTAAGAATTTCACTTCTGATAGCCAAAACTCGCACTTACTCAACTTAGCATAGAGTTGCTTTTCACGCAATATATTCAACAAGATTCTCAAATGATGCTCATGCTCTTCTCTACTCTTAGAGTATATCAAAATATCATCGATAAATACCACAACAAACTGATCTAGGTATTGCCGAAAAATACGGTTCATGTAATCCATGAATACCGCAGGCGCATTGGTCAACCCAAATGGCATCACCAAAAATTCGTAATGACCATACCTAGTCCGGAAAGCAGTATTCGGAACATCGTCCGCTTTCACATGCAGCTGATGATACCCCGACCTTAGATCAATCTTGGAGAATACACACGAGCCAGATAATTGATCTAACAAGTCATCAATTCTAGGGAGAGGATACTTATTCTTGACGGTAACCTTATTCAACTCTCGATAGTCGATACACAAACGAAGACTCCCATCTTTCTTTTTCACAAACAAAACTGGAGCACCCCAAGGCGACACACTGGGTCTGATAAACCCTTTCTCAAGCAAATCCTCAATCTGCTTTTTCAACTCCGCCATTTCATTTGGAGCCATACGATATGGGGCTTTGGATATCAAACCCGCTCCAGGCATAATGTCAATCAGAAACTGAACTTCCCTTTCCGGAGGTAATCCACTTAAGTCATCCGGAAAAACCTCAGGGAATTCATTCACTATGGGTATACTATTCAAAGTTTCACTGGTTTCCCCTTGTACAGAGAAGAAAACCATATACCCCTGACAACCCTTCTGCAAATATCTCTCAGCCTTAGCCGTCGAAAGGAAATTCAAATCAACATTTCAATCCTCAATATTCTGAGAAACAGGATAGATAATCCTCTTGTTCCCATAATCTAACAACACATTGTTAGCTCTCAACCAATCAAATCCCAAAATGATTTCTAATTGGCAGAGTGGTAGACAAATCAGATCTATCACCGACTCACGACCCTCTACGGTTATAACACAATTCAAGCAGGCATCCGTAGTTACAGCCTTTACACCCATCGGTGTTGACACAATCAATTCGAATGGTAGCTTATACACATTCATACCCAGACGCTTTACACAATCATACGCAATAAATGAGTGACTTGCACCCGAGTCAAACAATGCTTGCAATACAAATCCATTAAGAAGAACTGTACCTTGTATCAGCTCTGGGGATTTCCGGGCTTCCTCATGAGTCATAGCAAATACTCTGCCCTGAGTCCTCGGTCTCTGCTCCGCTTGCGGTCGTTGGCAATCTCTAGAAAGATGTCCGGGTTGCTTACAGTTAAAGCAGATCATCTCACCCTGACAGTTCTTTCCATAATGTGACTGATTACAGCGAGGACATTTCCGCTCAGTCCCCGATCTCTGGGGTTCACGATCTCTGGGCTGGTAGGGCTTCTTACCACTGCCCCTATACGAATATGACAATCCCGAGCCCTTCCACTTCTGAGAAGCACCGCCCTTACTGGGCTCACTATAACCACCAGTAGTCTTGGCCGGATACAACTCTTTCAGATTACTCTCTGTGATCCGACACTCTTCAACAGCCTTGTTGAACTTGGAGAACTGATAGGTGGCTATTCTCTTCCTCATATCACGCCTCAAGCCCCGAATAAGCAAATCTGAGCTCAATTCCTCATCATCCCTCTTCTGCAGATAAGAGGAGTATCGGGACAATCGGGTGAATCGGGACAAATATTCATCAAATGACTCCGCGTCCCCTTGCTTGATATTCAAGAACTCAGTCTCCTTCTCAAGCCTCACCGACTTGGGAAAGTATTTTTCATCGAAGTGCTGCTGGAACACCTCCCAAGTCAATGGTATATTCTTGCTCTTCAATGATAGAGCGATATTCCGCCACCAGTGGTCCGCATCTCCCTCAAGCTTGTATACCGCCAGCTTGGCTTTCACTTCCGAGGGACATTCTAGAACCTCGAATATCTTCTCAAGACGGTTCAACCAGTCTTCCGCCGCCTGAGGATCAAATTTTCCTCTGAATGCCGGAGGCAGGTGTTTACAAAACCTAGAGACCCAAAACTGAAGATCTCTTTCCTCATTGACCGATTTCCCATGCGGCCTTTGATTTTCTTCAGTACGAGGAGGCGATTCAAGTGGTCGTGCCGACCCTTCAGCAGTATCTTCTAGTCTAGTCTCCTCTCGGGTTTCCCCTCGAGTTCCTTCTTGAGTAGATTGGCCTCTACCCTCATTGTTCTTCGCTTTCTCAGCTCGAAGCTCGTCTCTAAGCTCCACAATCATATCCCTTTGATCCCTTATCAAGCCCATCAATTCTTGCATAGGATCCGGTGGATTGTCGTTGACCAACTCCACCTCAGGATCTACTTGTTGTCCTCTAGGGCGACCTTTCGTTGTTCTTCTCATTCTACAAAGAACTCACCCATTAATCCAACAATTATGGTATACACATATCCACAAATTTCAGATATCCACAATCATAACCCAAAGATGTGTATACGAACAAACATTCACCATCAATCTATTATCACTAAGAACACACTATGGGAGCATCCTAGCAAACTCTACCCTTGCCAGGAACTGCAGCTCTGATACCAAAAATGTAACCCCCTCACCGTAATCATATCCGAATTTTGAAATTTAAGTGAATTAGAGACCAATAAGATAAAATCACAATTTATAATCCGACCTCCAAGAGATGGGGTATTACGAAATCGATTTCAAAACGTAGTTAACTCTTGGTCTCACATTCACGTGCGGATATAACTACCAGAGAAATCAGAGTACATAATAAATATCAAAGTGCGGAAACCAAAATCCCGGCAAACCTCGGGTTACTTACATAAATAACTTGGGTTTAAGATTTCCCAATTATGGGGATTACACAATCAAAATAATCATTTACATTCTTATGTACACTTGATACCCCAAATACAAAACTATGATAACCAACTACCACTTAGATTTCGGAGTAAGCCTAACTACTCCTGGTTGTCCGCTTCCCTTTCGAGCCACTCGCCCTGTCTGAAAAGATTAGTCATATGGAAGGTGTGAGATTCTAAAGAATCCCAGTAGTAACAACAATTTCATACCACATGCAATCACAGAATATGCACACCAATCATCTCATACAGCAACACAAGTCACTCCACCCTCATCCCCTTTTACCGCCGGGAAGGCATACGACCTTAACCCGAACCGTTGTTAGCGACTCAGGGACTATTGGCGTGGCAGTGCATACAATTAGCGACACGGCTCAAATATAGCCTTTCGGCTTTCATAAATGGCCCGTCGGCCTTCACAAATAGCCTTTCGGCTCACAATTAGCCTTTCGGCCCACAATTACACATCTATCACACCCTAACCTTATCCCCTTTTACCGCCAGGAAGGCATACGACCTTCACCCGAACCGTTGTTAGCGACTCAGGGACTATTGGTATAGCGGTGCTTCCACAGTTTTCACAAAACTTGCAGCATACGATATTCATTTCAAAACAATGATATAGTATACATACAATGTATCACACAAGGTATAAAGAAAGAGTCACTACCTGTATCCTTCCTGACTGGCTCTGGCACCTTAGCCTCACGAGGACGACAGATGTCAAATCCTATATCAATTAGGGACAACCAATCAATCTCTTTTCCATATGTATATTTCAATAATACTCTAAGTTGGTTATCATTTAGGACTCTTTAGATGACTACTAGAGGCCTAAACATATGCCTAAAGGGTTGGAAGACACTACCCAAAAGACCCCTTACTCGAAGGCAAAACACAGATTTTTGGTCATCTCACTCGAGCACAAGAGAGAGTGAGCCTGCGAGTGAGCACCCGAGAGCACACACACAGCTCTCCAAGCACTGGATCACTCGAGCACAGCCATGTGTGCTCGAGCACACACCCCACACCCCCGAGTGAGAAAGCACACTCGTGCAACTTTCCCGCGAGCATCAACCCGAGAGCACCAACTCACACCAGAACCACAAGCTCACTCGAGCACGGCCCCCAGTGCTCGAGTGAAACGGCTATGCTCGCGAGTGTCAGAGCACACTCTTGGCATCAACCAGCGAGTGAGGACCCGAAAGCAACCTCAACTCCGGACTCGCACCTTCACTCGAGCAAAACCATGCTCACTCGAGCATGTTCTTCGCTCACTCGAGCACAAGGCGATGCTCTCGAGCACAACCTATAAAACCCAGGTAACTCGAAGCACAACAGGGAAAAACTTGCATATCACTCGAGCACGTTCTTCCTCTGCTCGAGTGATGTGCATCAGAGACCCAAAACGCAGCCAAAAACCAGAAACTCCAGATGGTCAAATTCACTCCCAAAGGTTCCCCAAACTCTTCCCAATGCTCATACACACTAAGCACTAACTAGGGAACATGTTGGCCACTTCAAAAACACCTCAAAACCAATTTGACCACAATCATTCATTAAGGTCTCAATGACACGCCATATCCAAATTCCTTTAACACCTTTTTAACATTCCAAATTACATCAAATGATCATATATCTCCAAACTAAATCATTTTCAATCATCAATCATAATGATCTTCACATTTCCAGAAATAGGCATATTTAGGGCAAAAATTCCAGATTTGACCAACTTAGCCAAAAATCACAAGCAACACACCAAAATGCTCTAAATGCCTACCTCTTCTCTTTGCCCAATTCAGAACCTTGATTCCTCAACTTTCAATTTTGGCCAATGTCCCAATCAACACCATTCAAGGCTCTACAATCATCATAATGTAGCTCTCAATGAGACACATATCTTTAGAGAAGAGGATTGGAGTAAAGAAGAATCACAACTTACCAAGATTCAAGCTTGTCTTCCCCTCTTTCTTGCTTGTCCAGCGAAAAATGGAGGAATAGGAGAGAGAAAAGATGAGTGAGATGGTGAAATGATGATGATGAAGATGTTTCCTTTCCCCTCCCATACACACAACCGAAAGAGAGAGAGAGAAAAGAGAAAAAGTGCTACTTTGTCTCTAGTGACCTCATCCAATGGTCCACTTTAAGCCACATGTCATCATCCACTCACTCCCTTATGAGCTCACCAAATCACAACACATAGGATTCCGACCCACGGTCAAGGAATCACAACCATTGATCTTAAATACCACATGTATTTATTCCCAAAAATTTACATTACATTAATCATAATAGTGCTTAATTACACTAATTACAATGATTATCAGAGTTATCAGTCCTAATCACAAATCGGGATATTACATTAATCACAGGACTTCAATTTTACAGGTGACATGCCTTGTCTTCTTCTTTGTAACTTGATGGGATGGATGCGGTAAATGCCAATATAACATGCATATTTGTATCATTTAGTTTCCTTCTTTTCAACTCTAAACCTTTTTCATCCAGAAATAATGTAGACTGGTCATTAATTATTGAAGTATTCTAAAGTTAGAATTCCAATGTTGCAATCAACTACCAGTTCTTATATGACATACATGGATTTGTGTTAGGATATAAAACTCATAGCAAGTCACTCTGTTTAAAAGCCATGTATAATGCACATCATTTCCAAACTCTCTGCATATACACGGAATCAAATACCTTGTTGGACTTAAAGTGGTTATCTTATTCAGTTATTTGCTTACTTGTGCAACATGCAGGTTGTTGAAATTGGGAAAGGAAGCAAGGTCAAGTATGAGCTTGTCAAAAAAATTGGACTTATAAAGGTGATAATAGTTTAGCTGCCATTTTTCCCGCTTATTTACATGGTTTATTGTTGAACATGCATCTACGTACAAGTTGACCATATTCTTTACTCATCAGTTGTGTACCCCCACAACTATGGATTTATCGCATGCACAATATGTGAGGATAGCAATCCCTTGAACGTCTTGATTATCATGCAAGTACTCGTATTTGTTTCATTCTGTCAACTACTTGTAAATTAGCGCGCATAACAAATCTCCTTAAAACTATCTCTTTAAGATACATGATGCTATTTATCTCATTTTCATTTACATGTATTTTGGCTCATGTTAATTCATGTATGTGGTTCATGAACCTTTGTATGATGAATAGTTTTTTTATTAAATTTGTTCACACTTTTATTACAAGATTGAGATATTTTTTATTAATTATTGTCAATTTTTTATCTTATGAGTTGTTGTTTTTCATCATTTAATTAAGGTTATCATAGCTTAATTAAAATTATATGATAGTAAAAAAATAGGGCACTTTTTTTTTGGATCGGGATGATTTTAAAATCCTTCCAATAAAAAAAAGCTGTATTTTTTTAAATGTCACTTTTAAGACTGGTTATTATAATAACTGGTCTTAAAAGTCTCGGGAAACAATTTTTTAGACCGGTTTTTAAACAACAGGTCTAAAAATTTTAGACTTTTTAGACCTGGTCTTCAAACAACCAATCTAAAAAAGTGATTTTTAAGACCGGCTTCTTAACTGGTCTAAAAAATAACAGACTTTTTAGACCGGCTGTATCAAAACCTGATCCAAAACTGGTCTAAAAAGTCAATTTTAACCGATCTAAAAAGCATTTTTTCCACTAGTGTGTACAGATGTCCAATTGATATGGTTCCAAAGGCTATGTGACTCTTATTAAGTCTATTTTTAGGAAAAAGTATAACCTTTATTTAACTGGAAGCTCAAAATTTCGAGAATTATCGTTTTTGGACATTCCCATATAAAATCTCTAGTTTTACTGGGCTAACTTCAAAAATTCGTAACTCTTTATGTATAACTCCAAATGATTTATATGACCTATCAAACTAAAACGTAATAAGTTTACTTTCATTCTGGAAACTATCATAGGCATTGAACATCATTTGCCCATTTTAAAAAAATGTCACACAACAAGACGACCACATAGGAAAAATACACGGGCGACAAAGTTTACATTCCTGGGATCCTGGCTTAGCAACTTACTTGATTAAGGCTTATTCTCAAGCCTCTAATCCCAAAATCTAGGATATTACAAAAAAAAAAACTTGTCATGAAATAAATAGATAACAGTTCTTATACTGTTCATTGTTAATGACTGTCATAAAAAAACACTTGTCAGTAACAATATTTTAAAAGCCGGACCAGATATTGAGCCGAAAAAGTTAGTGGGTCATGGTTCAAACGGTCGGATCGGTTGAAACGTTTAGCCAGACTGGTGACTTAATAATTAAATCAAAATTAAAAATATCATTATATACATATATAATAATATAAACATAATTAATCACACAAGATTTTTTTTGCCATGAATTAATTATACAAGATTATAAGTTAAAAAGGTCACAAAATATGTTCCAAAAAATGAAATAATTGAAAGTAACACATTAACAAGTAAACAATCCATCTAAACCCATGGGTTATAATACAGAAAAATATATTTTAATTACATATCGATTTTTAGTTATTAGACATAAATAAAATGTTACAAATATATTTTGAATTATATAAATTTAGGCTAATAATTAAAAATAGAAATTAAATTTTTTAATAATTATAATATATTAAGTATATATAATACAAATATAAATGTAATATAAAATTGGTATATAAGAGAATAATCTAAATATTAAAAGTTTAGAAAAAGCATGTGATTAGAAAAAGAGTTAAAGAGAACGTTGGGGGGAAAAACCTAAGTTAAGGGGAATTAGTAACCAAAATGCCTACAATGTAGGAAGGGAGTCTACAACATTCACATGTCAACAACGCGCTTTTCAAGGACTCTGAAAGCACAGAAGTTGCAGACTATAGATGGATCATCACACGCAATGTCTACATAGAAGTATTTCAATATCATGATACATGTAGGTTTTTTTTTTCCTCCTCCCTCTTCTTTTCAACGTTCTTCTCCTCCTCCTTTTTCAACTTCTTCTTCGTCTTCGGTGACTGTGAATTCCAGTGTTCAGGGACCCGGATCGGACCGACCGGTCCGGCCCAGAACCCGCCGGACCGGTCACTAGACTGGTTTGGTTCCCGGTCCGGTCCGGGTCCCAATTTTAAAAAAAAAATTTTAACTTTTTCCTTTAGAATTTCATACTATAAGCTTAAAATTTTCAATTACTCACCGGTTTAGTCCCGGTTTGACCCACTGACCCTTAACCCAGTACCCTGACTGGTTCAATACCCGGTCCGGGTTTTAATACCTTGGTGAATTCATCTTCTTTCATCTAATTCTCTCTCTTAAAAAATTAAGGAGGGCATCACTAGCCATATGTTAATATTAAAAAGGAGAAGTAACTTGTTCAAATTGATGTTTGAGGATCAAGGGGTCTGCGAATCAGGAAAAAGATTTCAAAGTTCAAGGAAAGCTTAGGCCAGCCGGTTTTTCCAAATCCGTTCCGGTTCCCAGATTAAAAAAGGTTTTCGGCTACAAGGTTAGGTCACAGCAGCTCAAAACGGCCCAACAACGAAAGTGATTTTTAGGTGTGACTCGAGCCGTCTTTGTCTTTGGTCAGTGGTTAAACTAGTCAGATCATTCGGTCCGATCTGGTTCCAAAACCATTGGTCAATAACACTTACAAATGATCAATCTTAGACAAATTAATAACAGTTATTAAAAACTAACTGTCACTATTTATAAAATATAATTATTTGTAAATCTAAAGGACACAACGGTTCGATAATCCACGAAACCCTCTCTATATAAATGTTCAAAAATTGAACTTCACTTCTCCACTTCCATTTCAACTTCTCATATCCAAATACAAGCTTTTATTCTTCTTCACCAAAATTATGGACAAACACAAGAGAACTTTTGCTTCATCATTCGGGAACAAACCAAATGAAAAAATCCATCCACCAACATGCATTAAAGGGCTTGTCCAAGTGACCTATGAGCTCCATCATATGCGAGAGCAAGGACGCATAGACCATTGCTTGAAGGGACTTACTACTCTCGTTTTCTCTTTGAACAAGAAGGTGGGCAAGTTATTGGATAAGGAAGAATCTGATGACGCATCGGATTCTTAAAACATCTCCATAACTTTTTTTGTAGTTTGTTGATAAACTTTGCCTTTTTTATTTTGTTTGTAAAAAATGGTGGTTGCATAATTAACCACTAAAATCTTTTTAAAAAAAGTAAAATACATAATAGTTTATTAAGCAAAACTCGTCATTTATTAGAATATTATGTAAAAAAATGAAATACATCGATTATTAACAAAGAACTATGATAAATGTAAACAACTAAAGAATAGTTCTTTTAGAATAATCGTGATGCAAAGTCTTAGGCACAATAACCCCAAAAACCCTACCATTCCTCTTCTATTAAACATTTGAAACAGAATACACTTGACACTTAGTTTGTTCAAACAAAACCCACCAACATTTTAACCTTACAACTCTTGTTGTCTTTTCTGGCCATCGAGAGTTTGAGTGAAGTCTTTTCAATCAAATCCCATGGTAAAAAGACTTCACTTAAATTCTCAATGATATCCGCGCTAGTGAATGCACTTGACCCTTGTTTCAGCAAGTGCCACACGAGCTGCTTTCGTTCGTGAGCCCTAGCTTGGTATAGTTATGATTTCCCTTATCCATTTCACATTATCCTTTCTGCATTCACTTCTAACAGTTCCTCTTTTGTTTCTTGCAGTGTTCAACCCAGCCGATTAAGCTGCCTTTGTGATGTCATGACATGATGAAGCATTCAAGGTGATATTAAATTGCTTTTGTGAAGTTAAATTTCTTTTAGAAAACCTAGTATTGCTCTAATCGAAGGTTCTTTAAATTGCTTTTGTGAAGTTATGCTTTTTTGGAAAACCTACCATCGCTTTGATTAGAAGTCCCTTTCCTATTGCAAGAAGTTGTCAACTCATTGCTTTGATTCACAGCTCCTACTCTATTAATCTTTTTTGAAGTTATTTTGGGAGATATGGATCCCTAAGTAGATACCTTTCCGTTTTTGGAAGTATCCATATCTCCGGAAGTCACTTCGGAAAGATCAATAGGGATGTGATGAATCTAGTTCAGCTATACTGAGAGTCATACATGAACAAGCAAATACCTGCAACATTTTTTGAAGTCACGACACGATAAAGTATTTAATGTGACATATTAAATTGTTTTGTGAAGTTATGTTTTTTTATTGGAAAACTCATTATTACTCTGATTAAAGGTTCGTCTCTTGTTTTTATATTAGGCAGGTGGCACTAAGTTAAAAGCTTTGAAATTTAATATTGTGATCAATCCTAGACTCTTCAATGTGAAGGTTTTTGAGCTACTTGATCTCAACTCTATCTAATAAAGTAGTACTTCCTACAACAAGTAGTCATACAATATGAGACTCATCAAGATTTTCTAGGCTTTGTGGCTTGAATCAATCGCACTCCTGATCTATATATCTTATAATGTAAGTATTCATCACTTATACCTTGTGTCTCTTCAGCAATTAAGCCAGGAAAGCAATAGATTGTCTCTTTAGCTCAAGGGTTTGCTTACCCCTTGCTTAGCTCAAGGGTTTGCATCCCATGCTACCTTTTCAATACGGATATTCATACATTTTTTTCCCTAAGTCTTTGCTTTCTAGAGTTAATTTTTGTGAAGAGACAAAATTATAGGTAAACAGTTACATTATCACTTATGTATATAGGTTAACAATTGCCATTGTTTCTCCCCATACAACCTGGAATGTCTTAACCCATCCCATATTACATAGCCGGGTGTGGGAGGTACTATTCTATTATATTTTATAGTCTCTCACTTGAAGAGTCTTAGAACTATACATCACGGTTATTAAATAACAACCGTCATGTATTATAAATGTTTATGGTTCTTATTTAGGAACCGTTATTTATGTACTAAATACATAACGGTAGTCTATGTGCGATCCTTATGTTATTTTCTTAAATGTCACGATTCTTAAATAAAGACAATCATGTATTATGTTTACAATTTTTATTTAGGAACCATTATTTATGTACTAAATATATAATGGCTATCTACGTGAGATTGTTATTTAGTTTTCTTAAATGTCACGGTTCTTTCATAAAGACCGTTATGTATATTACTAAATAAATAAATTTTGTCTAAATGAGACCGTTATGGATTATGTAAGCATTATCATATATTATGACGGTTGTTCATGCATTCCCGTTAATTATTATCACAGCAATGCGCATATGCTGGCCTCACCAAGCCTCAATACATAACAGGTGTTATACTAGAACCGTTGTAATTGGTCAAGAGTAAATACCGGTTTGAAACTGTAATTTATCTACGTGGAGTATAAATAGCTCTCGCATATATGACGGTTCGGAATCGTGATGTATGACCAATAATAACTGTTATATATCGTGATTTTTGTAATAATGTAACAAAATTCTATGATAATATATTTCAGTTTTAAAACACATAAAAAATCATCACTTTATTTTTAAAATTTGAGTAGGCATTTATTAGATTTCTTAAAATTTACTAATTTTTAATTTTAAAATGTTCAGAAATTTTCTTAAAAATATATAGAATAAGGATGGACAATATTAACCATCCCTAGACTTGAAAAGGGACTAATAATTTATTATGAGTCATTTGTCTAAATTTAAAAATATTTTTAACTTTAATAGTTCATAAGAATTTCGTGTAATTTATTTTTTATTTTTAAAACAATTATGTGTATATGCTGAAATACAAATAAGATTATTTCTTCACTCTGTATATTTATTCCAATTTTTTATTATTTATTTCATTTTGTCATACTGTTTTTTATATATGAAAAGCATCAAAGTAGGTTAATATCGATTATCTATGTCTGTCCACAGAATTGACCTTTCCGATTGAACGTGACATCCTTAAAATTAAATAAGCTAACAAAGTGAATCAACAGAGAGGGAGGGCTCTGTATTAGCCCACTGAATTGAGCTGCATAAAGCGTTTTCCATAAACTTTGTCTGACAATCTGTAAGCTTCTAAAAGCCGCAAGTGTGAACAAACTCCATAATGAAAGAACATTGACAAGTAAATTAGAGGAAAAATTTCTGAAAAATCCCTCATTACAGAATTTATTATCCTAAGGTACCCAAGGACGTAGCTCCTTGTGGGGATACGCAACTGGAAAAGAGTTAAAAAAAACCTAAACTATTTTATCCTGTGAGAGAGCAAAACCCATAATTTAAAAATTGAGGGATCTAAACTAAAATAAGAGTAAATTTAAGGAATCAAATATTGTATTAACTTAAAATTTTAAGAACCTTGAGACAATAAATTTTATAATGAGATTTTTCAGCAATTTCCTGTAAAATAAATCTCTTCTTGTACTTATCTATATTAATTTATACCATTGTTAAATTAATGTAAATTGATTATTGCAAAAATCAAGCAGCAAGACTGAGTCATAGGTGAAGAAGAAGAGTATTTCTTCGTCCTTGAAAGGGGAAAAAAATCTGTAAAATATTCATACCACATATTGTACTACCTCCGGTCTTAAATATAAAACAAAATTGACTCTTTTTAGAGAGATTAAGGAAGCTAAATAAGTTACTTAATCATATCATATGTTATGTATCTTTAGATTATATATCAACTAATTAGTTCGGAGACAAAAAATAAAAAAATAAAAATTCTAAAATAATTTAATTAGTTTCTTTAATTTTTTTTAAAAAAATCAATTTTATCTTATAATTAAGACTGAAAAAAGTATCTGATACGAGAGGGGACCGCAGGCATAAGTTAGGATATCAATGTTGATGGTTTGCATACTTTTTCAGACTTTAAAAAGTTGAAGCCAACATGCATGATGGTCAAAAATTACACAGTTGATAAGATTAAGAGGTCCACAAAAAGCAGTAATTAATCTTCATTATTTAATTAAACTCCTCCATTGGGATCTCACACCCAACTTTTAGAATGATAAATTTTTAAGGTCTCCTTTTTAATTCTAATTACTATATCGCTATGATTATATTTATAAAATATTTCTAGCATGTTTCATATATACTGATAATAAAACCTTAAATTTTATTAACTTTATCTTAAAATTCAACAATAACGTAAATTTCATTAACTTTACCTTAAAATTCAATAATTTTTCAATTTTATTCTTACTTAACTACACACTCTCCAAGAAAATAGCAATCTGCATAATAATAAATTTATGATAAAAATGCACGTAAAAAATTTAACAACGTGTTTTATAAATAAGACAAAAAAATATCTTCTCTCTCTGCCATGTAGATATGAGAGGGAAGTATAGCATAATTTTATAAAACTGACATTCTCTTAAGCCATCAAAGAACAGGTTTTGAATTCAGTCCAAGATAATTATCTAACAAGAGAGAGAGAGAGAGAGGAAAAAAAAAAAAAAAAGCAAACGGCATCATTATGTTGCATGGTAGGATTATACGTACAGCCTGTTTTGCAACACGAGAGCATATCTTTACATGTTGTCCAATAGCCCCAAGACAAATTTTTATGCAAAAAATCTATGTTCTAATATAAACAAGTGATTGGTCTCGAAGTCGTTTTGTTTTGATTGTAGATTGAGCCTTGCCTTGTGTGACACTAATTTTAAGGAAAAAAATAAATAAAGAAAAGGGAGCCTGAAATCTTCTTTTGTGCAAAAAAGCAAGATTCCAATTCCGACATCAGTAAAGATCACAATCAAACAGACTTATCAATAAATAAAAGTTGGGAGGTAAGTGGAAGAAAGCTGGTTGAGATGCTGAAATCTAACAACAAGCAGTTAATTTTTATCAATCACTCTTAGATGCAAATTATTAGTTTTTGTCTTCCTAGCTTCAATGGGTGTATTTTCTCTTCTGATTATACTTATATTTTATCTTCTAATTTCATCTGCAGTATGCCAAGTTCAAGGTATGTCTCTGTATTCTATGGCTCAAGAATTCAGTTTTCAATTCGGTTTCAGCTGAAGAAATCTACTTCAATTTTTTCACAAATCACACCAACACAAAAAACCCCCAAAGTAGAATCTGCTTAATCTATAGGAAAATCTAACAGTACCTTGGGGTGTTAAATCTGAGCAATAATTTGAATTCTCATGCAGAGTTCGTCAGCATCGACTGTGGAGGAACAAGTAATTACACTGATAAAAGCACAGGACTGCCATGGATTTCAGACAATGGGATTATGAACCATGGAAATCCAGTGGAAGTAGAAGATCCAAATGGAAACAAAATACAGTATCAGAAAAGGAGAGACTTCCCAACAGACAACAGGAAATATTCTTACACACTAAAGACTGAGGAGAGAAGAAGATATTTGGTGCGAGCAACGTTTCAGTATGGAAATTTGAAAAGTGGAGACACTTACCCTCAGTTTCAGCTCTATTTGGATGCAACTAAATGGGCCACTGTGTCAATTTATGATGCCTCAAGAGTTTATGTGAAGGAAATGATCATAAGGGCACCTTCAAACTCTATTGATGTGTGCTTGTGTTGTGCTACCACTGGTTCACCATTCATATCAACTCTTGAGCTAAGGCCCTTGAATCTTTCTATGTATGCCACAGATTTTGAAGACGATTTCTTCTTAAAAGTTGCTGCAAGAATCAATTTCGGCGCTTCAAGTGAGGATCCTATCAGGTCTGGATATTCTACATCTGCTTCAAGATTTATATTGAGAGCAATAGAAACTAAATTGATCATTTGCAGAGGGGATAATTTTTTTTAATTTATAAATTTCAGGTACCCTGATGACCCCTATGATAGAATTTGGGAATCAGATCTTGTGAAAAGGCAAAACTATCTTGTTGGGGTGGCCCCAGGAACAGAAAGGATTAATACAACAAAGATCATAGAGATAGGAAGTAGAGAGTACCCACCTGTCAAAGTTATGCAAACTGCAGTTGTAGGCACAAAAGGGGTGCTCAGCTACAGAACTAACCTGGAAGACTTCCCTGCGAATGCTCGAGCTTATGCGTATTTCGCGGAGATCGAAGATCTCAGTAAAAATGAGACTCGAAAATTCAAAATGGAGCAACCTTTTATACCTGATTATAGCAATGCAGTGGTTAACATAGCTGAGAATGCCAATGGGAGCTACACTCTTTATGAACCTAGTTACATGAATGTGACTCTGAATTTTGTTCTGTCATTCTCCTTTGTTAAGACCCGGGATTCGACTCGAGGGCCGCTTCTAAATGCAATAGAAATAAGCAAATACCAACTGATTGCTCCAAAGACTGACAGGCAAGATTGTAAGTTGTTAATGTCAGTATATACCAGTGAGAAATTTACTCTTTTGGCTTGCATACAACTTGCTCCTTCCAGTCTTTAATACAAGACTTATTTACCTAATTTGATTAGATTAAAGAAGCTAATTAAGTTAGTTAATATAACATATATTTTTCAAAACACCCCAGTCATCTTCCTTAAGGATTAAGATCAACTCACCAAATGTGTCTTATATTAAGGATAGGAGAGTGTAGTTTACATGGATGGGTAATCAAGTCTTGATGAAATTGTATGAATAACTTCTAACATTTACATTGCTGTATCAAATAAAACTGATTGCTGACCTTTTCTGTCAAATTGCAGTGACAGTTGTAAATGAATTTTCCTCCATGTCTGCTGAAAGTGTTCAGAAGAATGAAGGTGATCCTTGTGTTCCAACTCCCTGGGAGTGGGTAAATTGTAGTGCTGCCACATTTCCAAGAATCACAAAAATGTAATCGCTTTCATTGTCAAGTCTTATTCCATGTCGGTATCTCTCTAATTGCCGGTCCACTAATCAGACATTCAGGAGCATTTCTTAGAACAAATGAGAATGTTGACTTCTAACCTGCATCAAAAGAGAGTTGCTTTTCAAGAATTGGATATAATGAGATAAATGTTTTGGTTTAACCAGACATATTTAAGATTCAAGGAGAATTTACCAGTTCAAAGATAATGCTAAACATTGAAGCTGCATTCACCTTTACTAACTCTGGTTATTTGTGTCAGAAACCTGTCAAGAAGGAATGTTACCGGCACAATCCCATCTGACATTAAGAACATGGAAGAACTGACAGAATTGTAAGTAATGAATGATTTTTATAGTAAATCTCTCTAATTATATGTTAATATAATTTCTTTTGTGATGTGTTCTGGTTTTCTTAGGTGGTTAGATGGAAATCTGATTACAGGGCCACTGCCTGACATGAGCAATCTTATCAACCTAAAGATTGTGTAAGTTCTTTATTTTCCTGAATAACTTTATTTCAGAGTACGTTCAGGAGGAAATGGTTATTCCAAATTTACTATTCTTCAAGTGAAAAACATCTTTTTTTAACTTCCTCAACTTCAATTTTGCAATCAATGACATGCAGGCATCTAGAGAACAACCAATTGAGTGGCCGATTACCATCTTACCTGGGTAGTATGCCAAGCTTAGAAGCACTGTATGTAGTAATCTTATTTCATCATTGTTAGACCCCTGATATTCCAGGAAAAAGTGAAAGGGTTAAGGTACAATTTTAGCAGCAAAGTGTTTCACCATGTGTGTCTGGCATAATTAAGTTTTGAAGGATGTAAAAGTAAACACAAATATTTGAAAGATGGAGCAATTTTAGCAATTCCATTAAATTGGTCCAAATGTCCGTTTCTTTTTTGATGTAGGGCCCCACTTGTTCTTCCTCTAGTTTTATAATGGTCATTTGGGCCAGTGTTAACGGCGCATGTGCGACTGCTACTGAAGCAATTTAACAGAATTGCTAAAATTGCTCAATCCTTAAAAGATCGTGTATACTTTTGAACCCTTCAAGATTTAATTGTGCCAAGTGCTCAGTGAAAAACTTCATTGCCAAAATTGCACCTTAACCCAAAAGTGAATCATTTCAGTACATTATTTGTCAATTGCCATTAATTACGCTGCATTTTATCGAAACTGTGACAGGTTCATACAAAATAACTCGTTTATTGGGGAAATACCTGCAGGATTACTATCTGGAAAAATCATTTTCACGTAAGTGTGTGCCCACTGCAGGGTATATTTCTAATATTGAAGTAAATTTGGATTAGATGCCACACCTTTTACATGAACACCACTATAAAAATAAATAAAGTACCAGAGGAAGTAATGGTCATATTGTTTTCTCTTCCAGCTATGATGGTAATCCTGGACTACATAAAGGGACCAAGAAACCCTTCAAGTTGATATTGGGGATTTCAATAGGAGCTCTTGTGATTCTAGCAATATTATTTTTAGGAAGTTTGATGCTAATGCATAATTTTCGAAAGGCGTCTCAACAAAAATGTGATGAAAATGGTCAGTTCATTAAGTCAAATGTAGTAACTTTAACCAGATAGAGAAACAAACTTTTTGCACCTAAGCTTTGATCTTGTGCCCAACAGGTATCTCTGGACGCAGTATGACCAAACCTATTGGTCCATACTCACTTGCTAGGGGAGGGAGTCTAATGGATGAAGGCATTGCATGCTACATTGGGCTCTCAGACTTGAAAGAAGCTACTAATAATTTTGCAAAGAAAATTGGCAAAGGAAGCTTTGGATCTGTCTACTATGGGAAAATGAAAGATGGAAAAGAAGTTGCTGTTAAAATTATGAGTGATTCATCCACCTATGGGGACCATCAATTTGTGACTGAGGTAGCGTTCAATTTCAAACCCCTAAAAATTTGTGTTCAATCAAATCTAGAAATAAAAATTATTTTTCACTGCATATTAAGTAGAGTTTGCTCTCAGCAAATACTCATCACAATTAAGAAGATAAATTTTCAATCAAAAGAATCAGATCCTTTGATTCCATCACTAAAGCATTCTCCATAGTTAAAATGTGAATATTGGACCGCGAAAACATAATCCTCTGGTTCTCAAGGGTCAGTTTGGTACAAGGGATTTGGAGGGAAAGGGAGGAAAAAATTTTATGTGTTAAATTTAAAAAAAATTGGAAAAATGGGATTACAAAATTTTAATAAAGAGAAGAAGTAAAATAAAAGGTATGAAAAATTAATTAAAAAATTTTAACCCCACTTCTCTCATTTTCTTAAATCCATTTCAAAAAATTTTCCCTCCACTCACTTTCCTTCCCCTCCCCTCATACCAAACTAGCGTAAATGTAGAATTTAATTGGGAGTTGATCTTGGTCCTAAATGTAATACTTATTTCCCTTATTTATCAATTTTTATCCTATATTACTCCTACTGATATTTCTTTAACAACAATCAAATAAAAGTGGGAGGGGCAAGAAGATGGTTAGGTTTTTTTTTTAAAAAAAAAGAAAATCATATCATATTAATCAAGGTAATTTATTTCCTTAATCTAATCAAATTAGTTAAAAAGGTTTTATATTAAGGACTAAAGGAGTATTAGATTTTTATAGGTCTTCTGGGTGAGGTCGAGTCGCAGAAAACCCATTTTGAAGCATACATGTCATAACAAGCTAAGAGGAACAAGAAGAATTTTAAGAAAATCTTTCAATTAATTGATTGGAGAATCACAAATGCAGGTAGCCCTTCTGTCAAGAATTCATCACAGAAACTTGGTTCCTTTGATTGGATATTGTGAAGAAGAATGTCAGCGTATTCTGGTTTACGAGTATATGCACAATGGCACCTTGCGGGATCACATTCACGGTCCAATTCTACACCCCTTTATTCATTTATATGCTTAGCAGTAACATTATTATTTCATGAATTAAATTCCCAAGTTCTTGACAGGTTCTGCTAAGCAGAACAACTTAGACTGGTTAGTTCGTCTTCGTGTAGCAGAAGATGCAGCTAAAGGTTAGTTGCTGACCACCTTCTTGGTCCACAAGTAATTATACAATCGGCATCCTCTTAATATCTTGAGTTAAAATGCATCCAATGCCCTAAAGTATTTTTTCAATAGGGTCTAGTTTCTTAAAGTAATTGTGTGGTCCGTCTAACATCTTGAAATACTTTGAAGTATTTTTATAATGTATCCAACGATCTAAAGTATTTTGTGGTTTATCTAATATCCTAAAATATTTTTTTAAGTGTGTTTAGCATCTGAAAGTTACTATTAAAAGGAATAATTTAGGATGCTGGATGCATACAAATTAGTTTGGCATACTTGAAGCATCTAGGAAAATACTGCATAGGATATTAGAAGCAGCATAAATTACTTTAAGATGCTAGACACATGTGGGAAAATACTTGGTGTGGGACTTACAAAAATAGTATGAATTTGAAGTACTGATACTCAAGCAGAAATTCTCACATCAATTTTCCATCTTTGTAGGTCTAGAATACTTGCATACAGGATGCAATCCAAGTATCATACACCGAGATGTGAAGACCAGCAATATACTCCTGGACATCAATATGAGAGCGAAAGTGTCAGATTTTGGACTCTCAAGACTAGCTGAAGAAGATTTAACTCACGTATCAAGTATTGCAAGGGGAACTGTAGGTTACTTGGATCCTGAGTAAGTAATTAATCATATGGATCTGGTCTTGTGTCCGTGATCATAATATTCTTGTTCTCTTGCTTGTGCTGAGTTCAGTCGGTAACTTTGTCTAACAGGTACTATGCAACCCAGCAATTGACAGAGAAGAGTGATGTATACAGCTTCGGAGTTGTACTTCTTGAACTGATCGCCGGAAGAAAGCCTGTATCGTCGGAAGATTACGGTGCCGAAATGAACATTGTTCACTGGGTAAGTTTGGTCGATCATGTCAAATCAACATCAACATAATATTTCTGTAGTATAAAACATGCAATTTGCAGCAAACGCACGGAAAATCATAGGGATCCGGGTTCTCTCATTTTCATTTTTGGCCTGCTCATATCCTTTACCCTGAATCAACTAGTTTTAAGGTAAACAAAATAGAGGGGAAGACCTTTTTTTATTAAAAAAAAAAAGGAGCATTTAGTAATGTGGTATTTTTTAATAGCATTTAGTATCTTAAATTAATTTTTGATATTCTTAGCATTCTAAAATATTTTTTTTTGCCGTGCCCATTATCTAGCACTCAATATTAAAATATTTTTTTTTTCAATAGCACATAACATTTTGAAGTATTTTTTTAGTAGTACCTGTTATCCTAAGGTAATTTTTAGTGTATTCAGCACCCTAAAGTTATTTGTGAGTGAGTGAGAACAATAATTTAAGAGAAAATTTGTGTTAAAAGTTACTTTAAGAAATATTAAGTGCCATAATTAAAAATATTTTGATATGCTGAATGCACTAAAATTCACTTTAGGATGTTGAGTTTACATCAAAGTGCTAGATGCTAGATATTGGTTGCCACTATAAAATATTTTAGGATTATGAGTGTATTGAAAATTAATTTAAAAGATTTATTGAAAAAACATTTCAAAGCCATAGATGGTTTTTCTTATTAAAAAAAAAGTACTCCCCTTCCTTTATTTACCCCCATAACTACGTAGTTTTGGGGTAAAAGATAACAGCTCGATTGGGAAAAAAAAAAAAGACGAAAAAACAAGAGGAGAGAAACGCGATTTAAATTATAGTATTATATAAGCTTCAGTTGAGTAAAATCAGCAAGAAATACTAAACATTGAATTGAATTGCAGGCAAGGTGGTTGATTCGCAAAGGCGATGTGATGAGCATCATGGATGCATGTTTAATAGGGAACGTGAAAACCGAATCGATTTGGAGAATTGCTGAAATCGCACTACAATGCGTAGAACAACACGGGGCATGCAGGCCAAGGATGCAAGAGATAATTCTGGCAATACAAGAAGCAATCAACATTGAGAAAGGAACGAACAGTAACATGAAATTATCATCCACAGGTAGCTCGAACGCTCAATCTTCGAGAAAAACTTTACTCACAAGCTTTCTCGAAATTGAGAGCCCTGACTTGTCCAATGGTTGCCTCCCTACCGCAAGATAATTAAGAAGGTTTACCTTTTTTGTATGGGTTTGTGTATATTTCTCTGAGAATGTTTACGAATGATCTAATACTCGAATATGTCTGCTCAATAGTGATCTTCTCATAAGGATTGAAAATAAGAATGTTTACAAATTTGAAAGATCGCACTTCCCTAACCATCAATTTGTTTAGTGATAAATCTGTGAATCACTCCTGGAAGCTAAACTCAATCAATTCAACGTTAGTTCTACAAATAAGAGGCATTTTCAAGTAAATTGCGACATTTGCAACTGATTTTTCTTTACCTGAATAATTCGATATGGCATTACTCAAGGCTCCGAAGGAGTACAAAAGTAAGGGGGAGGATGGTCAATGGTTATGTGGTTACATGTGCAAACTATTTCAAGTACCCCTGTGGTGGCGGAAATTATTGCCATCATCCAAGGGCTTCAGATTTGCTGGAATAGGAATTTAAAACGTATCCTAATCCGCACTGATTGTCTACAGGCTGTATCTTTTCTCACTAGGGGCTGTGATATTAGTCACCCCTTCCGAGAGGTCATTGAGGATGCGAATTTATGGTTGGTCAAAGATTGGCGGGTTCTTATTGATCATGTTTACAGGGAACAGAATACCCTTGCGGATCACTTAGCGAGTTTAGCTCACAATATCTCCGGAAATTTTGTTCTCCTGGATCACCCACCTCCGTCATATGTGGAGGCGGTCGGTGATAGGGGTTGAAAGAATCTACGGTTTTTAGTCGTTGTTTTGTAGTAACCTTCTGTAGGTCTACTGTATCTCAGTATCTTATTCAAAAAAAAAAGGAGTACAAAAGTCTCAAAATCACAACAACATGAGACATACAGAATCAAAACAACAAAACCAGAGAAGGAAAAAAAAAAGATCAGAAACAAATGAAGAAAAGGATGACAATATTTCTTCTCGTCCAAGAACATAGCCTATTCTTTCCCCTATCAGTATTACCGAATGAGACTCTTTAAACTGAGAAAATAATATTGAATATCATAATCATTTATGAATGTATAGGGGTCCTTATATAGACACTGATTACAAGACATAACTTGATATGTACACTATATACTTACCTAACTAACTTCTGTTGTGTACAACTCAACTACTATTTACAATATAACTAAACAGTACAACTAATATTTACAATATGACTAATATACCCTAATACCCACCTCAAGCTGGAGAATGTATATCAATCATTTCTAGCTTGGAAAGGAGTGTACAAAATGGAGAAGGAGACAAAGGTTTTGTAAAAATATCAGCCACTTGATCTTGAGATTTGATAGGAAGAAGATGAATCAATCCAGACTTGATCTTTTCCCTCACAATATGACAATTAATCTCTATATGCTTAGTTCTTTCATGGAAAGTAGGATTAGTTGCAATATACCTCGTTGATTGACTATCACAGTAAAGAGAAGCAGGAGAAGTAAAAGGAAGACCAAAATCCTGAAGTAAATATTTAAGCTAATGCAACTCACAAGTAGAAGAGGCAAGAGCACGATATTCAGCCTCAGAGGAAGAAGTAGAAACCGTCTATTGTTTCTTGGAGTGCCAAGTAATGAGAGCTTGATCCAAGAAACTGCAAAACCCAGTAATAGATCGCCTAGTGTCAAGACAACCAGCCCAATCTGACTCACTAAAAGCACTAAGTTTCAAAGTAGACTTTGCTGGAAAAAATAAGCCATGACTAGGAGCTCCTTTAATATACCAAAGGACCCTATGTGCTGCCTGTAAATGAGCAGTTGTAGGATGCTGAACAAACTGACTCAGCTATTGGATAACAAAGGACAAATCTGGCCTAGTATTGGTAAGATATAAGAGACGACCAACCAAGGTTCAATAAACAAAACTATCATCAAGCAAAGTACTGAATTCCTTAGTCAATTTAGCATCTCTAGCCATTGGAGTAGAAACAGGTTTACAATCCAAAAAACCACTATCAGCAAGAATATCCAAGGCAAATTTCCTTTGATATAAAGCAATACCCTTAGAGCTCTGGGCAATTTCCAAACCCAAAAAGTACTTGAGATCACCAAGATCCTTGTTTTAAAGGTCTAATCAAGAAAGGCCTTGATGGAATTAATTTCAAGTAAAGCAGTACCACTAAGAATAATGTCATCAACATAGACAAGTAAGACAGTAAGAGAAGTCTCAGTATTTTTAATGAAAAGAGAATGATCAGCTTGAGAATGATGATAACCTCAAGAAAGCAAAGCCTCAGACAACTTAAAGAACCACTGACGCTTGCTTGCTTTAAACCATATAGAGAACGTTGCAACTGACACAGTTGGTGAGGAAAAGAAATAGACAAACCAGGAGGAGGAAGCATATACACTTCCTCATGAAGATCACCATGCAAAAATGCATTATTCTCATCAAGTTGCTAGAGGTGCCAATTATGGGCTGCAACTAGAGCAAGCAACAAACGCACTGTTGTAAGTTTAGCGACTGGAGAAAAAGTATCATTGTAATCAACTCCTTTAACTTGTGTGTAACCCTGAGCTACTAAACGACCCTTATACCTATTGAGACTGCCATCCGAATTATACTTAGCAAAAACCCATTTACAACCTATGGGACGTTTTCCAGGTGGTAAATCAATTAATATCCAAGTATGATTATGTTTAAAGCATCTAGTTCAGCAGAAATAACATGTCTCCAACCCTCATATTTAATAGCCTGGGAATAGGATTTAGGTATATCATCAATAGAGATAGAAAGTGTATAATGGCGATAAGATGGAGAGAGATTAGAATATGAAAGAACATGAGATAGAGGATGGAAACTACCTACCTCCATGGAATCAGGTACTACTGATGCACATTGAAGAGAATAGTGATAATCATGCAAATAAGAAGGAGGTTTTCTAGGTCTAGTGGGTCTTCTTGGTTCTGGTAAAGGAGAAGAAGTGGGAACAAAATGTGAAGAAGGAGAATCAAATGGGGGATTCAGAATTGGGGGAAAAGGGAAGAGAGTCAGGGAATTCTAAGGATGGAAAGGCTTATGGTAACGGGAGAGGTGTAGAGGTAGAGGGCTGGTCTTCATTACAGAAAGGAAAAATAGACTCATAGAATTGTATATTGTGTGAAATACTAGTTTGTCTAATATGTAAATTCAGAATGACATAACCCTTTGTACCAAATTGAAATCCAAGAAAAACACATTTATGAGCACGAGAATCAAATTTAGTCTGATGCTGAGTTAAAGAAGAAGCAAAACAGAGACATCCAAAAACTCTCAAAGTATGCAAATCAGGAGATTGTTGAAATAAAAGATCATAAGGACATTTGTTGTTTAGTAAAGGTGTAGGCAAGCGATTACTGAGATAAATGGCATGAATAATACCATAAGACCAATAAGTTCTAGGTAAATGACTCTGAAATAATAAAGCCCTGGCCACATTAAGAATATGTTGGTGTTTTCTTTCAACCCTACTATTTTGTTGAGGAGTCTCAACACAAGAAGTATGATGATCCCATTTTCAGCATAAAAATCATTGAGAGCAAATTCCATGCCATTGTCAAACTGAATTATTTGTATTAAGGTATTAAATTGCGTATGAACTAGTTTGACAAAGTGTTTTACAAGACGTGCTACTTCAGATTTTTTTTTAAGGAGATAAACCCATGTATATCTTGAAAAATCATCCACAATGGTAAGAAAATACTTATGACCATGAACAGAAGGTAAATGGTAAGGACCCTAAATATCCATGTGAACGAGATGGAAAATTTTATTAGACTTTGTAACACACTTATAGGAAATGGTAACTTTTTCTATTTAGCAAAATGGCAAACATCACAACATTAGAAAGTAGAATCACAAGAAATAAATGGAAATTGATGATGTATGGTAGAAGTGGAAAGGTGGCCTAACCTAAAGTGCCAAAGATCAAATGGTGTAGTATATGTTGTTATTGTAAGATTATGGATTGTATGGGCCTTCAGATTTGCATGATGTGGCATTATGTATAATCCTTAAATTGCATCAGCTGAACCAATCATCTCCCATAATGGTAGGAGTTTGATCAAGCACTTGGTAGTTTGAAATGAAACAGTACATGGTAAAGTAGTGAGTTTAGAAACTGAAATAAGGTTGAAGAGGAAGTCAGGAACATATAAAACATTATGGATAGAAAAGGATTCAAAAAAATGAACACTACCACTGTAAGTAGCAGTAACACGAGTACCATTAGGTAAATTGACAATGATAGGAGAAATATGTGTATAAGTCAAAAATAGAGATAAAGAGGAACACACATGATCAGTAGCTCCAGAATCAATAATCCATGAAGTTGTAAAAGATGAAGAAATGGGAGGAATACACATACCAGAAGTAGTGACATTATTGATGGAAGATAAGGGTAGTTGTGGTGAAGTATCTGTCTAAACAAGTGCTAACAACTTCTGGTATTGTTTTGGAGTAAAACTGTAGGATGGATTAGCCACCTTTAGTTGTTCATTAGTATTTTGACTAGGAAGTACATTCGGACCAGACACATAATTAATAGAAGAGTTACGAAATTTAAACCTAGGGGGAAGCCATGCTTCTTGTAACAAGTGGCTTCATTGTACTTCATTTTCCCACAATATGTAAATTGTTTCTTGGAATTAGGATGCAATGTAGAATGTTCAGAAGAATTATAGCGAGGCTGAGAGGTTTTGTTTAACAAGGTAATAACCTCAATCCTCTGGAAACCAAGTTCCCTTTCTTGCTAAGCTGCCAAAGAGAATACCCAATTGATGTTAGGCAAGAGGTCTATAATCATAATCTGTGACTTTACAGAAGCAAAACGGTCACTCAATCCTTTCAAGAATCTAATAACATAATCCTATTCTATGGTTTTCTTATAAAAATACTAATACCACAAGAACATTGTGGAGTACACACACAAGAACGTAGAGGTCACAATGTAAGGTACTCATCCCAAAGAATTTTAAGTTTGGTAAAATAGTCACTTATAGACAAATCCCCTTGCTTCAAACTTTGTATTTCTTCCTGAAGATCAGCTAAATAGAAAATATCATTTTGAGAGAATCGATCTCTGAGATCCTCCCAGACATCTACAGCATAGTCAATCCAGAGAATGCTTTGTGCAATGGTAGGAGACACCTATCATGTGATCCAAGAGAGAACCATCATATTGCATTTCTCCAAAACTGAAAACAGAGGATCCGATGAAGACACAGTAGGAATCAACCAATCAATGAATCTGGTTTTGTTCTTTGAGAGTAACGCCATCCGCATCGCTCACGACCACGAAGGGTAGTTTGGACTAGTGAGGGATGATGAAAGAGGCACAACCATAGCGGAAGTGGAAGATGATTGATGCACTGGAATAGTTGCCATTACAATATTTGATCAATAAAATGAATCAAGTGAAAATTGAGGAAGAAACAAAATCATATCTATGAATCTAAGGAAGAAGAAGGCACTCAGTTAATTGATGAAATTGAGAGAGTAAGGAAGAGAAAAGGTGAATTAGGAAAAATCTAGAAAGGAAGAAACAAGAAAGTGAACAAGTGTGAATCCCTAAACAAAATGAACTGAGAAAAGCACGAAGTCAAATACTTCAGGCTCTGATACCATATTACCGAATGAGACTCTTTAAACTAAAAAAATAATATTGAATATCATAATCATTTATGAATGTACAGGGGTCCTTCCATAGACACTGGTTACAAGACATAACTTGATATGTAAACTGTACTCTTACCTAATTAACTTCTATTATGTACAACTCAACTAATATTTACAATATAACTAAACAGTACATCTAATATTTACAATATGACTAATATACCCTATAATCAGCGCGAGTCAATTAATTAATGTCAAGTTATCAACTTGTCAAGTAATATGACTAAAGGGGCATTTTTAAATAAACATACATATTTAGTTACTCTTACTATTTCCTAAAATATCTTATAAACTAAAATATAAAACTTTCTAAGTAATTGTGGTTATGGATATGAAAGCCCCAATATTATTATTAAATTTATTTATTTTTGGCTTGCCCAACGATATATCATTAAATTTAAAATTGTATAGAAATTTCCAACAATGGTTGGGTGGGCTAGTCCATCAAAACATGGTGAACAAAAGTTTAAATTCGTATGGGGAAAGGTGTCACATTTGTACTTGGCCAAAAAATTGTATAGATATTGTAGTAATTATATTTACTGTTAATAAATATTATAAATTTTAAAAAACATAGGGAAAATCAAAATGAGATCCCAAGGAACATATGAAAACTGAACCCTAGAGAACTTGAGGTCTTCAAAGAAGACTACTTAGCTCAATGAAAAGTTAAAGATAGGTGAGGATTTTATTTACATTTTGTGGGGTAAACTTATCACGAGAATATTGAAAGTAGGATATTTGTAGCCCATCCAAGTGTAGGAACATGCTGATATCTAATACTGCTTTGATTAATGGGGTCCTTAAACCTGTCTTCATCATAAGTATGGCATAACTTCTCATAGAGTTAAAATAGTTTGGAAACTAAATTGGGTGCATAAGATACCAAGTCACTTATTGAAGGATACAAGTCTTAAAGACTTTAAAGTGCAAACAAATGTTACTATAATGCAATATAGTTTTGGATGAAAAGCCTGCGTTCATTTTAAATATTATGCAATTGAAAGTTTCAGCACGTGGCACAAGGCAACCATTAGATTGGAATGGATGTTATGCTCAATATCTAATTTGATATTTATATTAACTATTCCATCATATTAGATACAAATAATTGAATTATGTAGATTAAAATATTGGTTAAATTATTTAAAGGTAATAGATATATAAAAAAATGTATCTTATTTTCTAAAAACACCATGGAGAGTGGGTAGAGAGACTAACCGACAATTAATTTAGTGATACTAAAAAAAACATTAATTGGACAAACAATAAAAAACTAATTCTCTCTCCAGTTGTAGTTATAGAAGTTAGATAACTAATTTGCATAGATTAATAAAATTAGTTTAGTTGCATATAGAAATTTACAACACAAAATTGAAAATAACAATGTTATTACCTATAGAAATTTACAGCAAATAATAGAAAAATAAAAAATCTACATATAGATATTTACAACTCAATTTATGTGCTCATGGGTAAGTTACAACTCTACCTATGAAAATTTACAACACAATAAAAAAAAAAATAACAACATCAGCTATAAAAATTGACAACACAAAATAGAAAAATAACAATGTTACATATTGAAATACAAGTTGGGATACATTTGTACACATAATTGTTTTCAGCGAGGACTATTTTTGTAAATATACTTTCCAAACTTATTTAGTCTTTTATGCATAATATTGTGTTTAGTTATTTGCATTAGAAGCTATTTCTCGATTGAAATTAACCCCTTAATTAATAGGGCAAATTGCCCTAAAGTCTCACATAAGGGACTTTATTAAAGATAAGGCCGAAAAAATTTCATATGCAGATGAGAAGACCAAGAGTAACATGGTCTTTTTGCTTTCTAAATTAATTTCATTTTCAGCATAGAGACTCATTTGAAGTTTCAAAATTTTTCAGACCTTATCTTTAATAAAATCCTATCTATGGGACTTATATGAAAATTTTTCTAATTATATGTGCGATCAATAGGAATAGTTGCGAGAAAATGTTATATATTTGGGGAACAACGAGGATTAATGCCTTTTTTTATTATGAGGATTAATGCCTTATATACAATAATAAAGCAAACAATCCTTAAATAACTCCTACAAACAAGACTCCTTAAATAACTCCTATAATTAGGGCTGGAGGAGTTTTTTTTTGGGTCAATATGCCATAAACAATAAAAAAAAAAAAGACACTACATTGTTTTTTTTTTTTTGAATTACAAAGGCAAGCTTAAAGCTTGAAGTTGGTACTACAATCTACTACTTTAACTCTAGATTCATGTGGTAGTGCACCACATTTCAAGTTAAACAAGTTCAAACATGCGACAAGCGGTGTCAACAAAATGAGTTAAATCCGAAGTCATCCCTAAGCCAATCATGCAAGATAATCGGCACGCACTATTGGAAAAATACCTTTTTAGACCGCCACATTTAGACCGGTTTTGCCAGATAAGGTCTTAAAAATTTGTGTGGTGGCAGTTTTGTAATTATATTGAACTTCTAAGATCGGTTCTTAAAAAAATGGTCTTAAAAAATTTATTTAGACCGATTATAAATAAAACCGGTCTTAAAATGTTAAAATTTTTATGAATTTAAAATGTTTTAACATTTAAGATCGGTTTACATAAAAACCGGTTTTAAAAGTAAAATATTTAAGACCAGTTTTATGCTAAAACCGATATTAAATCTTTAATATTTAAGACCGGTTTTTATGTAAACCGGTCTTAAATGTTAAAACATTTTTAAAATTAAAAATTTTAACATTTTAAAATTGGTTTTTACAAAAACCGGTCTTAAATGTAAACATTTAAGACCGGTTCTTCTTTAAACCGGTCTTAAATGTGAAATTTCACTCTTTTAAGACCGGTTTTTAATGAAAACCGATCTTAAAGGTAAGATTTTTCGCCCGTATTTTTACTCTCGCGCCTAGATCGCGCTCTTTATGAACCCTTTCTTCTCTTTTTGTCATTTCTCTGTGAGCTCTATCCGTGCTTGTTCTGAACTCGTCTATGGCATCCCGTCCCTCATTTGCTCAACTCTCCTCCGTCATTACCGCTGCTGTTGCTGTGTTCGTTGTCGCTGTTCTTTGATTATCATTAGTCTTCTCCGCTGCCACCTCTATTCTCCGCAGTGACCATTCTCCTTTGACTTGACTTCCCTTTATCAGTGTCATGAATTTGAGGACTTCATTTTAACCTCAGTCGACGCCACCGTGACTTTGGGTTGAAGCTCAATCCTTGGTCTTCAATCAGGTTAGTGTTTGATCTGTTATTTAGTTGTACGTTGTTCAATAATTAATAATGTTCTATGAAAAAATGGTTCTTGTTGTTGCTTTGAGCACTTAAACGTAATCTGGAAAAAATTAAATCTGCATATTCTTGTTAGATATATGCTCTGACTTTTAATTACATCCTTGTGATATTATTGTCAGTATTATTGGTTTGTTAAAACAATACTAGTTTCAAATGGTGCCTATTAATTTCGTTGAAATATCTAAAAGTCTATTATTGTTGTTTTTTTGTCTATCTTTTTTGTTGTTGGATATAGGGTGCTAGAAGTGTTGAGATATATATGGATCATAGTTGGATAAACGCTAAACGAACGAGTATTGAATATGATAATGGGGTGAGGGGTTTTTTAGACTTTGCTAGTAGAAATGCCGATGATGGTAGTGGGAAGTTTTATTGCCCTTGTGTAGTATGTTTGAATGAGAAGCAACTGCAGATATATATACACATTTAATTTGTGAAGGATTTTGTAAGAGTTATACAGTGTGGGTATGGCATGATGAAGAATTAGAAATGCCAAGTTCATCTCAACAGGGGGGAGTGAACTTTGATGATAATGACATGGATACGGATGATCGGATAGAGGATATTATTCATGATTAGGAGAAGAGACTTTTGAGCAATCACATGCATATGGTAATATGTGTAGTGATGCTGAGATGCCGTTGTACCTAGGGTATAAAAAGTACCAATTGTTGAAAGCAGTATTGAAATTGATAAGCTTGAAAGCACGGCATGGATGGAGCAACAAGAGTTTTTCAGAAATGCTTGAGGCTTTTAAGGACATGCTTCCAGATGATAATGTGTTGCCTTCTCGATACTATGATGCTAAGAAAATATTGTGTCCACTAGGGATGAAGTATAAAAAGATCCATGCATGCGTATATTGTATAGAAAAGACATGAAGAGGAACAACAGTGTTCGATATCCGGCTGATTCTTCTTAATGGAAGAAAATCGATCAATTATTTCCTGCATTCGGTGAAGAGCCTAGGAACCTTAGGCTTGGGCTTAGCACGGATGGCATGAATCCTTTTGGTAGCCTAAGCAGTATACATAGTTCATAGCCTGTTTTGTTGGTAATTTACAACTTATCTCCTCTGTTATGCATGAAACGAAAGTACATCATGTTATCTATGTTGATTTAAGGACCAAAACAACCCAGAAATGACATAGATGTTTACCCGGAACCCTTGATCGAAGACTTGAAAGAGTTGTGGGATAAAGGTGTTGATGTTTTTGACGCGAACAAGAAGGAGGTTTTTAAAATGCGAGCCATGATCTTTTGTACTATAAATGACTTCCCTGCATATGGAAACTTGTCAAGCTATAGTGTTAAAGGCCATAAAGTATGTCCGATTTGTGAAGAAGGAACATGCTACCATCAAATTTAACATGGAAGAAAGACAATTTATCTTGGCCATAGGAGATTTCTTAGATGAGGCCACCCGTATCACAGATTAAAGAAAGCTTTTTTTGGTGGACAAGAGTTTGAAGATGCTCCGAAGGCATTGACTGGGAGCAAGTTTATGAAAAGGTGAAAAATATGAATATTATCTTTGGTAAGACTACAAAGAATAGTAATGAGAAAAGTAAATGGAAAAAGAAGTCTGTCTTCTTCAATCTTCCATATTAGTCGAAGCTTGATGTGAGATACTATATTGATTTCATGCATGTGAAGAAAAACGTTTGTGATAGTATTGTTGGGACACTGCTTAACATACAAGGTAGTTCTAAGGATGGCGTGAAGGCAAGATTAGATTTGCAAGAAATGAGGATACGAGAAGACTTGAATCCAAAGCCATATGGTAAGAGAACTTTTTGTCCTCCAGCTGCTCATACTTTGTCTAAGGATGAGAAAAGGAGCTTTTGTGACTATTTACATGGCATCAAAGTTCCTCAGGGTATTCTTCAAATTTTAGGAAGCTTGTATAGATGAAAGACTTGAAGTTAGTGGGGCTAAAGTCTCATGATTATCATGTATTAATGCAACAACTGCTCCCAGTAGCTATTCAAGGCATTGACGAATATGATCTTCAACATATTTTGACTAGACTTTGTTTCTTCTTAAATGTTATTTGTAGTAATGTCATTGAGACAGAAAAATTGGATGAACTGAAAAATGATGGATATCTGATCTTGTGCTAGCTGAGAAGCTTTTTCTTCCTTTTTTTGACATCATGGTACATCTAATTGTTCATCTAATCAGGGAGATCAAGTTATGTGGCCCTATCTATTTACGATGGATGTACCCAATTGAAAGAACTATGAAAATCCTAAAAGGGTATGTGAAGAACCCTAACCGGCTTGAAGCATCTATTGTTCAAAAATATATTTCTGAAGAAGTCATGGAGTTTTGTCAAGATTACTTTTCAAATGTAGGACACATTGGACTTCCTGAACGTCATGACGAAGAAGGCGGTAGACACGGGGCTTCAATAAAGAGTATGGATCCTGATAAATTGCAACAAGTCTACTTGTACATCTTGAATAATGTTGATGAAGTTCAAGATTACATTAATGCTCAAAAAGAAATTATACGAAAAGGAAATAGTCGAATGACTGAACAAAGGTTAATTAGGGAGCATAACAAAAATTGTGCACATTGGTTCAAACAAAAGGTTGACGGTGAAGAATGTGTTTCTGATACAATTAAATGGTTAGCACGTGGTCCTGAGGCTGATGTTATAAGTTGGACTTCATTTGTGATCAATGGTTATACGTTTTACACGAAGTCCCTTGATGATAGGAGCACCGTCCAGAACTGTGGGGTTATGTTAGTGGCTGAATCTATGCACTTCTCTAGTTCAAAAGATAAGAATCCTAGATTGGCAGCAATACCTTATTTTGGGGTGATTGAAGAGATTTGGGTCGTTGATTATGTTAAAGTTAAACTTCCCATTTTCAAATGTAAGTGGGTTGATGTCAACAATGGTGTGATAATTGATCAGTTGGGATTTACATTGGTTGATTTGAATAGTAGAAGTTTTAGATATGAACCTTTTATTATGGCATATCAAGCGAAACAAGTGTTCTATGTTACTAATCAGGCAAATAAAATGTGGTCTCCAAGGAAAAAAGGTCGTTAATATTAATCAGGAAAGTCATTCAATGAATGATCTGCTTGAGACTCCTTCTTTTTCTAGGGGTTTACTAGAATTGAACGAAGAAGATGAAGCAAACAATGAACACAGCACAAGAAACGATCATCATGAAGAGATATGGGAGGATATCCCTTTATAAAACTACAATGAAGGTTAGTTAGCTAAAATAATTATCATGAACTATATTTGAATTATGTTTATTGTTATTGGTGTATATATATAACTACTTTTTGTATTGTCGTCACAGGAAAATGAAGGATATGAGGTGTACGTCTTAGTGTAGATTCTCCGAAGCCAGGCCCGCTAGTGATCATCAGCCTTAGAAGAGTGTGTATAAAGTATTTTGGCCCTAATGAATAACAACATTGTCATTAATGTAATTTGATCTTTGATGTATGTATGTAAGTGAAAAGATAAGGAACTTGGTCAAAACAGTATTGTCATGGTTGTATGATTTCCTTGCATTATGATTCTATCTATGATTGTGAGTTTATTATTCATTGTTGTTTTCCTTGCTTTTGTTTTGGCCAACACTATTTAAGCACAAGGGAATTGAGTTTTAATATGTTCCAATGAGTTTTGAGTCTCTCACATGTCATTAAGATGTTAGTTATATAATCTGTAAGAGAAGAAGATTTATTTGAATGTCGTTGAACTAGCTGTTGCTTGCTGAGTGAAATGTTTTAACAGGGGAAATGGCTTACTGGGTATATCTTTTAAATGAAAATTTAAAAAAAAAATTCAACTTTTAAGACCGGTTCTCTCCAATACCAGTCTGAAAAGTACATTTAAGACCGGTTTTAGAGAGAACCGGCCTAAAAAGTTGAAATTTTAGACCGATTTTCTAAAAAATCGGTCTAAAAAGTAATACTTTTAACACCGGTTTTGTATAAAACTGGTCTTAAAATTTCAACTTTTTAGACTCGTTTTTCAGAAAACCGGTCTAAAATTTGAACCTGTTAGACCGGTTCCTATGATAACCAGTCTAAAAATATTTATTTTTAGACTGATTTTATAATAACTGGTCTTAAAAATTTTTTTTAAGACCGGTTCTATAACTAGTCTAAAAATAGCAGACTTTTTAGACCGGCTGTATCAAGATCGGATCAAGAACCAGTCTAAAATGTCTTTTTTAACCGGTCTTAAAAGTGAATTTTCCAGTAGTGGCACACTGTTTTTTTTTATACATTGGAAAACACAAACATGCAGAAATATGATATATGTACCAGAAATTATACACTCCAAGAACGACTTTGAGGATGTGGCAGATGAATTGATATATCTTGGGTTTAATGACATCGACATCTAACATCCATAAATATTTTTTAGTAGCACTAAGTACCCTAAAATAATATTTTCGCATCCAACATGTTAAATTATTTTTTAACAGCACTCAATATTATAAAATAATTTTTCATGTATTTAACACATTAAAGTACTTTTTTAGTAGCACACAATATCCTAAATTAGTAGAGTACTGAGTACTCATTGTTACTAAGAAAAATACTTTAGGGTGATAAATATACTAAAAATTATTTTAAGATACTGAGTACTACACTAAAAACATTTCAAAATACTAGATGCAACCTAACCCTTTAATATTTTATTTGGAAAGTGAAATAGAATTATATCAATTTTATCCTCTTCTGGCGACCTGCAATTGCGTGGCGCACCTTCCTACCTCCCCTGTAAATATTCCTACCCCGAGACTCATATGACATGCCATGTCCACAATCTCTTTCCCAATGTGAGTCCGTGAAGTTACACTGCAAGTTTGAAGTAACAAAGGTGTTGAGTCCTACCTCTCTCTAATACCCTCTCTAATCCCATGTTTTGAAAATCAGACCAGATCGGTCGGTTTGAGCTAGAAACCGGCTAACTGGTGGTCAACCCCAGTTTGAAGTGACAAAGGTGGTTGACCCCTATTTGATCGGTTCAAATGAGGTTTGATCAGTTTAAGATTGCAAAAATTAAATTAATTCATTTTTTATATTTATATTTTATTCAAAATTCAATATAAATAACCACTACAGAAAAACACCCGATTTCCGAAGGAATTTGTAATGACGGAATTTGTGACGAAACGCGTTTCCGATGGAATCTGTTCCATCACTAATAGGTGCGTTGTGTAACCCCCTCCGTAATTATATCCGAAATACGCGATCAAAATTAAATAGAGACCAATAATAAAGAAAACTATTTTAAGATCCCATCTTCACGATAGGGTTTTCACAAATAACTTTTGAAATCTAATTTACCTGGTCTCATATTCAATTTTGAATATAATTACATCACGTGGAATATCACATTTATACAAATATCAGAGTGTACAACAATATCATCCCGGCAACTCCAGGGTTCATATCTTTACTAAATATACACAGGGCACAATTGCCCATTACAATTTCCACATAGGGATTACACAAACCTACTCAAATACATCTACAATTATCGTATCCAAACACATTCCAACCTATACATATCCAAATCCGAATCCAAATATACATAATACTCCCAACTATGATAACCAACTACCAAAATCTATAACCTGAAGGAGTCCTCGATAACTTTGCCCGCTTGCTCCATCCTCAGTCCACCTACCTTGTTTAAAATGTTGGTAGGGGAGGGTGAGATTCTAGAGAATCTCAGTAGGAAACAAATACCAGTATACATGCAGGATAAGTGTTTAATGTATGACATGCTTGTAATACATAGCTCATGCTCACACAATGACATATTTGCATGCTCAATGTTTCAACAACATACTCATGGCCATAGCATAACTAAAAATAAAGCTATAATCATTCATACATGTTTCACATAATCAAGCAAAGTAATACATGCATCAATACACAAACACAAATATCAAAGCATGCAAGAGAGGTAAGTTCCCTACTCTCTTTCCACGTATGCTCCAGCTTCGCTTACTCGCGATCAGAACGAATACCAAACCACGATCAGGGCGAATATCAACCCTATAACCAAAGCAAGGACATAGGATTATTCTCTATTCCAAAACTTTACTTTCATATCACTTAAAGTTGGTTACCATTCATGATCTTTAGGTGGCTAATCAAAGCCTAAACATATGCCTAAAGACTTGGGAAACACTTAATCAAAGATCACCTTTTAAAAGTCCAAAATGCTTATTTTTGGGGGTTGGCCGCGGACCACAAATCCACTGGCCGCGGCCAAAAACAGCTTAGAAACATTTGGACTGCGGCCCAAGAATTCACTGGCCATGGCCAAGAAAATCCTGTTTCTTGGCTGAACTTCCAAAAATCATAACTAATTCCACAAAGATTGAAATGAGGTGATTCTAAAGCCAAATGAAAAATATTCAAGTCCTTTTCACAAGAAAAATATTGGACATTACTAGAAATCACCACAAAAATATAGAATTCCCCAAAACTCAAGAATGTCCCAAAACAGTGTTCATTTTCGACCTCAAACTTTGGACAGTCATATCTCCTAGTTCCCAAAACGAAATGGCACAAATTATTTGTCCATTTCGAAGCTTAGGATGTGAACGTTAAGACTGGAAAGTTTCATAATTTTCTAACATCATTTGCCTAGTCAAAACGTCCACACAAACAGATTGCCCAAAACAGACTTCCAATTGACAGATTTTCAAGTTTTGCACAATTGGCTTCCAATGGTCCCATTTTCACATCAAACACCATTCCCACACAAATTTTCACATGGAATCCATTGGAATCACCAAAACAACCAAATTCACATCACATTGACATGTCTTACCAATAATCACAACATGTCATCACACAATCACAACACAAACACACATTACCATTCCTTTCATTCCAAATTCTCAAACCAATTCCAATAGCTCTACAACACATCAAGACACCAATTGCCACTCAAACACATGGCAATTCATACATTTCGAATATAACACAAAATCAAGGAAAAACTCACAATTCACAATACTTAACCATAATTCACAAAACTTAGATCAAAAGGCTTCAAATACTCACCTCTTCCTCTTTCCCAAACCAATTCCTTGATTCTTCATCTTTCCACTTTTCTTCAAGCTATCAAACACCTCCAATCAAGAATCTAAAACCATAGAGATGAAGCTCTCATCACTAGGAACAACATTATAGAAGGGTATGTGAGCTAAAAACTCACCTTGAACTTTCTCTTTCCACCCTTGCTTTGGATGAAAATAGAGGCTTGGAAGAGAGAGAGATGAGATGAAAAGGAATAAGATTTTGGCCCCTTAACACACTCATGGCCGACTTAAAACAAAGAAGAGGGAAGAGGGAAACACTTTGAACATTTGACCAAGATCTAAGGCTCAAGAGTTGCCACTTGTCATCTTCCTATTCCATTTTACATGAGTTTACATAAACACACATACATTTGATTCCACCCCTTGATCTCTACACAAATCAATCTCAACCATTAATCTTAAAGTTACCAATGAGTTTCCTCTTCAGTAACTGACCAATTGGTTGGTAACTTTACTGTTTTGCCCCTGATTACGGTAATTCTCATTGAATCACCACCAACATTTCACATCTTTCCATTTATCCACAATATGCACCTTCCCTTTATTTTAAGTCAATTTAGAGGTTAATCCATAATTGAACTTAAATACAGGGTTTTGGCACTGCTCACAACACATACGAATCACATTCGAATCCCAAATCACATCATATTCTCCAAAAGGGTTATTTATCACAAACCACATCCACTTTTGGAGTCATTAACACTTAATCAAAATTTAGGATCTTGCTAAACCGGGGCTTAGCAATCCACTTATTTCAGGCTTATTCTCTAGCCTCGAGTCTCAAAATTCGGGGTATTACACGTTGCAAACAAATTTACAACCATTAGAAATTTCCGAAGGAATCCGTTCCATTGGAATTTCTGATAGAAACCAATTCCGTCAGAAATTTGAGACAGAATTTAATTTCTAATGGAATTCATTTCCGTTGCAAATTTTTTAAAAAAAATCAAAAAATCATTTTTAAAAAAATTAAATTTTTTTAATTTACAAACACCACGTGTTTGCTTCTCAGAGCGCCACGTGTCCCTCTCCCTTGTTTGCCACGTGTCTCCTCCCCTTGCTGCCACATGTCTCTTCCTCGTGCTGGCTACGTTTTGGCACCTCATAATTCTTCCAAGTGCCTCTCCTCCCGTTCGAACCCGTGACCTCAGATTGTCGACGCCTTCATGCTCGAGTCTTTCCAGTTGCGCCGAAATGAACCTGTGTCATATTATTACATATTATTATATATATAATATTATCATATATATATATATAAACATACATACATATAATTAATTATTAATTAAATATAATATTATTAAAAATAATGAAAAATTTAATAAAAACGAAAAAAATATTTAAATATTTAAATTAAACAATTTTTTAATTAAAATTATTTACAAATAATAATTTAATACTATAAATATTATTTTTAATATAAAATTTAAATATAATTTTATTAAAATATATATTAATAAATAATAATATAATTTTAATAGTTAATATTAAATAGAATTATTTAATAATTAATATTTTAATTTTATGAATATTAATTTTTTAAAAAATTAATAAATTTGATTTATCCGTTGGAATTTTTTTCGTGGCAAAATTCAACAGAAATTTCCGTCCGAAATTCAGTTAGAAAACTTTGCAAAGGAAATTTCCGTCGGAAATTCAGTCAGAATTTACCATGGAAAAAATTCCGTCGGAAAATTTTTTGAAGACAAATTGCAACGGAAATTTCCATCGGAAATTCCGTCAAAAAACTTTGCAACGGAAATTTCTGTTGCAAATTCTGTCGGAAAAGTTTGCGACAGAAATTTCGGTCGAAAATTTCGTCGGAATTTACATGGAAAAATTTCCATCAGAAATTCCCTAGGTAAATTTGCGACGGAAATTTCCGATGGAAATTCCGACTGAAAAAATTCAGTCAGAAATTCCGTTGAAATTTGCCACGGAAAATGTTCCGTCGGAAATTGGGTGTTTTTTGTAGTGAACCATGAAATCTTCACTTCCCCACTGGTCTAGCCTTGGGTTAGCCTCAGTTTGACTTCGATCTGTCCCACTAACCCTTGACTCAGTACCCCGTCTGGTTCAGTGACCAGTCAGGATTTCAAAACCTTGCTCTAATCAACCAAACTCTCTACTATAATATTAGAGCCTTTCAACTGAATTGCGATATTTTAAAAAGCAGTTAAAATAGTTAAATGTACTAATTATATAGGAAATTCAACTTTTTTTTTCAAAAATGCCCCTATTTATGAATGAGTGAGAAAGAGTAATAATAAGAAAATGATGAGAGAGAATAGATGTAGTATAATAATTAATTGAGAGCAATATAGGGAAAAGTGTATTTATTAATGAAACAAACTCAAAAAGGTCTTACATTTAGGGATAAGCCTATTAAAAAAAGGCTCTTATATATAGGGATGAAGGGAGTATTTATTTTTTTTCTTTTGTCTTGTTATCATTCTATTCTACATAAAATTAGTGACATTCTGATATCTTCAACAATAACAATAACAACAACAAAGCCTTATCTCATTAGGTGTTGTTGGCTACAAGGATCGCACAACGCCATTGTTTTCCATTAAAGACTAGATCTTTGGATATATTATTAACCAAAAGTTCTTGCTTTATAACTTTATTGAGTATTCATTTCAATCTTCCTCAACGTCTTTTTAGAAAACTCCATACTGTTTGCTCAACCCTTCTCACTGGCGCGCTCAATGGCCTTCTTTGAACGTGTTCAAATCACCTCAAACAATTTTCTATCATTTTCTCCTAAAATAGGTGCCACTTCAACTTATTTGCGTATATGATCATTGTGAATCTTGTCTTTTCTTGTATGACCACACATCCATCTCAGTATCCTTATATTAGCTACCCCCTTTTTATGTTCATGTTGTCCCTTTAAAGCTCAACATTCACCACCATATAGCATTGCTGGTCTTATAGCAGTGCAATGAAACTTCCCTTTTACCTTATTATGTACTTTCCGATCACAAATAACTACAATAGCTTTTCTCCACTTATACAATCTAGCTTGAATTATATGAATAACATCTTCATCAATTTCACCATCTTGTTGTATATTTGATCCTAAATATCTAATCTTATCACTTGTGGAATGATTTTCCCTCCTAATTTAACTTCCACTTCACTTCTAACTTGTTTCTTATCAAACTTGCAATGCATATATTTAGTTTTGCTCCTACTTAAATGAAAACCCTTAAACTCCAGAGCCATTCTCCATATCTCAAGTTTAGAGTTAATTCCCTCCCTTGATTCAGTCAACAAAGTTATATCATCAACAAAAAGTATGCGCAATTAGGGATCTTCTTTTTTATAGGCTTAATTAGAACGTTTACCACTAGGTTAAACAAATATGGGCTCAAAGCCGATCCTTACTGTAGGTCAATCCTTATAGGAAAGTCCTTTTTCACACCTCTAGACGTTCTAACACTGGTTGTCATCTCCTCATACATGTCCTAAATGACTTTGATATATGCAACACATACCCCGTTCTTTTCCAAAGCTTTCCAAAGTACATTGCCTGGCACACAGTCATACACTTTTTCCAAGTTAATGAAAACCATATGCAAATCCCTTCTTTTGCTATGATACTTTTCCATTAGCTCCCTTAGTAAATAAATCACTTCTGTTGTGGACCTTTCAAGTATAAGTCCAAATTTGTTCTCATAAATACTAGTCTCCAACCTTAACCTGTGTTCAATCACCGTTTCTTACAATTTCATTTTATGACTCATAAGCTTAATTCTTCTGTAGTTTGCACAATTCTGAATTCCCCTTTATTCTTATAAGTAAGGACTAAAGTATTTTTTTCTCTAATCGTTAGGCATTTTCTTAGATCGTGAAATCTCATTAAATAACTTAGCAATCCATAATACCCTCTTCTTAAAAAGCTTCCTTAATCTCATCAACAACTTTACCATTTCCATTTTCTTAAAAGCTTCCTTAATCTCACAACTTGAGTCCTACAGTAAAATGAAAAATTGAGCTCACCTTCTCAAGTTGTCAAATCCTCCAAGTCACAAGTCAACCCTCCCCTTCCATTATTAAACCGTTTATAAAAGTAGGCTTCCTACCTATTCTTAATATCTCCATCAGTAACCAAAACTTTGTCTTCTTCATCCTTTATATACCTCACTTAGTCCAAATCTTTCAATTTTCTCTCTCTATTCTTTGCAATCTTGTATATCTTATGCTCTACAGCCTTTGTCCCTAACTTTTTATCATACTCCTCATACGCGTTATCATAAGATCCACTCACTACCTTCTTAGGCTATTTTTTAGCCATACGATAGCTTTCCCAATTTTCAACATTATTACACAAGTGTATGGCTTTGAAATAATCTTTCTTATTCTTGACTTTCTTTTGAATGTCGCATCCCACTACCAAGTCTCCTTAACTTGTTAACCAAAACCTTTTGATTATCCCAAAATTACTTTAGCAACCATATGGACATTTTTAGCCATATTCTTCCACATGATATTAGCATTTCCTTGTAGCTCCCACACCCCCTCCTCCAAAGATTTCTCTTGAAAATCTCCTGCTTCTCCTCCTATATCTGCCACCACCAAACCCTTGAGTTTAAAACTTGCTGGTGCTTTTGTTGTATACACTTAGGGCCCATTTGGTTCAAGGAAAATTAGGTGAAGGAATTAGGAAAATGGAATTCTCATAGTGGTGGTGGTTGTTTGGTTCAAATTTTCAACTGGAAAATATTTTCCTACCTCCCCCAATTTTCAATTGGATAAATGAAAATGGGTTCCCAAAAAAATTGGTGGGAACCCATTTTCTTACACCCTAGAAATGGCCAAAGGACCCAAATACCCCTGATGTGATGTGATGTGATGTTATATAAAGGTGAGGCCTTTTGGAGCTGAGTTTACACTACCGGAGCTAGGGAAAACAGCTGAAGCTACAAAACAGAAAGGGCGAGCGGTTTATTCCATAGATGATAGGCCTTTTTCGGGTGAGTACACAGCTTGAACAATAGAGGAGGTTTTTAATGACTTTAAGGTTATAAGAGCTGGAATGATTAAGACCCTCACTATGGGTTTGCTCTCTTCTTCTTCATCTTCTTCTAGGTTGCAATAATCAAGAAATTTTTTTAACGATTTATATGTTTTCTTAATTGCTCTATGCTTTTTGTTGTCTTTTTGCATATATGGAAAAGTTCTACTAGAAGTATGACCTTAGTGGGTTGCCTCAATATTTTTTACCTTTTTTTATTCTCCTTTTTTTCCCTTGGGATTTCATCCACCATAGGTTGTAGGTAATTTTTCTTAGAAGATGCGTTTTACATTTGTTTGTTTCACCTGGGTAAGTTTGCCTATTACTTGAATCTAGTGTTGTCTTGAATCATGTGAAATTTTAAGTTATTCATTCATGTCTTTAAGCTTTGGTACTTATTTGTTACTCTGTTACAAGCTCACAGTATTCACAACTCAATTTGCTTAGTATATACTTTTCTTCATGCTTTGTGGTTGAGAATTTTGTAGGAATTGGTGAATCAAGAAAAAGGAAGTGAAAAAGGTGTGGATCAACAGGCGAAAGTAAAGTTAGATAACTATCCCATAACCATAACATACTTATGCGCAAAATAAGACCATAGAAAGTAGCTATGACCATGTGTGGGTGATAGGTATAAAGTAATGGTAAAGAATAAAGTTGTTTTGATCGTGCATAACCATGACCCACTTATCATATGTATGTGGTTAAAGTTATTTTCATTCATTCATATATGACCACAAGTGACTAGTGGGTATCTTATAGTTATTGCTATATTACGTTATTAGAAAATAGGGGCAAATAGAGTTCATTCTTCTATGTTTTACTACATACAGCCTATGGTGCTTAAGTTGTGGTTATGTGGGAATTATTTGAAGCAATTCATGACCATGTGTTGCCCATAAAGTGCATATGGTTAAAGGGGCTAAAGTGAAAACATAGGCCTTTAAATAATACTTTTTAAACAAGGGTAAAAATGTCTTTTAGCTCATTTTGCTATCTCATTTTCTTCCAACCAAACAAAATTTTCTTGTCAATCCATTTTCTTTTCCAGTGCGATCCAAACACATCGGTGGCAAAATATTCATTCCTTTTCTTTCCATTCATACCTCTTCTTTGATCCAAATGAGCCCTTAATACAGACATTAAGGACCAAAACCCTATGTTGTGCTCTCACGCCATCCCCAGGGATCACTTTGCAATTAGTACAAAGTCTTCTGTTAGGATTTCTTACCAAAAGGAAGTCAATCTGTATATGATTAAATGTTCCTCCTGCTTCTTAAAGCAAATGTTGACAATCTTGAGGTTATATGCGAGGGAGAAATCAATGATAGATTGACCTTCATTATTGAGCTCCCCAAAACCAAAACCACCATGAGCGCTTGCATGCAGTCCTACCTCCCTACCAACATGTCTATTAAAATCCCCTAAAAAAATATTTTTGGTTAGAGGAATACCTTAAATTAGCCCCTCCATATCTTCCCAAAACCTTTCCTTAAAATGTGCTTTTGCCCCTTCTTGAGGTTCATACTCACTGATAATGTTGATAGTATCCTTCCTAAAAATCATTCTTAAGGATATAAATCTATCCTCAATCCTCTTAACTTCCACCACATGCTTCCTTCATTCATTATCAATGATGATATCAATTAACATCATTCATTCCCTTTACTTTCCTTGTGTACTAAAGCTTGAAACCATTAATTTCTCAAAACGCTTCTCTTAGCCATTTAGTTTCTAGGAGGCACATGATATTAATCTTATGATCTCCCATCACACCCACCACCTCCATAGCTTTGCTAATCAAAGTCCCAATGTTTTAGGTGCCAAATCTTAGCTTGCTCTCATGAACTAGCTTCTTTAGTCGCCTCTGTCCAAAAGAAAGTGGTAGCCCTTGCTCATTAACACCACACCCAGGTGATGATATAATGGCTTTCACTCACTTTTCACTATATTCGAGCCATACAATGTGTTACTTACATGAAATGTATAATATCCTAATATTTCATAACCTATATTGTTTTATATGTGAAATTAGTCAAATAAATATACCGGTGTACGAGTGTATGAGGGCACTTGGTGTCTCCTTAAGAGACATAAATGGTGCCATTTTATATGGCAATTAGGCATATAAGGCTCCATTCAGTGACACCTACACAAATACCTAGCAATTTCCAAGACACATCGGTGTGCACTCAGCGATCACCTAAGGCACAGGTATATGTGGCACCATGTGATGGCTTGGTATAGACACTTGGCATGTTCTTGAAGATCACATGTACATGTGGCGCTACCGTGAGTAAGACACCACAAAAGTTATTTTATTAAAGTAGCTTTATTAAAACAACTTTATTAAAGTTACTTTTTGACTTTCCTTCTTGATTGACCAGCCATGTGGTGCCATTTCTAATCTCACCTTTAACATATGTTGAATTGCTGAGACAACTCACTAGTCTCCGATCCGGCCACATGTTCGACTTTCCCAGAACACCGAACACAAAAGTTGAATGAAATCATTATACCTCTTCTCCCCTGACCATAGAGGTCGGCCAATGCATGTGAGAGGGAGAGTAAACGGATTTTAAAAGAGCATCGGGAAACTTGAGCAAGCGGAGCACCTACTATACTGGGTTTCAAGAAGCAACGTCTGGCACCCTGAGATTTTTACACTTGGACACATGTCATTAGATCAAATCCATCACCTCCCAAGCTTAAATAAATTTTGGCCAAGGCATGGAAAAAGAGAGAAAATAATAGAAAAATTAGGAGAAAAGAAAGAGGAGAGAAGTTATATTGTTCTTGAGAAACCCTAAGCATTCTTGACAAATTTTGACTCCAAATTCATATTTCTGGCTAATCGAGCCTTTGCGAATCTCATTCACTCATCAAGAGCTATGTTTCTATAGTTTTGGATTCTCAAATGAAGGAGTTTTGTGCTGCCTCTATGGTGTAGGTGCTACTAGAATCAAGAACCGATCTTAGCATCGAGTAGAAGTAATTGTAAGCTCTGATTTGAGTATGATATCTTGAGGTTTTGCAAAGTTTTTATGAGATTCTTGAGCCGCCCTGAATTTTGGCCTAAGATAAATATTAGGGATTTTTTTGTTCTTGTGGTTATGAACATGATGATAATTAAGATTTGAACATGTTAGGAGTAAGATTTTATAAGTTTTGTGATTGAATTGGCAAAAAGTCATTTTGTTGTAGCTAGGGTGAACTTTTGGCCAGATGCAGAACCATAGGGAAGAATATAATTTTGAGGTTTCCAATGTGTCTAGAATGAAAAATTGCATGGGAAGAATGTGAGAAAATGATTATGGAAGCATCAGAAACGAAAACCATATTTTGGCTCAAGAACCCTAAGTTTTGGCTAATTGTGATTTACTCGGAAAGAGCTAGAATTTGGTAAATTTAAGGTTGGAAATAGATTTCTCATAAAAATTTATGTGGAAATAGTTTGTGGTTATAATTTTTGGATGATTGGATAGAAAACCCTAATTGTGGGATTTAAGGTTGCTAAGGATAGATGTTGCCAGATTCGAGTCAAGTTGATTGTAGATTGATTTTGGTTGAACAAACATTGTCCAATGACTATGATATTTTATAGGTTATTAGAAGACATTCTAGGATTTAAAATGAGGTGTAGAATACCCAATTTGGGTTAGTAGACTGTAAGTTATGATCTATTGAAGTTTGGGTGTCAAATCTGGAATGCACTCTGGATCAATGAGGTTGGTCAAGGATCTTGGAATTTTTCAGTTATAATTGGCACTAGATGATACTTTTCATTTGTAGAGGACTTAAAAAGATTTACATAGGAACTAGAACCACCTCATTTGGATTTTCCTACATTAGGTTATGAGTTTTCAAAGTTGACTGATAAATCTGGCAGTTTAAGGATGACCTGCGGATTTGTGGCATTTGAAGGGAATCGTGATAAGTGAGATTATGAGGACTAAAGGCATGTCTTAGAACCTAATGTGACCACATTAGAGACCCAAATCACAAGGGAATAAAACACACATTGTGTTAGACATAGAATGAGGGAAGTGCTAAAGATAACTAACAAAAGTCAAGTAAAGGACAAGAAGAGGGATATGTCAAAGAATAACATAACTTTGATTATATAAAATTGGGATAAGCAGTGACCCATCTATTTGTGCACTTGAAATTATAGGATTCGACCTTTGCCTTAGCCGACCAAGAGACTAGTAGATCAAGACAAGTTACTAGAAAGGTTAACATATAGTAACTCTTTCTCTTATATATTATCTAATGCTTTGCATGTATGTTTTACCATCAAGTATGTTTCATGAGCATTCAAAATATGATGGGCAGATGCCTAAGGTAGTAAGACACAGTGTGCAAGATTGCATGAAGCAGTGGCCTGATGTTGTAAGATCATGATGGCTATAAGACCTGGTGTGCAACTTGTACAGGGTAGAGGCCCTGGGCCGAAAGGCCAGTTTCACCAAGCGCTATGGTAATGTGTTCTATGTATGTTGTGCTTCATGTTAATGTGCTAGATGCTATTGTGACGCCTCTTATGATATGATGGTTTATATTGCATGCTTTGTAATCTTGCATTTTATATGATTGAAAAATTGTTACTGCTGAGATTCTTTCAAATCTCATCATTTCCAAAAATTTAATTATACCACAAAGGCGAGTGGCTCAAAAGGCAAGGAGGTAAGCATTAATATGTGAAAAAACAGAGACGAAGGAATCAAAACTTTTTGTTGGTTATCTTTGTATGAATATTATAACTTAGAATGTTTTAAGTAGCCATAGTACTCTATATCTAGACGTAAAAACATGACCGTATCGCTAATAGTAGTACTCTATGTACTAGATATGTATATGAATATACATGAGAACAATAATAGTATCAGTACACCTAGGAATTTGGTGATATCAATGCACATGGTAGTGATATCAGTATATTTAGTAGTGATATTGTACACTTGGAAATGGTATCAGTTCCTGAGTAGTTGTATCAGTGGTATCATTGAGTACTAGTATCAGTACGTATAACTGCGGCATTATTATCGATAAGGGCATATTAGCTAATAAACAACATTCAAATTTATAAGCAGAGAAACTACTCTGATACTAATTATAAATGAAGTTAAGAACTGATGAGTCAAGATTAAGTTGGTAACCACTAAGTAATCACTTTGGAAAGTTTTTAAAATTTTTTAGAAAAGTCTACTCAGCTAAAGGAATAATTGAAACCAAGCTTAGTGGTTCGTATACATTTTATGTAATGACTCATGAAAACATGTTAAGAGTAAGAGGGCCACACAATGACTTAGCATTAGCACAATTTCATCATTCATCCATGTTTATCAGAGATTAAACAGAGTTTTACATTAGCTGTCAAGGGCATAACACAACCCCTTCCTTTACCTGGACTTGGGATCGGCTATAAAACATAGGTGGAGTTGACATTTTGATATCTTATAGATAAAAAATATGAAGTTTGAATTTTTATATTTTTTTGAAAAAAAAATAAAATTATGCACTATTTATTTATTATTTGAAAAATTGTAAAAATATTCAAAATAGCATCCTTTTATGCCAATAAAATATCAAAATGTCATTCACTTTACATAAAATCTAATGGTCATAAGAACTAAGAATACAACATTTAGGAAGTTGGAAAATTTTAAGGGGCATAAGAGGAGGCACGTTAGATGCCTATCCCACTAATAAAAGGTGATGTGGAAGCTACATTATTGTTTTGCAAGCTACAAATTCCTCAATGCTCTTGTTTTCTTTAGTATTTCCGTTTCTTCTTCTTTCAAAGTTTCTTTTGTTGGAGGTAGTATTTTTTATTGAATAAATTGTAGTTATTTTTTTTTTATAACAACATGATATATACACACACATAAAAAATGTTATTACTTGTAAGTAGCTTATAATTTTATTATTTAGTTTATTGATCAAAAATAAAGTTAGAACATATTTGAAAGAATAAGTTACTTATAATCCTGAACACTGATTAACATGAATGCATGGTTTATTTTAGAGCCGGGAATTCGGGGTGGCCTTTCACAGGCTCGGGTCTAAAGCTCCCAATTTTTAAAGCTCGCGGCCCTATAAGACTGGCCCTTCACGGGCTCGGGCTTGAACTTATTTTAATTAAAAAAACTATTTTTCAAGTTTTACAATTTATTTATTATTTTGCTTTAAATTGAAATACATTATTTTTAAAACTCATAAATGTTTAATTAAAATAAATATATAATGTTCAAATTAGCCTCTTTTTTAAAGTTTCAATAAATAAACCATTGTAGAAAATAAAATAAATCAAACCATTTAATAATTGTTTACATGTTACTAATACTCTATTAGGTACTTAGGTGTCTCTCATATTGATAATTTGATATAATAATATTATATATTAATTTATTTTTAAAAAATATTAAACGGGCCTAAAGAGCTGGCCCTCCAGGGCCTGCGGCCCTACAGGGCCGGCCCTTTTAGGCCCGCTTCCTATTTTAGCCTCTAAATCATAAACCCGGCCCTTGAAGGGCTCGGCCTGAATTCCCGGCTCTAGTTTATTTTCTTCAAGAAGGCGCTCTGAGTACATTTACTAAAACTTGAGAACTTTGTCCTTGGTTTTTTCTCATTAATATTATACCATTAATTTATGATTATTTAAGATATTGTGCATGCATGAACTTAAGTATTGTAGTACATTTCGCTTGTAGACTATCAGTTGTTTGAATTCTTACTAAAAAATTTGATATGTACTACGTAGTATATTTTTTGCTAGAATAATATGTAGCAGTTTATATGTATTATATGTGAAGTACAATATTTAGACTTCTAAAATACAGGTATAGATTAAGATTTTGTGTATATAAATATTGATACTTAGAAAAGATTTTATATTATTTTACATACAAATTATTGATAAAATATGTATATATCAACAAACATACGTACGTACGCACATACATAAAAGCAAGCAGGGTTGAAAGCAAGCCATACACACTACTATAGACTTACGCATTTATAATACTTAATACATAATAGTTACAACTAATAAACGTCATGTATGTCAAGGTGGAGGTTACGCAATGATATATAATGCTTAAAAGCAACAATTAATTATGTGCATCATCATGTATTACAAAATACAAAAATAATGGTTGTATAGTTAATAACCGTAATTTATTTAGTTACAAAACTTACAGTTATTTCGAAACAACCGTCATGTAATACTTACAAATAATTCGAATTTTAACTTTACATAAGCGAAAACACAAAAATAGTGGTTCTATCAAATGACTGTAAAGTATGAATAACAAAAATGACCTTTCATGAGAAACAACAATTATTTAAAGAATAACTATTAAAAGCACCGCCGCCTCCTTCTCCAACTACGTACTCTTTCCCCACTTGCAAACTACTCTTATTTTAATTACCTTTTCATAAATCTCTAATTGATTCTTACCTATTCAAACCCCAAGGATTGGAGCTCTTCCTTCACAAGCTCTTCCTCCTTTGTAGTCATGATATTCTCATTGGGTGTGAATGGAATTCGTGATGATTGGATATGTGAAACTTGTGATTACAAGTTTCGCATATCCAGCCATCACAAATTCTATGGACAAATATTTACAGGGACACACATGTTTGGTTAAAAAACATACCTCTTTTGTTCTCTTTCTAAATGAGAAGGTCTACAAATTAATTGGAGAATGAAAAATCTGATGATACATCAGTTCCTTCATCTTTAAAACTTTTTTTTTTCAATTTTCTTTTTCTTTTTTAATGTTTTTCTATAATATTGTGGTTGATCATGCAATTAACAGTAAACACCAATAAATTAAAAAAAATTTGTCAAATACATAACATTTAACATATACAAATTGTCGCTTATTAGAATACCATTTCAAATTCCTAATGGTTATTAAGAATTAACCATCACCATTTATACAATATAAAGATTTAATACTAAAATACGCAATGGCTTGATAATCCACGAAACCCTTTCTATATAAACGGCCAAAAATTGAACTTCAATACTACTCTACTTCCATTTCAACTTCTCAAAGTCAACTTCTGATTCACCAAAAAATCATGCACAAATGCAAGTTAAGTTCGAATTCATCATGTAACACCTGTTTCTTATGCCCCTTTACTATGCATCGGAAGCAATGTCATTATTATTACGGCTCATGAGAATTAGTAAATAATCTCCTAGCTAAAATTTTTCACATTTTTTCTTGGGGCATTATTTATTTGGTAAAGGACATATTTACCAGATTGTTTAACTTTATTCATAGGGTTACTTAACTCTTTTCATTTCTTATTATCAGAGTGCTCTCCATTTATTAAATCGCTCTGCTTACATAACTAATGGGCTCATACCATGCAATTACCCATTACTAGTTCAATTATCATGCTTTGGATAAACATCTATCCGTCATGCGGGTTACACAATTAACCATTTCAAATATTAATTATACATAATGGATTAGCACATCTTAGTCTTCATCTCCTCATCACAACTTCTTCATCTGGCATATTGTCCTGCTCTCTTCTGCTGTACTTACGTACCTATATGGTTGGTTGAGGGAGGGTGAGATTTGGGGGAATCTCAGTAGCAAACAATACCACTTAGTATGCAAGACAAATGCTTAATGCATGACATGTTTGCCTTACATGAATTTATGCTAACATAGTGACATATATTCATGCTCAATGTATCATACATCATACCCATGGCCATAGCATATATAGAAACAAAGCTTCAATTAGTCATATTGCATCACATAATCAAGCAAAGTAATTACTCACATCAATACATAAGCATAAATATCAAGGACATGTATGTAGGGTAAGTCTACTACCTTTTGTTTTCGAGTCCCCTTTTTGGTACATTTTCTTCCAACCACTAAAGTTGCTTCCATTGTCTCATCTTTGTCATCTCATGGCCCTAGATAAGTGGCCATATTTTTAGATCCATGACAAATAAATGTCCAATGGGCTTCTTTAATATTTAGGACATGTCCCTTATCTTTGAACCTATACTTGTCCCAATTTTTAAAACTCAAGGCACTTTTGTTGGTTAACTTTAAAGTTAACACATTAGGCCCAATGGGTATTTAATGGGCTCACAATAACTCCAAGTATTTAACTTAACCCTTGGAGGTCAACTTAATTACCAAATGCCATAACCTATTTATTTTCATACAATTTCCAAAAGTTCGCAAAATTTTCAAGAAAATTTGAAAATTCATATATTTTTCTACAAATATCCAAATTAGGTGGTTCAAAATTCTATGTCACTTATTAAGTTTATTTTAAGGGAAAAATATTTCCTCCAGCCAATTTCACACACAAAAAGCCAAAATCACCAATAAACTCACATTGTTACAGTTTTTCTCCAGTTCTACATATCCAACTTCAAAAATTCATATCTTCTAATATATTAATCCAAATAGCACAAATAACCTATCAATTAAAACTTATGATGTCTACTTCAAATTTGAAAAGTTTCATAGCTATTGGATATCATTTGCTCAGTCAAAAACGCATCACAAAAAGACTACCTCACATAACTCAAATATGGTAGCACTTAAACTAGTCTTATTTTATCATTAAACACCATATGTCATCATATATCCATGATTTAACACATATGGCCTCAAAAACCTAGCTTGGCTAAAACTTAGAGTATCCCTAAGGTCCATGAAAACTCAATGCAATCACAAGACAATTGGTTCAAATCGGAGCATAGACTTACCTCTTTGCGATTCTTCAATCGATTTGAAATTTTGGTAATACTCCGGCCAACTAGAAGGCACCAAACACATTTGATCAAGAATCCAAAATAGTAGAAATGTTGCTCTCATTGAGAGGAACAACATTCATGAAGTCTTTGTCAGTTAGAAAAGGTGATTCGAGGTCAGAATTGGCTCCGGAGCTCAAGAACTTTCACTATTCACACACTTTCTCTCTTCTTTCTATTTTCTCTCTATTTTCTCCATGTTCTTTCTCTATTTTTTCTGCCCCTGGCTGAAATAATAAAGAAAAATGGAGGGTTGGGATTAAATCACACATATGATCTCCACTTGGCTTGCCATGTGTCAAAGTGTGAGAGCTCAAGAGTTGCAAAGTGTCAACCAAGCAACTTGTCTTCTTTTTCTCTCTCTTAGGTGGCGCCCTTCACATGTCAGGGGAAGGGAGGATTGATGAATTCCCTTAACTCCTGATTTCATTGTTCGAGAAAGTCAAGTACCCGACCAAATCGAGACTGGTGGATTCCCCTGACTCAGAGGATAGGTGGCGCCTTCTTAGAGTGCCACCTCAAAAAAAAAAGTAAGTGTCATCATGAGGAACACTTGCCACCTTTTTGGCAAGCCAACACAAAAGGCAATTTTTACTTTGTTATGATGAGAGGACACTTGTCTCTCTCTTATTCATTCAACACAAAAATTGTGTCATCATTAACTATCTTGGCTTACTTTATTAAAGCTATTTTAATAAAGTTACTTTATTAGTGTCTACTCGGGTTTTACTTGGGATTGTGTCACACATATCGGAGCCTGCAAGATGATGCCAGGTCGGAGTATATGTGTGGACCCTATATGGCACCACATATCGGTGTCTTCTTAAAAAACGTAAGGTACACATGTCTGCCCTGAAAATGCCATAGGCACACCTATACTGGTATATTTTGCTCAACCAATCAATCTCATACCTCATGGCATAGCTTGGTGGCACCTTTCAACCAACCCAATGGCATAGACACATGTCTGCCCTGAAAATGCCATAGGCACACCTATACTGGTATATTTTGCTCAACCAATCAATCTCATACCTCATGGTATAGCTTGGTGGCACCTTTCAACCAACCCAATGGCACCCATATGTGTACTATGCACATTTGTGCTGACACTTTGATCCTCCTGCCTACACATATTAGGCCTTCTGTCCAGTACGGCCAGATCACATAGTCCCCGAGAGTTGTTCTATCTCTCGTCATTCTTGGGACTCTTCCCAAAATTGTAAGACCCTAAATATTTTGACCTTTTTTAGAGTGTTTGAGCGTAGTTCAGGGGGTACACAGATGTAGCATAAAAATACTGATAATAAGTATATAATTATAGTACAGAAATTCCCACAGGGTCTTGTACATAATGTTTATAGACCTTAAATAATTAAAAAGCCTACAAATAACCATCGGTCTTGTTTTATCAACACCAAAACCTAAAGTTATCGATAATTACGTTTTGGCCCTTTTGAAAACTTTATACATTTATGGAAAGTGTAAAATTCAAAAGAATCTCAGTAATAACAAGCTATCAATCATATAAAATGCGATAAATAGATAGGCAATGTACCACATAGTGTAAACCGGAGTGGCACACTATTCAGGGCCAACTCTCCTACTTATCCATATACCTCAGCTGAGTCCCAAACCACAGCTAGGTAATATGCCCTAGGCACTATGTATCATAGCTAAGTTCTCACTAGGCCGAATGGTACTTGTGCTTTCCCATTGGGACGATACTTATGCTTTTCCCTCACCACAGCTAGATAGTGTGTGTTCATTATTCATATCACATAATATAGCAACATACAACATATATACTACCACATAGTTTACGAGAGACAGAGTTACTACCTGGAATTGCCCTTTCCTTACCTGTCTGTCTGTCCAATACTTTTTGTCCAGCTCAAGCTTTTGTCCAATTCTAAAATCCAAATGTATAATAAATGAGTTATTACTCATTCATGTATTATTCAAAACTTATATTGTTGGTTATCTTGACTCAAAATCATATATTGACCAAAATACCCTTAAGATCCCGGTCAAGCCCCTTTATACCCAATTCAACTGTACTTTACCAAAAATTATGACCTAGGCTAATCCTACACAATTTCACTTGTAGAATCCATTTATGACCTTGGATTTGTCAAATTTATGCCCAAATTATGAAAATACCCCTGGCAGCCATTACGTTAGGATTTTAAGGGTAAAATTGTCATTTCAGATCCTAAAGCCTTCACACTTCACATTTTACATATTCCCTACACAATTTTCCATTCTAAACACAATGGAATCCTTAAGAACACCAAAATCTAGTCCAAACACTATCAAAAAGCCCCTGGATGAAATCTAAAAAATTTTAGGAAAAATGGAAGTTTCATGATATCACTTAATTGAACATTTCCTTTTCACTTGTAATCCCATAATTTACCCTTTAAACACTTATTAATCATGATTAGGGTTAATTTGGGCAGCACCTCCCCTTAGGGTTATGCATCCCCAAAATTACAAAGTCATGAAAACCAAGCCAACAATCATCCAAACTACCAACAACACCATAAATCAACATATTAGGCAAGGTTTCATGATTTATCTTTGATTTCTCTTCTTTCTCTCTCTAACCCGTGGCTCTCTCTCCTTCTTACCCTTGAATTTGTGCTTGCCACATGTGTTATTCAATAATGTATAGAGATTAGATAGAGTTTCCATGAATTTGGAGGCATAACACATGAAATTTCCTACTCAACTTGCCTTGATTGCTTCTTGAATCTTTTGTGTTTTCTCTTTATGTTCTTATTCTTCAAACTTGTCTCTTTCTTTCCATTTTGTATTTTAACATAAATGAGGGCTTTTGGGAAGGATAAGAAGCCTTACAAATATCCTCATCTACGCCCTTACTTAATATTATTTTAATGGAATTTTGCATGTGGTTTTGCTTTTGCTTCTTCCTTTTTCCATTTGACTTTTCTTTATCCTTTTCACTTGGCTCAATTTATATCCAAATGATCATTTCCCTTTCCTTTTCTATGTTGGACGTAAGGTTGGCCTTTTGAAGAGATTAATAGCCTTTTATCTCCTTCCACCTCCTTACAATATTAATATTTAATTATAATTATCAAATGCTTACTTTTTGACTTTTCCTCACCTTTTTCACTTGACTACAAATACTTCCTCTTTGCTCTCTTCAAGTTGATGTAAATATGACTCTTGAAGAGATTAAAGAGCTTCTTGAATTGTCATCATCCACCTCCTTGAAATATATTATTTAATTTCAATTTTACACATGTTTCACTTTGACTTTTCTTCCTCTTTTTGTACTTGGCTAAAAATGCTCCAACTTTGGCATAATTTGGGGCAAGTATTTATTTCCCATTTTGCTTCTCTTGTGAATGTCATATGCATCAAGAAAAGGGAAAAGATATATAAATTCTTGCTTTATGGTTAAATGACCATTTTGCCTTTATAATTTTGTAATTAAATTGAGCTTTCTTCTTTCCCTTTGTGTTTGGCCAAAAATCACTATTAATTGGGCCCAAAAATTGTGTTATTCCATTATCCCATTTTGGGCAACAAAAAAGGGCTTTTATGAATACACAAATTAAATTTTATGTCTTATTGTGGCCCAATTTCATGTGGTCACTATTTTGCCATTCAAAGTGTGCCAGAATTCATCATTTTATTCCGTTTAATGCCATAGAGGTGTAAGGAATCGTGGGGAATAAAATTTGGGATGTTACAAAACTGGGCTTAGTAGTCTGTCTGATATAGGCTTATCCTTAAAGTCCTAGGCTCAAAATTTGGGATATTACACATCATCTGGCAAAAATATGAAAGATGAACCCTTTCCACCAACAAGCATTGTCTCGTCCACACAACCTATGAGCTCCATCATATGGTCTAGGTTCACCTGCAAGAGCAAAGACGTATGGACCAGTGCTTGAAAGAATTTACCGCTCTCGTTTACTCTTTGAATAAGAAGGTGGATAAGTTATTGAAAAAGAAAGAATCTGTTGATGCATCAGATTCTTAAAACATCTTTGTAACTTTTTATGTTTAGTTTGTTTATTTACTTTATCTTTTTTTTGTAAAATGGCGGTTGCATAATCAACCACTAAACTTAAAAAAAGTAATATACATTATAGTTATTAAGTAACAACCATCACTTATTAAGATACCATGCAAATCATAATGGTTATAATTTGTAACCGTATATATTGTATCACAAAAATAACGATTCTTATTGTAAAATTGTCATGAAACGTTAAGTGAACAAACAAATGATTTGTCTTCCAACTTTATATCAGCAACAAAAATATAACGGTTTCTCTTAAATAACCCTCAATGAAATGGTCAAAACCTTTCCTCTTCCCCACACTTATGATAAGAATACTCTGTACTTCTTTGTTCTTCAATGATTCACATGAGAAACAAATACCCTTTCATTACCCGCTATTGTGCATGATTGCTCCTCTTCAATTTCCAATGTGTGCAATAATAGTTTGAACTCGTCACTTTCAATGTATATAAACTCCCCATTTGTTTATGTTTATCGTATTATTTCTTCATCATTCTCCTCTATTCTTTCAATTACCAAGATGAAACACCAAGCTAAGGACTTGCTAGAAATTCCGCGGCATCACCCTCCTCCTCCCCCTCCTTCTCCTCCTCTACAACCTCCACTACCTCCTTCTCCCCCTTCTCCTCCCCCACACCTCTTGCTCCTGCTCCCCAACCTCAACCTCCGCCTCCGCCTTTAGCGGAGGCAATGATGCAGCATGCAGAATGCATTGACCATACTATGAGGAGCTGGCTAGATATTTGTGGAGTACGAATAGGAAGGTTAATCTCATTATTAATGAGTATGAGATTGGCGACCATAATCCTGACATACTCTCAGATAATTCAGGTCACTCCTTGGTGATTAGTAGCGAGATGATTTGAGGTTTGCTATAAATTTATGGAACTTTTGATCCATTCAAATTGAAAGAAATAAAAGTTCCTAAATTCACAGCAGACCTCATATCATCTATTAGACAACTAGTCACCATAGGGTGATAGTTTTTGGTTTTATTTTTATAAAATATAAAAATGTAATTATCTGGTCACTAGTTGCCTAAACAAGTTAAAAAAACAAAAGTAATAACATACCTCATCATTATTAACAATAAACCATAATGTATAATCAAATAAATAATAGTTTTATCGATACAACTATTATTTAAAGTATTCGGCACGACAACCCAAAAAACCCTACCCTTCATCTTCAAATTAAGTGTCTGAAATATAACACACTTGACAGTTAGTCTATTCGAATGAAACCCACCAACATCGTAACCCTACTATTTCTGTTGTCTTTTCCAGCCACCAAGAGTTGTTTTTAGTTGAATCCCACCATAAAAAGCCTCCGTCTTATTTCACAGTGACAGCGCTAGTGAATACCTTGACACTTATCTTAGTAACTGCCGTGTGAGTTGCTTTAGCTTGCCCTAACTCACATTTTCACCATAGCTAGGTCACATTCCTTTGGTGCTTTGTTCTTCTTATTCGATTGAGGTGCCTTTGTGAAGTCACGACGCAATAAAGCATTCAAGGTGATATTAACTTGCTTTTGTGAAGTTATGTTTTTTTTAAAAACCTGTTATTGCTTTGATCGAAAATTTGTTTCATGTAACAGGAAGTTGTCAAATCATTGCTTTAACTAAAGGTTCCTACTCTTTTGATATTTTTTGATGTGATTTTTGGAGATATAGATCCCTAAACAAAGACATAGCCTCTTTTGGAGGTATCTATATCTCCAAAAGTTAATTCAAAAAGACAAATAGGGATGTGATGAATAAACTAATTCAGTTGTACTGATGAGAGTCATACATGAACAAGCTCTGTGAATAAACTAGTTCAATTGTACCGATGAGGGTCGTAAATGAATAAGCTCTGTGAATAAACTAGTTTAGGTGACATATTGAATTGCTTTTGTGAAGTTATATATTTTTTTTGGAAATCCCTTATTGCTCTGACTAAAGGCTCCTTTCCTGTTTTTCTATTGAGCAGGTGGCACCTGTCAGACCCCTTCTTTATTTTGACAAATGTTAGAATGTTTGTGCATAGTTCAGTGGGCACACAGAAATAGCATATACATACTGATATAATATACTTGATTACATTACAGGAATTCCCCACAGGGTTTGAACATAATACTTAAAAATCCCAAAAGATAATAATAAACTACAGATAACCAACGTTCTTTCTTGAGCTAGACCAGAACCTTCAGTTGCTGGTATTTATGTTTTTGCCCTTAGATCTGCTTTCTTTAGCTAGATAAGTTATTCATTTATGGAAAGGGTGAAATTCATATGAATTTCAGTAGCAACATTTTATCAGTCATATAAAATGCGAAAGATAAATATGTAATGCACCACATAGTGTAATAGAAAAATCATACTGTAACATGTTTGTACATACTGTTCAGGGCCAAATGACTGTTTGGTCCCCTACTTGTCTGTCACCTCAGCTGGGTCCCAGACCATGCTATGTGCTATTCATACTGTGTATATCATAGCTAGGACCCACTAGGCCGACAGGTACTTATGCTTTTCCCACCTAACGTTATTTGTGTTTTTCCCGCACCACAGCTAGATATTGTGGCCCAGGCACTGTTCATATCACAAAACATGGCATACAAACAGCATATAAACAATCACATAGTGTATGAGAGATAGAACTACTACTTGAACGTTCCTTTCCTACTCAACTATTTGTCCACTACCTTTGATCCAACTCAAGCTACTGACAATTCCTAAAATTCCAAATTGATAATAAATGAGTTATTACTCATTCATGTTTCTATTCTAAACTTTGCCATTACCTTTTTAATTTCTCCCATTGACTAAAAGCTGCCATAATTTTTATCAAACTTTGAAAATTTATATCTTTTTATACAGATGTCCAATTGCAGTGATTCTAAAGGCTATGTGACCCTTTAAGTATATTTTTATGAAAAAATATTGTCCTTAGATAATTGGATGCAAACATTCCAAATTTATCATTTATTGGATACTACCACAAAAACTTGCCAGTTTTACTTGGCTAACTTCAAAAATATATAACTCTTAGTGTACAAGTCCAAATGACCTATTTGACCTATCAAATTAAAGCTTGATAAGTCTACTTACATTTTGGAAAATTTCACATCCAAGAACATCATTTGCCTATTTAAAAATATCACACAGCCAGACTTTCATGAAGGAAATCACACTGGCAACATAGTTTACATTCCAAATTTCAGTGTTTAATTCCAATGTTCCAAAATTTATAGCCAGAGGCTATTCCTACACATTTTTTCATGTAGAACACAATGGTAACCTCAAATCAATCAAATTCTCATTCCTTGTTCATGCCCTGTTCTCTCCAAAAATTAGGGTTCAAATCAACAATTCAATAAACTTCCAATTTAAGCCTCAAGCTAGTTTCATATGTTCATTAAACACCACAAGACACCATTTATACAATCAAAACACCATGAAACTTCAAAATCCTAATTCAACCGAAAATAGGGCAGAAATTTATATGCCAAAATCCTCAACCAATCAACATAATCCTTAGCTCAAAATGAAGCTCTTACTCACCTCTTGCTCTTTCTTAAGCTCTTTCTTCGGTTCTTGAACTTTGACTTTTTCTAGTTGACTCAAAACACCTCCCCTTGAAATTCTAAAATCATAGAAATGAAGCTCTCATCAAGAGGAACAATGTTTATGAAGAAATTTTGAGCTCAAGAGGTGGATTTTAAGGTGAAAATCAAGGTTGAAACTCATCGTTTGTTCTTGTCTTCTTTCTCTTTCCTCTTGCTCCACCTTGGTTGACTTTTGTGTGCTTGAGAGAGAGTGAAATGTTTTTTTTAATTAATCACTTCAACCCCTTGATTCCCTTGGCCAAAAATTGCCAAGAAAAAGAGAAAAAAGAAAAAAAAACTAATGTGTGGCCATGATTGCTTCTTGTAAAGTTGTAAGTTAAATTGCCAACCATGATTGAGTTTAGTTGGGTTAACTTTCTTGCCTTCCCTTTTTCCTCTAGTTGACCAAAATTCTCATTAAAAGGAAGAGGTAATTGTGTTGACCAAAGTCTTATGGCTTCTTGCCAAAAAGGTGAGTTGAATTGTTGACCAAAGGTTTATTTGATCTCATGTTGCTCTCTTCCCTTCTTGCTTCTGACTTATTCAATGGTTATAAGATGGTTTCAAATTAAATTCTCTCTCTCTTTTCTTGGTTTTCACCAAAATTGTAGTGCCCAATTGAATAGAAGATGTGTTGACAAGTGTTCTTGCAAACTTACTTTTCAAGCCTAACCACAATTGTTGACTTTTCAAAAGGAAAAAGTAAAGAAGTGAATTAATCAAATGCTCCTTCCTTCTTCCCCTTCTTGAAGTTTTTGGCCTTTTAAATTGAAGAAAATAAGAGCTTCTTACTTTATTGGTCAAATGACCATTTTGCCCTTACATTTTCTTTAATTTTTGAAATTACACTCTTCTGTCCAAACATAATCATGTTGTGTGTCCACTATTTGCAATATTTTGTGTCACACCCTTATCTTATTTTCACATTTTTTAGAGTGCTTGTGCGCAGTTCTGTGGGCAACACAATAATAGTGTAAATATACTGATAGATTGATACAATGTACCAGAATACATTACCAATTTTCCCACAAGGTTTGATAATATACATGCAATTATCCAAAATATTCAAAAGTTAGACTACATATAACCAAACAACTTCTATCTTGGGATCCGCACCCTTCAATTACTCATATCTCCACTTTGCCTTTGGAGCCACTGGTTCCCGCTGGAACATTTATTATTTATGAAAAAGGGTGAGATTCCAAGGAATCCCGGTAGTAACATACAATCGTTTATATAAAATGCAAAAAGCACATATGTCATACTCCTTGTTATGCACAAATTAATTAACAATATCACAACATGTATGCAAACGTTAGGGCCTTAATCCCCCGCTTCCCATACACCTCACTTGGATTAATACTCAACATCTAAGTAAAAGTGCCCTTCTCGTACTAACTGCCCCTTCTCGGCAGACTGCTCCTTCTCAGTAGAACTATGTTGATTAATTAAATTATAGAAGATGGCATACCTGAACATATAAACATTGGTATAATGTATGAAGGATAGAGTTACTACCTTAAACCCTTTTCAACTCGTAAAGCATTCCTCAAACTACGTGCCAACGAATCGGGAAATTAATCATGTCCTATAATTCCAAATTTACAAGAATTAGGTTAAAAATCATTTATGTATTGCTTTAGACAATTCCAGAGTATTTTTAATGGTTATACTAGTCTAAACTGAAAAATTACTAAAATGCCCCTGGGAACCTGGTCCAACCCCCTTTGTACCTGGTCCAACTGTACTTTTTCAGAATTTTTGACCCGGGTTATTCTTACACTGTTTTACATGTAAAATCCATTTTTGACCTCAGTTTTCACAAAATCACTACTAAATGACATTTTTGCCCTTGACAACCCCTAATTAGGGTTTCGGGGGCGTTTTAGTCATTTCGCTTTCTAAAGCTTTTCTAAAAAAGTGTTCAACATTAATCCTACCTAATTTTTTCTCCCGAACACAATGGAATCATCATATTATTGAAAATCCAACTCCTTCCCATGTTTCCCTCTTGGCCAAAACCCTTAAATAAAAAAGGGAAAATGAAATATTTGATTTTCAACTTCAAATCCTTGTTCCTCTCTACTCCTAATAACTTGATTAACCATTTAAACACCTAATACCCAATATCTGAGGAAATTTGGGTAGTATAACTCCTTAGGGTTAACACTTCCCAAACTTGGAAATCAAAGCAAATAACCCACAAATCCACCGACTTCAACAACAACACCAAAGATTTGAGGGTTTTGAAGTTACCTTTGGCTTTCTCCTTCTTTCTCTCTCTAGCCGAAACCCTCCTCCTCCTCAAACCTTGATATTTGCTTGTTAAACACATGAATCTATGGAGAAAAGAAGCTTAGGGAAGAGATTACACCAACTAGAAGCCAAATCACAAGAGAAATCAAGACCTACCTTGAATTTTTCTCCTCCTTCTCTCTAAAACCCTTGAGCTCTCTCTATCTATCTCTCTCTTTCTCTCTCTTATTGAGTTGACAGAAATGAGGAGGAAAGATGAGGGAAGAGTTTTTATAAAATATCTCATATTTCTCTAATTAAGTTATTATGCAAAAATTTGACTTTTATGACTCAAAGTACTTGAGCTTATCTTGACCCAATTTGTGGCATATGATCTCATTAACCTTGAACCAATTCTCATCCCTTTTTGATCAGACCAAGTTCATGTCTAAGGTCTATTAAAAGAGAAAAATAGGCTGATGTTAATTTATCCAATAATTACAACATTTGCTATCATATTTTTTTGTTCATTTTCAGATTAGTGGCAATTCTGGTAGATTTTCTGCCCAAACTTTGAAAAATCACAACTTTAATTGTAGACATCGAATTGGAGTGATTCTAAATGCATAGAACCCTTATTGAGTCTAGTTTCAAGAAAACATGTAGCATCTAGCCAACTGAAAGCTCAAAATTCCCAGAATTTAATTCTTTGGATGTTGTTCCAGAAAATAGTCAATTTTTCTGGGCTAACTTCAAAAATTCATAACTATTTGCATACAGCTTTAGAAATTGCCCATAACCTATCAAATTAAAGCTTATGATGTATACTTTTATCCTATAAAATGTCTTAATTGTTGGTTATCATTTGGTCTTCCAAAAACTATATGACAACCTCTTCAACTTTTCCAAAGAGATTTCTTGATCCTCAAAGCTTCAAAATTCCTTGAGAGCCCAAGTCAACACCAATGAGCAATCTAGAACCATCAAAATGAAGCTCTCAACCCAATGAACAACATTAAAGAAATGAGTTTTGGCATTTGGGGTGATTAGCTTACTTTAAACCAAGCTTTTCTTCTTCCCTTTTCCTTCAACAATGGCGTAGAAATGGAGAGGGAGAGAGAGATGGGTGAGGAAGGAGATGAAGAAATGATGACTCCCCCAAAGCCCATACTTGCTCAACGAAAAGGAGGGAGGGAAGAGAGAGAAAGAATGTTTAAAATATCCCATATTTGACTTTTCTTAACCGCTCTCCCTTCACACTCACTTACCACATGTCACAATCTCATTGGCTCTCCTCAAATAAGTAACTAATTAGTTACTCTAACCACTCTATTAGCCATTTAGTTACAATTCTCATTTCTCCTTAATTAGCAATTAATTTCTCCATTAATCATTGACTAATTTACCGACAATTTCCCATTGATTTTGGCACATTTACCAAGATTTCCACTAAACACATAATAATTCAGATTTATGTCACAAATCATTATCAATAATAATCCTCATTAGCCCTTAATCAAAAATTGGTGCATTACAACCTGTGTTCGGCACCACGGGGAAATGCGGAGTACCTAGCCGTGCCGTTACATTTTGCCTTTCTTTTCAATGTGCCAAAATCCACCATTTATTCCTTTTGAGGTCATAAAGGTGCAAGGAATTTTGATGAATAAAATTTGGGATGTTACAGCACCAAGTTAAAAGTTATGAAGTTCAATATTATGATCAGTCCTAGACTCTTCAATAGGAGAATTTCTGAGCTACTTGTTCTCGTCTCTATATATAATGGAGTAGTACTTCCCATATTGAGTAACCATACAATTTGGATGGATCAAGATTTTCCAAGCTTTATGGCTAGAATCAATCGCACTCCTAATTTATATATATAATAATGTAAGTGTTCACTTATACTTTGTGTCTCTTCAGCAATAAAGTTTGGAAAGCAAAGGAATATGGAGTTAAAAAACAAATAATCCTGTCAAAAAGGGTGTAGAGGTTATGCAAACCATTGAATTCAAGGGTTTCCATACCTTCTTTTTTAAAGGAGTATATGTTTTTTCCCCAAAATCCTTTGCTTTCCAGGGTTTAATTTCTGTTAATAGATAAAATTATATATAGGTCACCAGTTACATTATCACTTATATACATCAATAGTTACCATTGATTCTTCTCACAAAGCTTGGAATGTCTTAATCCATGCCAAATTGCATAGCCACTTAATGTGGAAGGTACTAATGTTCTATTATATATATTTAGAAGAGATCAACTAGCTCAGAAAACCCTCACTTGAAGAGTCTTATATCTATATATCACGATTATTAAATAAAAACTATCATATATTGTAAAAGTTCATGGTTCTTATTTATAAATCATTATTTATGTACTAAATACATAACAACGTCTACGTGATAACAATATTTACTTTTATTAAAAGTCATGGTTTATACATAAAACCATTATCTATGTTACTACACAAATAACAATTATAAAATGAGACCATTATGTATTATCATATATTATGACGGTTGTTTACATATGCCCATTAATTATTATTATAACAATGGGCATATCATGACCTCACCAAACCCCAATACATAACATGTGTTATATTATAATTATTATAATAGATCTGAAATAAATAATAGTTTGGAATCGTAATTTATTTGTGGTGAGCTTTTATGGCGCCCGCATTTATGACGGTTCGGAACCATGATGTATAGCAGTTAATAACTGTCTATATGACGATTTCTATAGTAGTGACAGCGTGCCACAGAATATTTAGAAAAAATAGATTTAAATGACTATATATTTTACTATTTTTATATTGTTGAAGTGATTTTATATAAAAAATAAGAGTATGGTGAGGACTTCAAAAAAAAAAACAAGAGTAAGGCGGGGAAAATGATTAACGAGGCAATTGATACATTATATTTAAGACAGAAAAGTTACTTCTAAAATATGGTCTATAATAAATACCACAGTGAGTGTTTTTTTATGAAATAAATTTACATATTTAATTACTCTTGATATTTCCTAAAATATCTTATAAACTAAAATACAAAAACTTTCAAAGTAATATAATTATGGTTAAGGATATAAATTTATTTTTTGGCTAACGATATATTATTAAATTTAAAATTAAATAGAAATTGGTGTTATATTCATATTTACTCCTAATAATTATTATAAATTTAAGAAAAGGAAAATAGACAAAAAATACCACTTGAACTTCAAAATCATAAATAAGTGATTTCCTATTAAAATAAGTTGCCAATTGCTATACTCCTATAATGAATCCCTATACTCTTGTTGGTGACAAGTTTGATTTGGAATTTTGAATTTGAAGTTCAAGTTTAAGTAGTATTTTTTTTTATCATTTTCCCTTTAAAAAATATAGGGAAAATCAAAATGAGATATAAGAAAAGTGGCATATGACATATGAAATAAATTTAAAAAAAAAAACATAGGGAAAATCAAAATGAGATCCGAAAAAGCCGCATATGAAAAGTTATCACGAGAATACTGAAAATAGGATATTTATAGCCCTTAGCTAAAAAGAGGAAATTTAAATCCCATCCTTAAAGTGTAAGAATATCCTAATTTCTAATAACTGTCTTGATTAATGGGCTCTTAAAATTTATCTTCACCATAATTATGTCATAACTTTTCGTAAGTGTTAAAATTGTTTGGAAATCTCTTTTTTATAAGAAAATAGTTTGGAAACTAAATTGGGTGTATAAGACTATAAGCCGAAGTCAATGATTGACCAATAAGAATATAAAATTTGAAAGTGCGAACAAATTTTATAATGCAATATAGATTTGGATGAAATGTAGAGCCCGTTTGGTTAGATTGCATTGCCATGTGCAGTGCAATGTAAGTCTTTCTTGATTTTAAATATTATGTAATTAAATATTTCACTACATGGCACAGGTTCAACCGTTCAAACATTAGATTGGGATGAATGTTATCCGTATTATTTAATTTCATTTCATGGTTCACATTAACTATTCATTCATATCCTTTTTATAAGATGCAAATAATTAAATTATGTGTATCAAAGTTTTGGTTAGGTTGGCTAAGAGCAATAGGTATATAAAGATGTATCTTCTTTTTTTCAAAACACCTTTATTTATGGAGAGTACATGGGAGAGACTAAACCAATAACTAATGTGGTGATACTAATAATAATTAATTGAAAAAATAAAAAATGATATTCCCTCTAGTTTTGACAATAAGAGCTAAATAACTAATTTGCATATATTAAAGAAATTAATAAAATTAGTTATTTATAATAAAAGTATGTTTAGATTTTCCTAAAATACCATATTTTGTTATTTGCATTGGGAATTATTCCTTAATATAGAAACTCTTTAATATATACATTTAATAGGGAGGATAATTGGGAGGAAATGTTATAAATTTAGGGGACAGATTGAATTAGGATATTATATTTAGTATCAAAACAATAAAAATATATATATACTACAACTTTACACCATGGGAAGTATTTACCAAGATGTTGTACTAAATATCATTCATAGTTGGAACAAATTAAGATTTGTACATAAATTATTCAGTTCAAGAATGATTTTGATGATGTAAGAGATCTAATATTTATTTATGGGTTAAATTGCATGTAAAACTCTGAACTCCCAAAATATTTGTCTTTTTTTTAAATTCAATATCTTAAAGTAATTTTTTTTATATCCAACGCACTAAAGTATTTTTTTAGTATAACACTATATACTAAAATAATTTTTTGTGACACATTAAAATATTTTCTAGTAGCACCCATTATCATATAATTAGGGTGTCCATTGCTACTAAAAAATAATTTAAGAATAAATTGCACAAAAAAAATTACTTTAGGATACTATGTGTTATTAAAAAAAACACTTTAAAAATAAGAGAAAATTTGAGAAAAATACTATTAAAAATAAAAAAAGATAAATTAGTACTGTGAATTTATAAAATATCATATTAGAACTAAAATAGGAATTTGGGATTTCCAATTATGACCAAATTGCCCTTAGTTCAGTTGTGAAATATGAAAGTAAAGTCGTTAATATATATCTGATATTGATCCCTGAAACTTGTGCCCTAAAAAATATTTCTGACTTTTTGGATATAAAGATGTGAAACATGAAAGTAAAGTCGTTAATGTGAAATATAATGTTATTCATATAGATACAGATGTTCTTATTGACAACTGAAACTTGTGTCCTCAAAATTATCTTTTATTTTTAGGTGTCCTCAAAATTAACTTGTGTCCTCAAACTAAGACATTTTGGTCATTTGATCATGACTGAAAATCCCATATTCCTACTTTTGGTCAGATTTGGAATTTGATAAATTTACAACGTCAGGGATTTAGGAAAAGGTGCCGGATACCGGGGGGTTCGGGTTTGGGGGCCAAAGGCCCTATCTTCCTGTTGTCACAAAAAAAAAAAATTTACAACGCCAATTTCTCTTTTCTATTTTTAATTGCATTTTTCTGAAATTTTTTCTATTAATACTCAAACTTAACCCATTATTTTATTTTATTATTCTGAAACTGAAATCGAATGATATCAATTTAGTCCTCTTGTGGCGATTTGCAAAATGCAATGGCGTGGCGTGCCTTCAATTCCTAGTTCCCCTGATATTCCCAATGATCAACTCATCAGTGATATGTCATGTCCATCAATCTCCTTCCCAATGTGAGCCCGTGAAGCCACAGTGCAAGGTTGGAGTGAGTGCAAGTTCTATATATTTGCCTTGCATGCTCCATCTTCCTCTGTATTCCTGCTCTCTTTAGTTGTTCCGTTTCTTCTTCCTCTTCCAAAGTTTCTTCTGACGTTGGTGGTGTGTGAAGATGCCCTATGATCTAATCTATTGGATTCTGTTCCAACTCGAAGGTTAATTTTCCATTTGCTTAAGGTGCATTCTCTTGTACAGTATTTAATTTCTTTTTCAGTTTTTTTAATCAAAATTAGTATTTCTTTGAGAAAATTCTAAAAAACTACATTGAAAATAGCAAAAGGACATTTCAGTATATTGAAATTGCAAAAGAACATATCAGGCGGTGTCAGATGGGCAGAGGAATCTGGCATTTTAAAATCTCAGCCAAATGATGAAAATGTCCTTCAGCCCTCTATCCCCACTTCAGAATAACAATATGATCCTTATAATTAACGCATCCGGATTCGTTATTAACAACTTCAATTCTTCTTTTACAATTCACAAGTTTCAAGGCCAATAATACCACCGATCTCGCCATTAATAACTACGGATTCGATATTAACAACTCCATTTTCTTCTTTCGCACTTAACAAATTTCAGGGCCAATAACAACACCCATCTCTTAATTAACAACTCTGGATTCGAAATTAACAACTCAAATTTCTTCTTTCACAAATAACAAGTTCCAAGGCCAATAATACCATCGATCTCGCCATTAACAACTCTTATGTTGTTATTCCGACTGAGGGCTGAAGGGCATTTTCGTCATTTAGCCGAGATTTCAAAATCCCAAATTCATCTGCCTGTCTAACACCGCCTGATCTGTCCTTTTGCAATTTCAATATACTGAATTGTCCTTTTACTATTTTCAATGTCGTTTTATGGAATTTTCCCTATTTCTTTCTTTACATAATGATTTAATTTATATTTAGTCATCAATTTTTTTACATGATGATTTTTTTTTAATTAAAGATTTAGGCATGTAGTTTATTTTTCTATGGAATAAATTATAGTTAAATGTTTGAGGGGAAAAATAATACACACACACATACATACATAAAAAATGTTATTACAAATAAGTAGCTTATAATTTTATTGTTTAATTTATCAACAAGAAATAAAGTTAAAACATTTAAAAGATAAGTTAGTAAAGGCATTAAAAAAACACAAGCCAGTCAGTTACTCATGACCGTGAAGACGGACTAACAAGCACGCATGTTCATTTTCTTTCTGTAGGCTCTCTGAACACATTTATGAAGGGACTCGAGAACTTTGTAAATTGTCCAGCGTTTTTTAACATTATTATTATATCGTTAATTTATTATTATTTAAGATGTTATGCATGCATTAACTAAGTAGTGCATTACATTTCGCTTGTAGACTATCCGTTGTTTTGTTAATAAAAAAGCATTGATCGATTTAAATTTTATAATATTTAAACTTATAGAATGTAGGTTTTAGCTATGAATATTTAAAAAAGATAGATTTTAATGATTATATATTTTTATATTTTTTTGCCGGGGATTATATATTTTTATATTGTTTAAGTGATTTATATTATTTGTACATATAAATTATTTTTATGCCTATATATATAGGGTAAATGTGCAAATTTATTCCTATTTATTTGTGGCATTGCCGTTAAATCCATAGCTATCATCTGTCGTTGCCATTTTTTTTTTTTTTAGCTTTGTGAGTCTCACAATTCTTTCCGTTGACCATATCATTTATGCTATGACTAATGAAAGCATGCCACATCACTGAATTTAATATGATATATATATATATAAGCTAATATGTAATCACGCATATCGTTAGTGCTCAAATTAATTACTTAATTATGCAGCACAGCCGCACAACCAAGGTTGTATTCTTTTATATTGAGTCAATAATATTTAATTCTTAAACTGAGTGTGAAAACTCAAAATAAATAAAAGGTAATAATTTTTGGGATTTTTTAATAATAAAAAGGAAAATAGAAAAAAAATAAAAAGAAAAAAAAAGTAAATATGATGGTGAATCTCCTTAAAAATATATCTGTAGCTGTCATCGTTCAACAATAGATATGGAGCAGAATATAACTAAGCTGAAATTATAAAGCCTAGCAATAGCTAGGTCTAATTATTTAATTCCTAATTATAACTCTACTCAAAATCATAATTATCCTTTAAATAATTATTAAAGCTTTGTTTATCATATTATTCAATTCAATTATATAATTTTCCCTCAAAAGAAATTTCTACTCGAAAATTCATGAACACGATTAAATCATGCATCTAAATTCATACTCTAAACAAAGAACATAAAATAATCATGAGAGGAATAAGGATATAAATTAAGAACATCAAATTATGAAAATAGGAATTGAATAACAAACAAGCTTGATGACAATGAAATTCTACTCGAAATTTAGAATCTCAATAAATGAAATTTCAATATCTAACTACTATATGAAATTATTAAAGACATAAATGAGAAAAAAAAACAAACTAACACACTACTACAAAAAAGGGTTTTAACACCCCTATTTTGGCACTTTTAACGTCCAAAAACTGGGGGACGTCTATGTAGGGGGCGTAGTATGTTTTAAGAAAAGACGTCCCAAAAAAATGGGACGTTTAAAGTGAGACTTTAGACGTCCCAAATTGAGAATTGGGACGTCTAAAGTCCTAACTTTAGACGTCCCAATTCTCAATTTGGGACGTCTAAAGTCCCCCAATGGAGGAGGACTTTAGACGTCCCAAATCTCAATTTGGGACGTCTAAAGTCCTCCACGGGGGACTTTAGACATCCCAATTCTCAATTTGGAACATCTAAAGTCCTCCACAGGGGGACTTTAGACATCCCAATTCTTAATTTAGGACATTAAAAAGTTTTATTTTTTTTTTAAATTATTATTTATATTCTTCATTCCCCAACAAATTAAAACTGCAGAAACAGAATTGAAGATGGATTCATAAACCACAAAATGTCCTTTACAAAATGGTAAAGACATCTAGCACTGCAATCTTTTTACTATATATATATATGTATAATAACAACAACTCATACAACCTAATATTATATATGTATAACAACAACCAGAAAGTGTCAAAATGTTTGTCACCACACAACTACAAACTAATTGTTGTTTATTTCATCAAAATAAATATACATATGTATTTCCCTCTATTTCTAAGCTCCAAACGTATAAAACAAAAACATTATTAGTATTGCATAACTACTAACAACTAGTTTATGATTCTGGCCAAAAAAAAAAAAAAAACAATCAAGGGAAAAACACTCCAATAACTAGAATTATGTAAATAAATTGAAAGCATTATAATAATTTCACATTGCAAGTTTAACTTAATTCTTCATGTAAATTTATATTTTAAAAAAAAAACAAACTTGATGAAAGTAGGGGAGAGGGCAGCCAACGGTGTCTATGTGCTTCCAAGGTAGAGAGAAGACATTGGAGGAGTTGTGTATGCACAGTGGAGAGGAGAGGTACGCTGGAGGCTGAAAGCAACGATGAAAGTGGGAGGTCTACGCCGGAGGGTGGAGGGGGCAAAAAAGGTAGAGGAGGCGTACGCCGGAGGGTGAGAACAAAGAAGGTGCTATGAGAATGGAAGGAGGTGGAGGAAAAGGGAATGAAGAAAAGGAAGAGAGGAAGACGAAGTGTAATGAAGAAAAGAAAATAATGAAAAAGCATAACTATGGTGTAGATAGAGAAGACGAAGTCACGGGAATGAAAAAAAAAAAGGAAATGCAGAAAAAAGGGAAGAGAAGTCATGGCGGGAATGGGAAAGATGGAAAAGGAGGGATGAGTTTCTGACATGGGAATGAAGAAAAGTCTCACGCATGTCAGAATTTCTGACATGACTTTAGGAGTCCCAAAAAAATTTGGGACGCCTAAAGTCAAGACTTTAGGAGTCCCAAATTTTTTTGGGACTCCTAAAGTAAGACTTTAGGCGTCCCAAAACCATTTGGGACTCCTAAAGTCTTACTTTAGGCATCTCAAATCCCGTTTGGGACGTCTAAAGTAAGTTAAATTTTTTTAATTTATTTTTTTGGCGCCAGTGGAAATCTTTAGACATCCCAAATAAAATTTGGGACGTCTAAACTTTACTTTAGGCGTCCCAAATTCAAATTTGGGACGTCTAAAGTTTTCTCTACGTACATGTAATTACGAAAATGTCACCGCCTTCCTTTTTAACCACCCAATTTTAAAATTGGAACGTCCATTGGGGTGGTTGTATCATAATTTTGTAGTAGTGACAACTCCCTACTTAAAAATGTATAACTCAAGCCACAAGATCCATCCTCAAGAGGAGGATTAACCACACATGGTGATGGAAGAAGAAAAAAAGTGTGGTGTGGGGTCATGCTTTTACTCTTCACGGGTCATATTTTTTATTGATCCTTTAGCCTATACGGATTTCTACCATTTTCTATAGTTTTCCATCCTTTTTTCGGGCTTGATTGTCTTTTTAACTAATTCTTCGATTTTCCTACAATAAACACAATTACAAATATATTTGTGCAAATCAGTTTAATATAAGAAAATAACATATGAAAATTATACATTTTTCAGCATTTATTTTGTGCAACACCTTTTTATCCCAAATAATCATAATAATAACATTTAAGCATAATCATAATAATAACATTTAAGCATAATAATAATAATAATAATAATAATAATAATAATAATAATAATAATAATAATAATCATCATCATCATCATCATCATCATCATCATCATCATCATCATCATCCTATAAATAGACATAAAACATGTCAACACCCATTAACATTTCGATACGCGCATAGTGATAAAGACATGGTTTAACAGGCATACAGAAATAGTACAAAAATACTGATATTGAGTACATGTTTACATACAGGATTTATCTCCGTAGGGTTTGATAATATTTACAATTTATCCAAGTATGTCCAAAATAAAAGCCACATATAACCACTAGCCAAATTCTCGGGTTTTGTCAACACCTGTTTCCATTTCGATATGTACAGAGTAATAGAGACCATGTTTCACAGGAATACAAAAGAGTACACATATACTAATAAAAGTATTTTTTTTATAGACCGGAATCAACAGTGCAGTATTTGATAATATTTTCATTTATGTACAGAATATCCCAAAAATATACAAATACAGACTATATAACCACTGTTTACATCTCGGGAAATGTGCCTATCAGTTTCTCATGTCTGTGTCCTTGCCTTTCGAGCCATTAGCACCCGCTGAGACTTTTTATTTAGAAAAAGGGATGAGATTCAAAGGAATCTCAGTAGAAACATACGATCAACATATAAAATGTGAAAATTAAATATGCAATGCACCGTATCAAGTAAAATAAAAATTCATGTCATTCATGTGTGTACACAAAATTCAAGGCCAACTAACCCGTTGAAACCCCTACAAGTACCTCAGCCAAGTCCTTGACTACAGCTAGGTAAAACCTATGTACCATAGCTATGTCCCAGATCGTAGCTAGGTAATGTGCCTTCAGCATGTGTTCATATCACAAAATATAGTAATACACATCATACAAATAGTCACATAGTATATGAGATATAGTAATCCTTACTTGAACCTTTTCCTAGTCTTAAACTCAACCAACATATATCTAATATTTCCCTCTTTTTATTACATGTAGGAGACACCTAAGAGTCACTCTCTTTAATCTCAATTGGCTTCACAACTTGTTCCAGTTACGTATATATGAAAAATCTCAATTTTGGTCATAATTGCACTTTTTGCTCAATTTTTCCATAAATTCATATTAAATTGACCAAAATATTCTAAATATATTTCCTCCCTTATTTTTGTTAATTACTTGAAATTAACTTCAATTAATCAGAAAATAATTAATTTTGTGCTAAATTGGCAAAATTAAGATTTTGCCATTACCTTTTTAATCTAATTTCTTTCCTTCTTTTTATTTGGCCAATTTCCATCAATTTTTGGGCCAAATGTTTTTCCTATTATTTCTCCATTTTTGGACCTTAATATTGGGCTTTTTAAGTTACCCAAATTAATTCCATAATTATTTCTACCCAAGTTCTCATGAAAATGAACATTTACAAAATTTTTAAATTTCAAATTCATGAATATTCCACATTTAATTGAATTTCTCAAATAATTATAATATATTTAGTGAATATAAAATTTAGGATGTTACAGGTTCCACACCCTCATTTGCCCGTATTAGCTGCCTTTCCCTTGGAGCCTCTAGCTCCTACTGGAATTTTGTTATTATGGAAAAGGATGAGATTCCAAGGAATTCCAGTAGTAACATACTTTTATTCATAGAAAATGCGATAAATAAATATGTCAAATACAAGATAATGCAATATTATACTAACACATAGCTCAGTTCAGTAAGAAATGTGTTCAGAGCCATCCACTGTTGCAACCCTTACATATACCGTACCACAGTCCATAACTAGGTAGATCAGTGTATCCGTAGGCACCATTCATCAATGTGCACTGTGATCTTACATATTATAGAAGATGGTATATACGAAGCATATAAACATTCACATATTGTATGAAGGATAAAGTTACTACTTTAAACCCTTTTCTTGCCTCAAATCGTTTGCCTCGTAATACGTGCCAAGCTGAGGCTGGTACTCGGTCCTAAAATATCAAATGCACAGGAATTTGCTAAAATCCATTCATGTATAATTTTAGGCACTTCTATAGTGTTTATAGTAGTTATATTAGCCTATGGTGAAAATTTACCAAAATGCCCCCAAGGTCCCGACCCGGTCCTGTTGTACCCGATCCGATCGTTCTTTTCCTAAAATTTTGACTTGGGCTATTAAGACATATTTTCACCTAAGGAATCCATTTCTAGACTCAGAATTATCAAATTCACTATCAAATTACCAAATTGCCTTGGCAGCCCAGTTAAAGGGTTTCAGGAGCATTTTCGTAATTATGCTTTTCTGGGCTTTTCCGAAAAAGTGACCAACTGTAACTCCACTTAATTTTTCCTCTGGAACTTAATGGAACCATCAAATCATTGAAAATCTAACTCTAACCCCCAGATCTAGCCTTGGCAAAAATTATGGAATACTCTAGAGAAAATCAGGGTTTTTCGGTTTCGGCTCCGCAGATGTGTTTCTTTATACTCCTAACCACTTTATTAACTATTTAATAAGGTTACAACTTCCATTTGAACCAAAACTGGGCAGCATAACCATTAGGCAACTCAAATTCTGAATTTTCAAATCGAAGACAATCGGGCAAAATTTTACCGATTAAATTGTACACAGCAGCCATAATAGTCAATATACGAAGGTTTAGGAGTTAACTTTCGCTTCCCTCTAGCTCCCCTTAACTTGGCCAAAACCCTAAGTCCTCCAACACCAAAATTTTCTTCTCAACCCTTAAATTACATGAAAGAGAAGCTTTGGAACGAAGTTATACGCATTAGGAACCGATTTACGGAAGAAATCACTTACCTTTGTAAGCTTTTTCCTCCCCTTCTCTCTCTCTCTCTAAAAATTCTGCACTTTCTTTCTCTCTAAGGGTTGTTTCACATCAGTTTTGAGCTAGAAGGAGGAAGATGAAGAGTTTTATCATATTACTTTATAATATTTTAATAGTTTATGTAATTTCCAAAAATTACAAAAATCAACTTTATGTACATAATTCCTATGTACATGTGACTTTGCTCATTAAGCCAAATTAATATTTCCTTCATCATTCTACATGTAGATGGCACCTAGGGGTCCCTCCCTGCGGTCTCAATTGGCTTCAAAACTTGTTTCAGTTACGTATACACGTAAAGGTCCAATTTTGGTCAAATTAGCATTTTTGCTCAAATTTTCCATAAATTCATATTTTATTGACCAAAATATTCCAAATACATTTTTTCCTTTTATTTTGCTTAATTAATTGAAATTAAATTCAATTAATCCGAAAATAATTAATTTTTTGCTATTTTGGTAAAATTACGATTTTACCATTACCTTTTTTATCTAATTTCTTTTCTTCTTTCTATTGGCCAAATTCCATATATTTTTTGGACCATATATTTTCTCTATAATTTCTCCATTTTTGGACCTTAATATTGGGCTTTTAAAATTACCCAAATTAATTCCATAATTATTTTTGCCCAATTTCTCATGAATATGAACATTTATAAAATTCATAAAGTTCAAATTCATGAATATTCACCATTTTATTGAATTTCTAAATAATTATAATATATTTGGTGAATATAAAATTTAGGGTATTTTCAATTCTCCTCCTCTTAAATAAATTTCGTCCTTGAAATTTGTTACACTTATATAGCCATAAATTTCAGATAACGCTTTCTCATATTCAGTTCTTTTTTATTATATCAATACTTCAAATCCTAATGGTTGCAATACAGCACTATAGTCACATCATAATGGTACATCTCAAGATTTTCAGTGCAACACAATTGCTACTAACTTAAGATCATGTGTGGGATAATAATTAAAATTTCGGTGAAGCTTCCATTCTTCAGTTGCATAGGCCAATACATGGTCGTATTGCATAAAACACTTTTCAGTCTATGCCTATTGGCATCGGTAAGGACAGTAAAGGTCCACAGTGGATCTGGAATTATCAGTATCGATGCTAACTTTAATTTTAGACTCAGTAAAGCTCCTCCCACATATAATGTTGAGTTTTGTTGTTATTATTATTATTTTTCAGTTAACCTCGTCAAAGGAAAAACTATTCTAAGAAACTCTGGGTAAATCTTGTGTAATACCCGACAGACTTAGAAAACTACATACTTCAAATACAATCTCTGGCCTCTTCCACCTCAGTACTACTTCCACCTTGCAAGGATCTACCAAAAACCCTTGCTGTGAGACCATATGGCCCAAAAACTTAACCTCTGGAAGCTAGATCCCACATCTACTTAGTTTCTAGTGTATTTAGTACAATTTTCAAATCAATTCTGTAGTCGACTTATGCCCCTCAGCATTTGTCACATAGCTTAGACAAACATTGGCCGTGACAATTTTTAACAGCTGTGGGTGTAAACACAACCTGAACATTGAAAAGTTTACGTATTCTCAGGCCTAGCCATCGCACATAATTTCATGCCATATATGAATGAATGACAAGTTCCTGAATCATTCATCAATTATATTGAACTGTCATTATAATAACTCGTACCTTGAGTCGGTTCAGGAGATTTCCTAGTCTCCTCCTGGGTCATCATATAAACTCTGCCCTATACTTTTGGTCCGACCTCATCAGGATGTTGCTGCTTCTGTGGGTAATTATTAGCATAATATCCCTACCTACAACAGATATAACAATTATTTGGCCATGTCGAGTCCTGTTGTAACGGAGCGCCATTATAACAAATATTGGTGGCTGTTGATTACTAAATCTGCTTAACCAATTTTGGATTTTTGCCTCAGGATCTGGTATGATATCCTCTAGTTGAGTCCCTCCTATGGTATTTCATTATCAGTACCCCTTATATATTCGTTTAGACAATCCTCTAAGCAATCTTGCCTTTGCTGCACCCCTTGAAGTTCACTTCTTATCACATTCATTGTATTTACTATTGTGCTAGCATATCTAGTATTCGCTGCAGAAATGGATTTGATCCAGGAAGTGGTATTTCCTTATGATTACCACATCTACCTCTTCCTCTACCTCAGCCTCGACCTCTACCGCCTTCTCCTGGTTGTACCATTTACATAGTTCACTCTACATGAAAATATAGAAGAGCTACTTTTCATATAAGAGAAAGGGCATTTCCATCTTTTTATAAAAGTCAGGGTACACAAATATGTCATACATAGCATACAACAACTATTTACAGTAGTTACAGAGAAACAGAAACATCAGATATCCTATAAACTATTGTACATGACATATTAATCCTTTTATATTACATTTCTCTAAGCACTTCCCAGGGGGTCACCTATCCTAGGATTTCCTTGGGTTGAGCACGATTAACTTTCTCTGTACCCTCCCAAAACACCGACTCTAGCTAAATCTTTCTCTGTCCATCGGTTCCACCTGACTGCCCTTGTCTCGAAATATGGGCTGGTCACCTCCGGTCACCAAAATATACTTACTAGGCCCCATATCACTCACTGTACATAAACCTCTAAACCAGGTCTGTGATGTGCTCTAGAAACCCCCAGAAGTTCTCATTCGGGCTCTGTTTAACGGTGTTGATCTTTTACTTGTTCTTGAAAGCTGACTCTAGGAAGAAGTCTATTGTGGTATGAGCTTGTAGCGCTCGTCAGTATTTGCCTTAAACATAATCCCCCAGCTCCAAGTCCGGTTGCATGTCATACTATACGTCTATTGTGTCTACCCTGGAAGAGTCATCCCTACTCGGATACCCCTCTGTGTCCTCTTCCGAATCATATTCTGAGTCGTACGATATTAGTTGTTTGGTCTCTCCAAACAGCGATCTTGCTGGCGATGTTGGTCTTGGCTCAGGCTTTACACCGGTAGTACGGGCATGCTCTCCCTCACAATTCACCATATACGAAGACCTCCCAACGCGTAATACTCCACGAACAGCTAGCTGTCCAAAATTCGCTGCTTCGACGGGCTCTGGTTCACAAATGCCTTTGATCCATCACACTACTCATGATATCTTGTCACCATGCAAACAAGACCATATTAGTATACCATTCTGATAATGCCAAAACAGCTTTAAGCTCTACTACCAAAAATGTCAACATCCATTAACATTTTGATACTCGCAAAGTGATAAAGAAATCATTCTACAAGCATACAGAAAATAGTACAAATATACTGATATTGAGTACATGTTTACATACAAGATTTATCCCCGCAGGGTTTAATAATATTTACAATTTATCTCAATATGTCCAAAATAGAGGCCACATATAACACTAGCCAAATTCTCGGGTTCCGCACCCTCATTTACCTGTATCGGTTGCCTTTCCCTTAGAGCCGCTAGCTCCTGCTAGAATTTTGTTATTGGTGAGATTCTAAGGAATCATAGTAGAAACATATTGTCATTCATAGAAAATATGATAAATAAATATGCCAAATACCAGATAATGCAATATTATACTAACACATAACTCAATTTAGTCGGAAATGTGTTCAAACCCAACCACTACACATCCCATACCTCAGTCTATGATTAGGTAGATCAGTGTACCCATAGGCATTGCCTGTAGGCACCATTCATCAGTGTGCATTGTGCATCATACATATTACAGAATATGACATATATGAAGCATATAAAAATTCATATAGTGTATGAAGAATAAAGTTACTACCATAAACCCTTTTCTTGCCTTAAATCGTCCGCCTCATAATACATGCAAAGCTTAGGCTCCCAACTCGATTCTAAAATATCAAATGCATAGGAATTAGGTTAAAACCCATTCATGTACCATTTTAGGCACTTCCATCATGTTTATAGTTGTTATATTAGCCTATGATGAAAATTTACCAAAATAACCCCGGGGTCCCTGCCTGATCCGGCCCTGCAGTACCGGTTCGATCCTACTTTTCCTGAAATTTTGACTTGGGCTATTATGATATATTTTCACCCAAGGAATCTATTTCTAGATTCGGAATTACCAATTTCACTGCCAAATTACCAAATTACCCTTGGCAGCCCTGCTTTAAGGGTTTAAAGGGCGTTTTCGTAATTATGATTTTTCAGGCTTTTCCAAAAAAGTGACCAACTGTAACCCTACCTAATTTTCCCTCCTGAACTTAATGGAACCATCAAATAATTGAAAATCCAACTCTAGCCCTCAGTCTAGACTTGGATAAAATTATGGAATACTTTGGGGAAAATAAGGATTTTTCAATTTATGCTCCGCAGACGTGTTTTTTTCTACTTCTAACCACTTTATTTACCATTTAATAAGGTTACAACTACCATTTGAACCAAAATTAGGTAGTATAACCCTTATGCAACTCAAATTCTAAATTTTCACATCAAAGAAAATTTGGTGAAATTTCACAGATTGAATTGTCCACAACAGCCAGAAAAGTTAATATACGAAGGTTTGAGAGTTACCTTTCACTTCCCTCTGGCTCCCCTTGACTTGGCCAAAACCCTAAGCCTCCAACACCAAAAGTTTCTTCTCAACGCTTAAATCACATGAAAGAGAAGCTTAGGAATGGAGTTATACACATTAGGAACCGATTTACCGAAGAAATCACTTACCTTTATAAGCTTTTTCCTCCCCTTCTCTCTCTCTCTAACAATTCTGCACTTCCTTTGTCTCTAAGGGCTGTTTCATGTTAGTTTTGAGCTAGGAGGAGGAAGATGAAGTTTTTTATCATATTACTTTATCATATTTTAATAGTTTATGTAATTTCCAAAAATTATAAAAATCAACTTTATGTACATAATTCCAATGTACATGTGACTTTGCTCATTAAGCCAAACTAATATTTGCTTCATGTAGAAGGCACCTAGGGGTCCCTCCTTTTGGTCTCAATTGGCTTCACAACTTATTCCAGTTATGTATACACGTAAAGGTCCAATTTTGGTCAAATTAGCATTTTTGCTCAAATTTTCCATAAATTCATATTTTATTGACCAAAATATGCCCAATACATTTTTTTCCTTTTATTTTTCTTAATTAATTGAAATTAAATTCAATTAATCCGAAAATAATTAATTTTTTGCTATTTTGGTAAAATTACGATTTTACCATTACCTTTTTAATCTAATTTCTTTTCTTCTTTTTATTTGGCCAAATTCCATATATTTTTTGGACCATATATTTTCTCTATAATTTCTCCATTTTTGGACCTTAATATTGGGCTTTTAAAATTACCTAAATTAATTCTATAATTATTTTTGCCCAATTTCTCATGAATATGAACATTTATAAAATTCATAAAGTCCAAATTCATGAATATTCACCAGTTTATTCAATTTTCAAATAATTATAATATATTTGGTGAATATAAAATTTGGGGTGTTACAAAATATATAATAAAATAGGGAGATATCAATCTGCCAGCCTTTAAATTTACTTGACCTTTTATTATTTGTATTTTTACATTTTTTTTGTTCTAGAGATTCATACCCACCTTTTTCTCTCTCCATCTTCTCATCATGCCTCACCTCTGACCTCCCTCTTAGATATTTCTAGCGAAGCAAAAAGGATAAAAAAGAACTTTAATAAGATCATATTAGATATTTCAGGCCACAACACCTGCTATCTTCCTACTAACACTTGCCCTAAGTCCTAAGGGTGTTTCACTCGCTGGTAGTGGCCTTGCTTCTGAGCCATCTGCTAAATCTTTTGTACGAGCCCCAACCAAATTCATCTAAAAAAGTAAATGACAAGGGAGAGCTTAAAGAGAAAAGGTAAAGAAGGAGGCTAGATGTGATGAAACTAGAGGGAAAGGAGAGAAAAAGGTGGACACAAATCTTTAGAATAGTGGCCTTATCCCTTGTACGACACCCTACTGAATTCATCTAGAAAAAGTAAATAAGGAGGGAGAGTTTGAAGAGAAAAGTTGAAGAAGGAAGTTGGAGGTGATGAAATGAGAGGGAAGGGAAAGAAAAAAGTGAACACGAATCTTTAGGACAAAATAAGTGCACACCATATACCAGCTAGAAGAACCATGGGACCCACAATGAGAAAAGGGACAGATGTTAGCTACAGTTAACGGGAGTGTTGAATTTACTACCTCTTAAAATGATTGTCTACTTTCACACCCAACAAAACATAATTGTGCTGGGTGCTTATAACGAAAAACTTCATTGATAAAGTTACACCTTTACCTTATATATATATATATAAATAGGGTTGAAACCTAGCCATTTGATCAACGAAAAAAGCTCAGCCATATAGCGTGCCACTTGGTAGCTAGTCCTATATGTCATGCCAACAGTCTCATCCCATTATTCTTTTATATTATCATTTCATTGATATTGAAATGCTTAATTTCTGAGACTTCTTGCTACTACAAAAAAGGGCTTTCATCATGGTTATTTTTTACCATACATTATGGTTTTGAGGCATTATGTATGGTGGTATTGTATATTCTTGACACACATACTTAACGGTTCTGAACTGTGATGTATTCAGTAACATATATAACAGTTTTAACAAAATACCTATTACGTATTGAGGTTTCGTGAGGCAATAATATGTGTAATTTTGGCATAATAAATAACATGCATACATAAACAGCCATTATATATTAGATAATGATGGCATAAGACATAATAGTTTCACATAAACAACCATTATATATTTAGTAACATACATAATTGTTCTTTTATAAAACCTGTTATGTATTTATAGTAATGCTAACATGTTTACTTAAACAATCATTATATATAGTTGACATAACAGTTGATAAATAATAACAATGTAGTTTTGAAATACATTACAGTGGTTATATTATAACTATTATGTAATAACCATGTAATTTTTAAATACATCACGGTTGTTATATTATAATCATTATATATATATATATATATATATATATATATTTACATATATAACAGTTGTTAAGTAATAACTAGGATGTATCGAAGCTATTTTTTTAAGTAGAGGGTTTTGCTTTCGATATCCCCATACATATACATTTGTACAGAACTAAATTGTACACAAACTTGTATATATAGAAATTAAAACAAATAGTTTATAAAAAATAAATCATGATTATTTACAGTCATTCAACATGTAGCCCACAAAAGTTGCAGAGTTGCCAACTCTTCAACCACTTCTTCCATTTGTGACGGGCTGTATGTAACACCCCATTTTTCTTCACCAAAATGCTTGTAATTATTTATGGCATTTAATGAAATAAAATGGTGAATGTTGATGCATTTAGAATGACAACAACACCTTTGATAGAGGTTGCATGAGAATTAGGCTAAAACAAGACATAAAACTAAGTTTTCGCCTTTCAAAAAGGCCATTACTAAAGTCCATTGTTAAAGCTCAAAATGGAGAAAAAAAGAGCACAATATTTGGCCTAATATTAAGGGGAATTTTGGCCAAGAAGAGAAGAGAAGGAAGAAGGCCCAAATTAAATCCAAGAAAGTAAGGGCAAAATGGTAATTTGCCAATAAAGCACAAAATTAATTATTTTTCCATTCTCGTAAAGCTAATTTCCGTTGAATAAGGAAAATAAAGGGAAAATATATCTTGAAAATAAATATGCAATGTTGGAGCATTCTTGGCCAAGTAAAATCAAGTTTGAAAATCAAAAAGTATAATGTAATGGCACAGGCTCCTACACGGGACGTCACATAGGCTAAGCGGTGCCAGAGCCCCACATACAGCAGGGCCAGGATTTGTGCCCCCTCTACTACACAGGATTAAGGATTTTTTTTCCCTTCGCCACACAGGCTAAGGGAGTTGCCTCCCCAAGGACTCCAGTACTTGACCTCAGGGTCAAGTACGCGCCTTAAGAGCCACTTGCATCGTGGTGCAAGTAGTTACTAAGTGGCTCTTAAGGTGCGTACTTGACCCTCAGGTCTCGTGCTCGAGTCCTTAGGGAGGCAACCCCCTTATCTTGTATGTCGAAGGGGAGGAAAATCCCTAAGCCTGTGTGGCGGAGGGGGGATAAATCCTGGCCTTGTTATGCGTGGGGGTCCGACACCGCTTAGCCTGTGTGGTGTCCCATGTGGGGGGCCATACCGTTACATAAAAAGGTGCCTTTTTATGTAACGGCCCAACACAAGCAATCGACTAGGCCCACACAGGTGGCCACACAGGTCCCCGGCAGGAATTGTCCCCTCTTCCACACCACACAGGTGCTTGGGGATTTATTTCGCCTCCCCAAGGGATCGAACACACAACCTGAGGATAAGTAGTACACCATGACCCACTTGGTAGCTACTTGCACCATAAATGCAATACCGCAAATTTTATTCCCTAATATGCCTTGTAAACACTTATGGCATTTAATGAAATATAAGGGTGAATTTTGGAGAATGTGATTATGCTGCTGCCAGTGAAATTTCTTGTAAGGCATTGAGTTTGTCATGTGATTTTTGATAAACAAATTATGATAAAAAATTATGAAATTTTACAGGTTGAAATTAGACATCCTAAGTTTTAATTTGATAGGTAATAGGTACTTTTTGGAGCTATATGCAAAGAGTTATGATTTTTTGAAGTTAGCCCAGAAAAACTATGAATTTTCTGGAACAGCATCTAAAGAAATTAATTCAGGGAATTTGTGCTTCCAATTGGCAAGGGATAAATTTTTTTCTTGAAATAAGACTCAATAAGGGTTCTATATCCTTTCAAATTACTCTAATAGGATATCTATAAAATTAGGTATGATTTTTCAAAGTTTGGGCAGAAAATTTGCCAGAATTTTGTTTAAATCCAAAATTAGGAAAATTAATTAATTAAATTATGGGATATAATATTATAAAACTCTTCTTCCTTCCTCCTACAGCCTAAAATAGTGCAGCCATCTTTGAGCAAGAGAAAGAAAGTTTGAGAGAAGTCTAGAGAGAGAAAGAGAAGAAATCTCACGAGGTAGGTCGATTTCTTCAATGAATTCATTCCTAACGTATATAATCCTTCATCTAAGCTTTTGTTCTATATGATTCAAGGAGTTTAAAGCTCAAAATAAAGTATTGAGAGGAGGCTAGGGTTCAGCCAAGAAAGGAAAAGCATGACAGAAGCTAAGGTGACTTCCTAAACTTCAATCTTTGGTTATTCTGACTGTTGTTAAAGATTTAATCAGTGAATTTCTGGTTAAATTGATGTGATTATGGAATTTGGGAAATGTTGTGTCCCAGACGTTATGCTGTGAAAATTGAGTCTAAACAGTGGTTTTAAAGTAATTAAATAGTTAATAAGGTGGTTAAGAGTATAAAGGAGCAAGTCTGTGGAGTCAAAACTCAAAAACCCCAATTTTCGCCTAAGAATTTTAGGTTTCAACTAGTGTGTTTGAAGGGGTTAAGACTGAATTTTTGATAATTGGATGATTCCATTATGTTCAAGAGGGAAAATTAGGTGGGGTTACAGTTGAATACTTTTCTAAAAAACCCTAAAAAGCATAATTATGAAAACGCCCCTGAAACCCTGAAATAGGGGCTGCCAAGAGCATTCTAGTCTTTTAGCAATGAATTTGGTAATTCTTAGTTCACAAATGGATTCCTTAGGAAAATAAGTCAGAATAGCCTAGGTCAAAATTTTGGGAAAGGTCAGTAGGACCAGGTACGGCGGGCCAGGCTCGGTCCCTGGGGGCATTTTGGTAAATTTTCATAATAGGCTTATATAACCATTGAAAACACTATGGAAGTGCCTGAAATAGTACATGAATGAGTTTGAACCTAATTCTTGTACATTTGACATTTCAGGATTGAGTTGAAAGCCAGTTGGTGGCATGCTTTATGAGCAACATGTTACAAGGCAAGAAAGGGTTAAAGTAGGGAAATTACCTCTCTTGTATGTATTTGATGTTTGTGCTGGTGTATTGATTCATGTTATTGCTTTGCTTGATTATGTGAAACATATATGAATGAGTGAGGCTCTGTTTCTATTTATGCTATAGCTATAAATATGTTTTTTGAAACATTGAGCATGCATATATGTCACTGTGTTAGCATAAGTTTATGTAATGCAAGCATACCATACATTAAGCACTTATCCTGCATGCATATTAGTATTATTTCCTACCTAGATTCTCTCAAATCTCACCCTCCCCTACCAACAATTTAGACAGGTGAATACATAAGATATACAAAGATCAGAGAGGAGAACTACACACGAGGATTTCAGTGGTGAAACAAAGACGAGAAGATGTCTCCATTTCATTGGGATGAGTTTAGACACCTAAGTAGCCCTGTGCGGCTATATTAGTGGTAGTTATGATGTACGAACCCTTATGGGGAATTTCTGTAATCATGCACATATTATTAATATATTTATGCTACTCCTATGTTGCCCACCAAATTGCGCATCATTTTACACAAATACTCTAAAAAAAGGTGAAAATAAGATAAGGGTGTGACATTTTAGTATTAGAGCCAAACTGATTTTGGCAGAGTAGCAGTTTTGGCAACAGGATAGTATACTGATATGGTCTTGATTTTACGGTGAAAGGAAATACGCACAGAATAGGGCATTAGAGAAGTGAATCATCCCCTTTTTTGTGAATCAGGTCCTGAAAGATTAAGGAATAACTGAAGGGCAACAGGTACTCTAATCTGGACTAAGGGTAGTACAATGATATTATGAAACTCACAGAAGTGGGTACAACCAAGGCTAGGGTACAGACACTGTATCTAGTCAACCAGAGACAGTTGGCACAACTCTCAGGATAAGGGCAGTCTCAGAGTACCAGTAGGACTGGTGCACTAGATAGAGGTATCAAAGCACGGAATGATCATTTATCGAGTTTAGGGATCACATGAATCAGTACATAATGAGGTATATGTATAGCGAGTGGTGTAGGGCCCAGTTAGCATATTTTGGTGATTAGAGGTGATCGGCACGTATTTAAAGACAAGGTTAGTCATGTGAAATCGACGGGCAGAAGAAGACAGAGTCGGAGTCGGTGTTTTGGGAGTATACATAGAAAGTTAATCGTGCTCGAACTAGGGAAATCCTAGGATGGGTGACTGATAGAGCTCAATATTTATATATTTTTATTAATTAATCTTAGGCTTTTGTGGGACTTAATTGAATATTATGGGCATAATCAAGTTTTAAATGTGAGATTTTAGTGAAAGCATAATTTGAAAATATAGTGGTTAAATTGTTATATTTTTAATTAATATTTGTTATTCTCATTATTCTTTAATTGTGAGTAAAAGATATTACCTTTGTGAATCTAATTTTGTAGGTGATGACATAGAACAACTTAATTATTTAACCTCAAGAGAAATGAATAAAAGAAAGAATTAAACAAAGATGGACTGAACTGATTGACATAATTGAAGAAAAAGAGGGCCCAAATGATTTGAGGAGGGATAGGTTGAATTGCAGCTGGGATCCAAATGAAGAAAAGATGATACAGCTGAAATTGAAAACATGAATTAAAGAAAGTGAAGCTAACCGAATTAAATGGAATAAAAGAAAGGAGGTGAAGTAGCCGACTTTGTGGACCAAAAAGGGAAATTGAGAGGTGTGGAATAATAGAGGGTTGACCCAAAAAGCTATTGGACCGAAATGGGAGAGAGGAAGTCCATAAAAAAATGACAATAGTTCAATTTGTTGACCGGATTAGAGAAGAGCTACTGGACCGAATTGTATTAGAGAAAGCGGCTGCTTTGTAGGGAATAGCTGGACCGAAAGAGAATCATTGAGGAAAAGAAGCAAGCTGATGTAAGCAAGGAATTGAAATGGGAAAGGAATAAAATAAAGGGTTTAGCGGCTAGAGATAGAAGGGGCAGCAAAAACGAAATAAAAGAGTGGAAAAAGGCGGCTGGAAAAGTGGGAAGCATCGAATTGAATAAAAGAGAGTGTGTGCGGCTGTGAAAAGGGAGAAAGGAGGAGACCTTAACCGAATGTAAAGGAGGAATTAGGAGAGTGAAGGCTGGACAAAAAAGTTAAAGATGAAGATGGAAAGAGCGGTGTTAGTGCAGAATTGAGAGACACAACTTGCAAGAGGTGGTGCTGCATTTTCCATGGTTCATATCTTCAACATTCTTCAAGCTTCATTCTCTTCCTCCATGAGTAGCTAAGTCTTGGTGATTTCCTTGAGTTGGGTAATGGTTTGAGTTTCTAAACTTCAATGGAATTCCTTTAAGCTCTCTTTCTATTTCATAATTGTATGGCTTGGTTAAGTATATGGTTGTGATCTATATTGTTTTATGTCAAGTGAATAAACTTGGTGGTTGACCTAGGAGTTGATTAATTAAGCTTTGTATGATTCAAATTAGGAGTAGGTTGAGTTGTTTATTCCAACTTGGTTAAGTGGATTGTAAATGACTAAATTGAATACTTTGAACTTTTGTAATGGTAATTACAAACTAGAATTGGAAGTCGATTATTCATCTCCTTGAGTCTGAATTATTTGGTGGTAATCATTTAATTGGTTCAATAGAATGAATTAAATGATTATTGCAAGTATGGAGCTAGTGGTATCTTAGTTCCATCCTATTGGCTCATTATGGAATTCAAATCATTAGCAAGCAAGGAAAACTAAAACCTCAACTCAAGGGAATCTCATTTCATTATTATTCTAGTTTATTAAATTTACTTTGTTGTTAGTGTTAATTTCAATTCTATTTGTTTCTTTGTCTTGAAAACCGAAAAATACAAAAATATTGAATTAGATTATATTACTTCATTAGTTTTAAAAATCAATTTCTCAAATTGATTTCTCACAACTTTACGGTTTTTATCACTTTACTATTTAGAAACTTTAAAATTAATCTCCTGACAAGAACAAACTAGGTTGAGCTACTACGCTATATTTTCAAACCTAGTTTTATTTTGTGAACTCACACGACATGGGTTCATCAGTGGCCCCGTAAGAAGTTACATGTAATGTAAATGTAAAAGGATAAGTATGTCATGTACAGTAGTTTATAAGTTGTATGATGTTTCAATATTTCTGTAACTACTGTAAATAGCTTATGTATGTTATGTTTGACACATCTATGTGCCCAACTTATTATGAAATGACAAAAATGCCCTTGCTTTATATAGAAATTTACCTTTTCTCTATTTTCATGTAGTGTGAATTATAGAGATGGTACCAACAAGAGGTAGAGGCCATGGAAGAGAAAGAGGTAGAGCTGGAAATAATGATGAGGACGATCAGGGTCCTAGACCAAATGTAACCCCCCTGCCATAATTATATCTGAAATACGCAATTAAAGTGAAATAGAGATAAATAATTATTAAAACTCAATTTCAATCCCATCTATTAGACGGGGTTTTCACAAATACTTTTGGAAATCATTTATAACATGGTCTTGCATTCACATTCCGAATACAATTACTACACGCAGATAAATCACATTTAAATATGTCAGAGTACGCAATGTAATTTCTGGCCAATCTCGGGTTCTATATACTAATCAAAGCCTTATGGGGCACAAGCACCCAATACAATTTCTCAACTGGGGATTACACAAATCCATCTCAAATACATAACAAATACTCATCCATATACATATATACACATCCAAATCCAAATACTCCCAACTATGATAACCAACAACCAGAATGACAACCTGAAGGAGTCCTCATCGCCTTTGGCTGCTTGCTCTATCCTCGATCCACTACCCTGTCTGAAAGGTTAGTAGGGGAGGGTGAGATTCTAGAGAATCTCAGTAGGAAAACAATATCAATATACACATATGATAAATTTTTAATGTATGACATGCTTGCATCACATAACTCATGCTAACACAATGACAATTTGTAAGCTCAATGCTTCAAACAACATACTGATGGCCATAGCATAACTTGAAACATAGCTTTAAATTACACATAATCATGCAAAGCAAAGACATGCACCAATACACTAACACAAATATCAAATACATGCAGAAGAGATATGGTCCCTACCCTCTTTCCACGTGTGCTCCAGCACCGCTTACTCACGATCAGGGTGAACTCCAAGCCCTATAACCAAAATCAATGACATAGGTTTATTCTCTATTCAAAATCCTTACTTTCATTACACTTAAAGTTGGTTACCATTCATGACCTTTAGGTGGCTAATCAAAGCCTAAACATATGCCTAAAGGCTTAGAAAAACACTTGACCAAAAACCATCTTCGGAAGTCCAAAATATCATTTTTGAGGGTTGGCCGCGGCCAAAAATAGCTCAGAAACATTTGGGCCTGGCCCAGAATCCTTCTGGCCGCAGCCAAGAAAATCCTATTTCTTGGCTGAAATTCCAAAAATCATAACTAATTCCACAAAAATCCAAATGAGGTGATTCCAAAGCCAAATGAAAGATATTTAAGTCCTCTTTACTAGAAAAATATTGGCCATTACCAGAAATCACCATACAATTCCAGAATTACCCAAAACTCAACACTGCCCCAAAACAGAGTACATTTTCGACATCAAACTTTGGCCAGTCATATCTCCCAGCTCACAAAACGAAATGGCACAAATTATATGTCCATTTTGAAGCTTGGGATGTGAAATTTAATATTGGAAAGTTTCATAATTTTATAACATCATTTGCCTAGTCAAAAAGTCCACACAACCAGACTGCCCAAAACAGACTTTCAATGGACAACATTTCAATTTTGGCTCAATTGCTTCCAATAGTCCAATTTTCACATCAAACATTATTCCCACGTAAATTTGCACAAGGAATCCATTGGAAACACCAAATCAATCAAATTCACATTACTTTGACATGTTTCACAATGAATTACAACATGTCACACAATATCACAATCCAATGCACCACATTGCAATCCTCTCCAACCAAAGTTCCAAACAAATAACAATAGTCATAAAACACAATAAAAGACCATTTGCAACATACTACACAATGCAATTCCTCCATTTCAAAATCACATAAAATCAGGGAAAATATCACAATTCTCAAAACTCCACCAAAAACCACAATCAATAGATCAAAAGGGAGCAAACACTCACCTCTTCCTCTTTCCTAAACAAATTCCTTGATTCTTCATCTTTCCCAATTTCCACAAGCTCTAAAACACCTCCTTTAAAAAAATCTAAAACCATAGAGATGAAGCTCTCATCAACATGATTAAGATTAGTGAAGAAGATTTAGCCATTAGATGACCACAAATAGGCCAAAACTCACCTTATTCTTTTCTCTTTCCTCCTTCTCTTAGTCGATCATGGCTATTAGAGAGAGAGATGAAGATGATGAAGAAAAGGATCATTTTTTGAGCTCTAAAAGCCTCATTAGACTGATGAAAAAGGGAGAGAAGAGAGAGGATGAGTATTGACCAATTGACCAAGATCCAAGGGTCCAAAACTTGCCAAGTGTCAACATCTTATTCCATCTTCCATGAGCTTACATACACACATATTCACTTGATTCCGCCCCTTGATCTCTACACAAATCAATCTCAACCATTGTTATTGAAGTTACCAATGATTTTCCTCTTTGGTAACTAACCAATTGGTCGGTAACTTTACCGTTTTGCCCCTGATTACGGTAATTCACACTGAATTACCACCCAACTCATTTTCTCATTCCTTTTCTTTCACAATGTGCCCTCCCCTTTATTTTAAGTTAATTTAGAGGTCAATCCATAATTGAACTTAAATACAAGGTTTCGGCATTGTTCATAACACATACGAATCACATTCGAGTGCCAAATCATATCATACTCTCTAAACGGGTTATTTATTACTAATCACATCCACTTTTGGAGTCATTATCCATTAATCCAAATTTGGGATCTTGCTAAACCGGGCCTTAGCAATCCACTTATTCCAAGCTTATTCTATTGCCTCGAGTCTTAAAATTTGGGGTATTACACCAGATCTATTCTAATAGAAAATTTTAGATATGCTCAATTAGCAGCAATCTATAATGAATGAAATCAGAGAAGAGTTGAGGGAAGTACAGCTTAGGCAAGATCGCCTAGAATAGGTTATCAGGGGAAATGGTGAGGAGGAACTGCATGAGGAACCTCCACAAGAGGATATTTTACCTGAGCCAAAAGCTGACATACAAACTTGGGTAGGCAGGTTTAGCCAACAACAACCTCCTGTCTTTTGGGGGAAGTTTGACTCACAGCTTGCAGAGGATTGGTTGTCACGTCTGGAAAAGATTTTCAATATCTTGTGATGCCTAAACGAATTCAAAGTTCTATTAGCTATTTATAAGCTGGAGGGTGACGCAGACCGGTGGTGGAAGAACACCGAGCTCCTTTTAAAGGGAAGGAATATTCCTATAACCTAGGAATTATTTCAACAACAGTTTAACAAGAAATATTTTCCCCCATCCATCAGATGTGAAAAAGAAAAGGAACTTCTCAGCATTCAACAACATGATAGTGAGAGCTTTGATGATTATTTGGCTTGAAACATTTGATTATCTCGGTATTCGGCATACCTTAAGCTTCATGATAATGAAAAATGGAGTGCTGATATGTTGATCGAGGGGTTAAGACTTTTGGAAATTGTGCCTTAAGGGCCAATCATTGTACTTTAAACATTATTATTTAATGAATTTCTCTATTATATTATCATGGATTCCTACACGAGAGTTGTTAAGCTTTGAACTAGTCAAAAGTCACTTTTGACCGGGTGATGATAAAGGCTATGATTGAGCTTGGTGGATTTTCATGCAGAGGAATATAAATGATCAAGATGGAATTTGTCCCTCTCATTAGTAGAAAGATATTACTGGGCCCCTCGATGAGTGAGTCTGAGAAATGTATGGCCATATTACAATAGAAAGGAGTTTTCATGTATATTGTCAGACTACTCAGGAATCAAGAAAGTAATAGTCAAGAACAAGAGGATGACATTTTCCATGCCTTATCCTTGACCGATATATCATGTGACAAAAGGGACGTGACATGGTTGCATGATAGGTTGTATCATTTTAATGATCCTCATATGAATTAGGTAGTCATAATCTCTTGCTAGAGGCCGTTTGCGACTTAAGGGTTCGTATAGTTATTGGCCCATTGCCAACTTCGTATACGACTACAAAGTCGCACACAAGAATGACCCAACATGAGATAATGTTTAATCTAGGGTGGATGAATTTTGTATTTATATATATATAATATAAAGTTCGTGAAAATAAAATTAATAATATTATATATATATATATATATATATATATATATATATATATATGTATTTTCAAAATACATATTATATATATATGTATATATATTATATGATATTATTATATTGTTTTAATTTTAAATTTAATTTTATTAAGATAAATTAGGTTTAATAACTAATATGATAGAGATATAATATCTTAGATTTAATTTATGAAGATAAATAAATATATGGCTCTTTATTTAGATTAAATAAGTAGGTTAAATTAAAACTGTTGGACAGATTTAATTTAAACTAAATTTATTTAATTAGCTCATCAATATAATTAATTTTTAATTAATTTCAAAATTAATAAAAATTAATTTTAAAATTTGAATATAGTCCTATGGGTTATAAAATTGATAGAGTAGAAAAACTCAGACACGAATGAGAATTTATAACCATAAGAAAAACCCTAGGAGACATTGGAAGCACTAGCACATAGTCTATGTTGGAGAATTCGTGTGGATACTGGTAGAGGGAGCGGACTTGAGGTATTGGCTCCTAGAGATCCAAAAACCCTAAATTCGGAAAGGTATGATTCTTTCTAACTATGTTTAAATGCCATTGATAGATTCTCGATTAGGATTGGCAAAAACTTTTAAATTCTTCCGCCGTGCTTGCCGATCCCAATAAAGACCAGAGCTGAAAGAGAAACTGGTTTCACAACATTTCACTAAGTTTACCAAAGCAATGGAAGAATGTCGTTACATCGAGAAACGTATGTTAAGCTTGGCTACCTAACAGTAAGGGTGCGTCTGGCAGTGGGGATTCTTCCCGAAAACGCAAGAATTAGGAAGTTCCCTATTAGGGCAATGACAAAAAGTCATATCAGGTTGATAGTGGTAGCAAGCAGAGATTCTCTGGGAATAAAACTTGTTGGTACTATTGCCAACCATATGGTGACAAATCATGCCCATTCAGGCTAAGGATTTGCTACAACTTTTGGAAGTTGGGTAATTTTGCTAGAAATTGCCCATAGCAACAACAAACCATGGAGCTTAGCTCAAAATCTTGGCGCAAAGAGGTGATTACTCATGAGAAGATGTAGGAGTAGCTTGAAATGACCCCCAATGCAATCTGAATTAATGAATATGTTTTGAGTATTATTGGTATTAGGACTAGCCATATGTATCATATTTGACTGTGTGATATATTTAGGGTTGAATGTATATGAATAACTATATAATTTGATTTTGATCACATATATGTGTGTGCAAATTTGACCTAAGTAAAGTTGTTGAATGGTAAGATATGTGTAAGGGTATTTTGGTTTTCCTCAATATTAATAGGAGCCAAAATGGTAAATGGGAATATATCGTGACTAGGGAATGCCCTAATGTCTTGATTAGAGATATAAGTGGAATAATTGAATGGAATTATTGACTAAAGTTAGACTAACATGTGATAGACTTAGTGTCGATGTTCTGATCAACTTGAGGAGTAGAGAAGAACGTGAGGAACACCTAAGGGTGATATTGGGAGTCAAATGTAAGCTCTAGCTTTCAGGGATTAACTTACTGAGTGGTTTGTGGTGAGGTGATCTATGTGGCCTACAATAAGGCAATCTATATGGTGCTAGGAGTCAAAGATAAACTCTAGCTCTAAGAGAGTAACTTACTAAGTGGTGATTTTTCCCAGGATGGAATATAACTAAGTAGGATGGTTGATAAGTAAAATATTTGCATATTTATTTTCCCTTTTATGATGATTTTATGAACGATATTTGAGTTTAATATAATAAATTTGGATGTAATTAATAAATAAATAATGTTTTTGGAATAAATAGTATTTTAAAAATAAAAAATAAAATATGGAAGTTACTGCAGCAATGCAGTACTGTAGCGGACGCCGGATACTGTAGCTATTGACGACAGTCACTGTAGCGGCTGCCGGATCCTGTAGCAGCCGCTAGATGACTATAGCAGTACTATAGCATGTGATTTTTCCCCTATAAATAGAGATCAAGGCCAAGCTCAAGAAGGGAGGAGAGGAAGAGAAGCAGAGGTTTCCTTCTCCGACAGGGAGAGGTCCTTCTCTGATCGGGAGATATCTTTCTCTGACATTTCTGAGTTCATTGTATTATTTCTTAGAGTTAATTTCATGCATTGTATTACATTTTGCATGCCTCCATCTTGGAAGGCTTAGGATTGTATTACATTTTTCATGCCGCCTACATGGAAGGTTTTACCTCCTAAATGGATGGCTAGATTTCTCCATTTTTCATGCATCTTTTGGTTGTATATTTATGTTTGAGAATTTAATATTGAAGTTTTATACAATATTTTTGAGGATTTCATTCAAGCTTTATGCAATGTTAATTTATTTTTATTTTTTTAATTTTATCATGAGCTAAATTTCCATTTTCCTAGGGTGATGACGTAGCTTACTAATGACGGATTAAATCTTTACTTATTAAATCTATTTTTAATTTATCCTTCATGATTGAGTTTTAATTATTATTCTTAATGTTTTTGATTGAATGTCCATCTTTTGAATGATTGCAATATGCATGTTGAGACCGGATGGAGATGCATGTGTGTATATCTTATAATTAAAACCATAACTTGCATATGAAATAGGAATATATTCATATGAGTTGTGTAGTCTTACTGAGTTCCATAAATCTTAATGCATAATTAATTGCTTAAATTCAATAGGAATATATTGGATTAGCAATTAATTATAGAATTGCTTGACCTTGGAAGAGGCTAGTAATTAATTTAGGGAAACTCGACTATCAATCATGTGGAATAAATTGGGCTAGAATAGATAAGTGATTCAATCTAAAATTTGTTAATTGAAATCTGATCCCTCAGGCTTTTTCTTATAGTTGTTTTCATATAATTTGCACTAATATTTAATTGTTTTTCTTTTATTTTATACTCTTAATCACCAACTAATCGATCGACTGAATAGAGTTAAAATTACTCATTTTGGTACTTAGTGATCAATCCTCGTGGGAACGATACTCTACTCACTTCTATATTACTTGATTACACAGTGTACACTTGCACTATTTAATTGATCATCTACAACCGTATCAAGTTTTTGGCGCCATTGCCAGGGATTGTTGTCATTAATATCAATACCAAGTAATTTTAATACTATTTAGTCTTCATTTAAAAATTTCCAAAAAAAATTTAAAAAAATGGATTATTTACAGCATTCATTTGGTTTAATCAGTGATAACTTGTCATATCTTGGTTCTTTTTCTGGAATGCATGTGGATGGAATAAGACAAGAAAATATAAATGCTGGTTGGATTGGAAATTCTTCTCCTTATAATTGTTTTTCTTGTACTTATTGTGGAGAGTGTCATTCTTATTAGCATTGTCTATATAGCAATACCAGTCATTATATGAGAGATGATTTCAATATGAACCAAACTTATTTTGATCATTCCTTTTATCCTGGTGCAATTTTGGAGCAACAAGAGTCTTTGGATCCATATGTCAAGTATTCTCCTAATCCTCCTTTCTACTCTTATCCATATATTGAAGAACAAACTCTTGAGTATAAGGAAAAATCTGATTTAGAAAGATTAGGTGAGGAGTTTGTAGAATCAACAGAGAAATTTATCATAGAATAAAAGGAAATTGTCACTAGTATTGAGTCAAGTGTCAAAAATATTGGAATATATGTGAGTCAAATTATTGTGTCACTTGAAACTATGAGACAAGATAATTCTTTAAGCATGATGCCCACTCCTTGTGTTGGTGATGATTATTGTGAGGAAGTTGAGGATGTAGAATTGAATGAAACTTTAACTCTTGTGGAATGTGTTAAGGAACTTGAAATCACTTTTGGGGAGATTAGTGGGTGTAGTCTAGATGAGGTTCTGGTTTTGGAACCTGATTCTTGTCATTTTGATATTGAAACTAATGTGGTTGTTCCAAAAGATATTGTTTATGTCTCTCTTATTGAAGTGTTGACTCTTATTGATGAGAGTCAAGTGGATTTTATGGGATGCTCTAAAATTTTGGAAACTCCTAAATCTGTTGGCAAATACATGCATGTTGTGCTTTATTTGAATTCAGTAAATAATTGTACTATAAAATTGTCTATGATTGAAGAATTACAATTAATTACTTTGAATGATCATTGTTGGTTTCTGAAATATTGTTGCTTGAAAAGAAATGAAGACAAGGTAATCATGGTGTTTGATACTTTTGATTAGTAGTTTGTGTAACCCCCTCACCGTAATTATATCCAAATTATGAAATTTAAGTGAAATAGAGACCAATAAGACAAAAACACATTTATAATTCCTCATCCAAGAGATTGGGTGTCCAAAAACAGTTCAAAACATAGTTTATCTGGTCTCACATTCACTTCCGAATACAATTACCTATGTAGTTAAATCACATAATAAATATCAGAGTACATAACTAAAATCCCGGCAACTCCAGGTTACTTGTATATATACAATGGGTTCAAAGTTTCCCAAAATGGGGATTACATATATAAAAATATTATCTACAGCTCATATACATACAGTAATCCCAAAATCCTATTAGATAACCAACGGTTCAAAATCAAAAATGTCCTTACGAAATCCTAACCACTTCAGGTTAACCGCTTCCCCTTTAAGCCACTTGCCCTGTCTGAAATGTTAGTCATTGGAAAGAGTGAGATTCTAAAGGATCCCAGTAGTAACAAATCACTCATATAATATATAAACACAAAGCATATAAGTTCATCATGTTCAGCAACAACACTATGAGTCATGGCTCGCACCACAACCGACAACACTCAACGGCTGTATCACAATGCACTATGCCCGCTTTCGCGGTAATCACAACTTCAGCTTTCACTGTAATCACTATGCCAGCTCTCGTTGTAATCTCAATGCCCACTTTTGCGATAATCACTATGCAGCAGCATCACAAGGCACAAAGTATCATAAGGCACAAAGCAACATAAAGCTGCATAAGGCGTCTCAATGCATCATAAGGCAGCAGCAACAACAACACAATGTATGATAGGCATACATACAGTACATTTACACAAAGTATAAGAGAGGAGTCACTACCTGTATCATTCTTGACGTTCTTCGGCACAGTGGGCTCATGAGTCTGACAGATGTCAAATCTTATAATCAAATTAGGGACAACAAATCAATCTCTTTTTCCAAATGCTTATTTCTATAATACTCTAAGTTGGTTACCATTTAAACTCTTTAGGATGATCATTAGAGGCCTAAACACATACTTAAAGGGTTGGAAGAAACTACCTTGAAAACCTCTTTTTCGGAAGCACAACACAGATTTTTGGCTGACTCACTCAAGTGAAGATGACCTCACTCGAGTGATAAGAGACTTGCACTCGAGTGAGACTAGTTCTCACTCGCGAGTATTTAACAGTGAGCAATAACCATAGCCAAAGAGTACTCACAATTCTCAAGCACAAGGCTTTGTACTCGGGTGATGACTTCAAATCCACTCGAGTCCCCGGACGTGCAACATAGAAAGTGAGAACCCAAGAGCACATGCAACAACAGAGGGAAGATCTCACTCGAGCACCACCCTTGGCACTCAGGTGAGGAGCCCACACTTGCGAGTGTCAAAACACACTCTTGAACATTGACTAGCGAGTGACGTCCTGAGAACAACCCTAACTTTGAACACGCGCCATCACTCGAGTAATCACCAACTTCGCTCACAGTTTAAGAAGTGCACTCGAGCCTCCTTCATGAGAACCCAGGCTAAACACAAAGAGAAAAGGGAAAATACATGACAGCACTCAAGTGTGATCCTCCCTCACTCGAGTGATGCTATTAGATTGCCCAGATGCAGCAAGTGACAGAAAATTCCCAGATTTACCAAACTTAACCCAATGGTTCTCAAACTTCACACAAAGTTCATTACCACTTAAAATTTCCTAAGGAACACATTGGTAAGTTCCAAAAACCATTTTAACCACAATCTATGCTATTGGGTCTCTATAACACACATAACTCACAATTTCATTCAAATAACTTCTAAACTTCATAACCATTACCAACACTCCAATAACCTTACAACATACCATTTCTAACATCATCCATTATAGCATTCATACATTCAAAAATGGACTTAAAATCGAGGCAAATCCTAGAATTTCTCAAACTTATCCAAAAATCACAATAAATATACCAAAAAGCATCAAATCCTTACCTCTTCAACTTGCCAAATCCAGAATCTTGATTCTCAAACTTCCAAATTGCTCCAACACCCAAACTATCACCTTTCCAAATTCTGAAACCACCAAAATGGAGCTCTCAACACTATAAACACATTTAATGAAGAGGATTTGATCATAGGAGGACCATTACCTACCCAAAATTCAAGCTTTCTTTTTCTCTTTCCTTACTTCAAGGTCTCCAGAAATGGGAGAAGGAGGAGAGAGATGGTGATAAATGGAGATGATGATGATGATGATAGAATTTTTTCCCTTGATCCATGCCCTCCACCAAATAGGAGAGAGAAGAGAGAGAAAAGTGAGTTTTTATCTTTTGTGCCATATCCATTGGTCTACACAATAACACTTGTCATTATCTTGTTCACTCACTCCATGAGCTCACACAAATGCAAAGCATAGGATTCCGACCCATAGCCAATAGATCTCCACCCTTGATCTCTATTCACCAATAAGTTTTCTCTATGGTAACTGACCAATTGGTCGATAAATTTCCAATTTTACCATTTTACCCCTGGTTTCACTATGATCATTAAATCATCACTATGAACATTTATATTAAATTTGCATCACATTTATCCAAAAGTGTTTAATTACACTAATTACAATCAACATCAGAGTCATTAGCCCTTAATCTAAAATTGGGTCATAACAGTTTGTGTGTGAGAAGTCTGGCTGAAGACTATAAATTTAACGCTGCTTGAGAGGTAACCCAAGGTTTGGTTTGATGTCTGTTGTGATTTTACAGGACTTTTGTAGGTCCTGATGATGTATTCTACTTTGATAGTTTAAAAAAAGAAAAAAAATTTAAAAAAATTTTGGTTTGGTCTTTGTCTAGCCAAAGACGTTAAAGAAGGGCGGCTATTTGGGAGGCAACCCAAAACTTCTTTCCTACTCTCTCATTTTTCTTTCTTACTCTTTCATTTTTCCTTCCCACTCTCTCAATTTTCTTTCCTACTCCCCGAAAAACATTGCACTGCATTAAGATTTTAATTTTGACTAGTTTCATTTTAAGTTACCATGGACGAATCTCTTGTAAAGCTTAAGAACAGGTTCCCCACTCTTCCCAAAGATATGCTCAGGAAGATCTATAATAGTTGACTTGAAAGGATGATGATATTCAATCGTTTGGGCCTTCTTGTAGACGTACACTGGATCATTGAAGCTAAGGTACGTTTAGCAGGTGAGATTCATAATTCATTTGTTAAACCTTTGTCAGGAATGGGAAGAAGTTCTTACTCCAAAAAGAGAAGAGCTAAAAGAATAAATGTCTGCTTTAATGTGCAAGGTGGAATTGTGATCAGCGCTGTAGGAGTAAAGGTATGGTTTTTATAAATCGAGAAGATAAATTAAATTTATAAAGGATGGACTGAGTAAGGATTCACTAAATGATATCATTCAAACTCTTGAGACGCATCCAAGTGGTGATGTTCATCCTATTCTTCTTGATTTAGCGGACATATTCAAAAGAGAAAAAGAGCACTATTGTCTTGGGAATCTGACATTAAAAGACCCTGTTTGCCAGTTTATAAGAAAACTAGATGGGAAGCAAATCCTCGATCATAGAAAGCGTTTAAGCCGTTACTGGACGTAAAACCAGAGGAAGATGTAAGCCAAAATCACAACTACTGTACATAATCATGCTTTTGTTTAATTTGTTTTATCTTTTCTGTAGCTTTTGTCTAATCTTTCTTATCTTTTTGGCAGCTTTTTTACTCTACTTTATCTTTTAACTTTCTTTCCTCTTTTTGTTTAATTTCTTCACGCAATGGCCCACCGGTCATCTGCGTGGGAAATTGTTTTCTAACTTCTTTGAAAAATGTGTGATTTGTGTGATTTTGTTGTCGCTGTTTTAGTGTTATATATATATGTACTCTTCTACTTGTAAGCATGTACTCTTCACTTGTAAATATGCACTCTTCCACTTGTAAGCATACATGGTCCGAGAGAAAGAAAGAGAAAAAGGGTATTTCACAAAAATGTAGATTTACATCTATTTGCATTTTTGGTGAAACTGATTTGGGCAAGAAAGGGGAGTTTATAACAGCAGCAAATGAACTTGGAATTGCATTAGCTACCAGAAAAATCAACTTTGTGTACTGGGAGGCATCCAGGGCCTAAAGGGAAGTATGACCATTTCTACATCCATGAATGGAAGCAAGGGTTTAAGTGTAAGGGTGAAGGAGTTGGAAGATCATACTTTTTCCTTAGGACAAGAGTTACAGGTTTTGAGCTTTCCTGAACAAATGGGACTAATGTTCTACCATGCTCAAGCTTTCATCGCTCTACCTGGTGGTTTGGAGACGTTGGATGGCATTTCTAGCATTGCATGTTGGGCTAAGTTAAACTATCACAAAAAGCCATTAGGATTATTAAATGTTAATGGTTTTTATGATAATCTATTGTCTTTTCTTGATCATGCTATGGAAACAGGATTCATACCCCAAGCGACTCGTCATTCCATAATTTATGCACCAACTACTGATCTGCCGCTCGTTCAACTGCAAATACCACTCTTCGGTTGTAACTTTCCTTAACGTCTTGGTTTTACTTTATTGTGTGTTTATGTTGAAAAAAAAAACACTTCCTCTGAGCTCTAGAAGAAATTGGGGAGAATGTCTGTTTAGGTTGGGGGAGGAGGAAATATTTTTTCTTTTGTTAGTTAGTAAAACCATTAGATGAATGGGGTGTGGAAAAAAATGGCAGAGTAAGGAGTTATTATTAACTCCTGAGACGCATTTCATTAGTTGCATTTTATTAGTTGCATGTTTTTTTATCTTTTTCAAAAAAAAAATTAAAACAAAATCATCTTGTTTAAGTGCTTTGTAATGATCTTAAGAAGTATATAAAATTTAAGGATGAATCAATTGAATTTAGGGATTTTATAGCATGAATAAACAACTGATTGTTGCAATTCGTGATGAATTTTGTGATTGAATGAATTGAATTTAAAAAAACCCTAGCAGTGAGCTTCTGAGCCTATAATGACTATTTCTCTTGTGTGTGATATTCACCTATTAAGTTGTCACTCTAGACCTTGCTTTAAATCTTGTTGAAATTACATCTCACATGTACATTCAAAAATGATAAAGGCATTCATTTTCTTTAGCCAGAGCCAAATAACCAACCTTGCAATTATACCGTTGATAAGCCCCTTTGAGCCTAATTGATTGTTTCATTGTTCTCAACCCATTAACATGTGCTTTAATGATATATCAAGTGCTTTTACCTTATTCGAAAGATTAGTGGAGCATTTGAAATTCTTATGAAATGGGCTTTAGACAAAGTGTGGGGGTGTATCTATCATCAACTTACAGTTGCAATTCAATTAAAAAAAGAGAGAAAAAGGAAAAAGAAAAATAAAAAAAAGAAAAAGATATTAAGTATTTGAATTGTGGGTTGTTGTGATGAAATAAATTTATAAGTAGCCCATTTTTCAATTGCTCTATTTCTTTAGCCTTTCATATCATGTTTTACATTCCTTTTACCTTAACCCCCTTTACAACCCTTAATAATTCCTTTTGATTTGAATTATGCATGTGAGTTAGGTAATGAAAATTGATATTTTTAGTAGGCCTATGGTAGTGCAATTTTTTCGGTTGAATTTGAGCGAAACACTTACCTTTAAACACTTGAGAGATTGAGAAAATGAGTTACAAGTATGAACTCGGTTTATTCATTTTCAATTAAAGTTACCATTTTATATTTTCGTTGATTCATTAATACTGTGATCTCTTTATTTTTCAATTGTGTTCTTACTTATGACTTGACACTTCTGATTTTGTGGGAATCACTTATTTGTTACTTCTTGTCCGAGGACGTCCAAGAGTTAAGTGTGGGGGAATTTGATAAGTAAAATATTTGCATATTTATTTTATCAGTTTATATTTTCGTTGATTCATTAATACTATGATCTCTTTATTTTTCGATTGTGTTCTTACTTATGACTTGACACTTCTGATTTTGTGGGAAGCACTTATTTGTTACTTCTTGTCCGAGGACATCCAAGAGTTAAGTGTGAGGGAATTTGATAAGTAAAATATTTGCATATTTATTTTCCCTTATATGATGATTTTATGGATGATATTGCTTAATATAATAAATTTGGATGTAATTAATAAATAAATAATAGTTTTGGAATAGATAGTATTTAAAATAAAAAAAAAATGGAAGCTACTGTAGCAGACGCCGGATACTGTAGCTGTTGCCAACAGTCACTGTAGGAACTGTCAATTACTGTAGCAGCTACTAGATCACTGTAGCAGCCGCCAGATTACTGTAGTAGTACTATAGCATGCAATTTTTCCCCTATAAATAGAGATCAAGGCCAAGCTTAAGAGGGGAGGAGAGGAAGAGAAGCAGAGGTTTCCTTCTCCGACAGGGAGAGGTCCTTCTCTGACTGGGAGAAATCTTTCTCTAACAATTCTGAGTTCATTGTATTATTTCTTTAGAGTTAATTTCATGCATTGTATTACATTTTGCATGCCTCCATCTTGGAAGGCTTAGGATTGTATTACATTTTGCATGCCGCCTACATGGAAGGTTTTACCTCCTAAATGGATGACTAGATTTCTCCATTTTTCATGCATCTTTTGGTTGTATATTTATGTTTGAGAATTTAATATTCAAGTTTTATGCAGTATTTTTGAGGATTTCATTCAAGCTTTATGCAATGTTAATTTATTTTTATTTTGTTTTTAATTTTATCATGAGCTAAATTTCCATTTTCCTAGGGTGATGGATGACGTAGCTTACTAATAACGGATTGAATCTTTACTTATTAAATCTAGTTTTAATTTATCCTTCATGATTAAGTTTTAATTATTATTCTTAATGCTTTTGATGGACTGGCCATCTTTTGAATGATTTCAATATGCATGTTGAGACCGGATGGAGATGCATGTGTGTAGATCCTATAATTAAAAGCATAACTTGCATATGAAATAGGAATATATTCATATGAGTTGTGTAGTCTTACTAAGTTCCATAAATCTTAATGCATAATTAATTGCTTAAATTCATATAAGAATATATTGGATTAGCAATTAATTATAGAATTGCTTGACCTTGGAAGAGGCTAGTAATTAAATTAGGAAAACTCGACTATCAATCATGTGGAACAAATTGGGCTAGAGTAGATAAGTGATTCAATCCAGAATTTGTTAAGTGAAATCTGATCCTTAGGGCTTTTTGTCATAGTTGTTTTCATATCATTTGCAATAATATTTAATTGTTTTTCTTTTATTTTGTACTCTCAATTACCAATTAATCGATCGACTGAATAGAGTTAAAATTACTCATTTTGGTACTTAGTGATCAATCCTCATGGGAACGATACTTTACTCATTTCTATATTACTTGATTACACAGTGTACACTTGCACTATTTAATTGATCATCTACAACCGTAACAATGGTGAGTCTGTACGGTCTGTAATGGTGTGCCTTGTGTAGTTTATAATGATGTAATCTGTGTAGTTTATAGTGAAATGAATTGTGTGGTAGTAATCTGTGTGGTTTATAGTGATGTGACCTATATGGCCTGCTATATGGTGACTTGTGTGGTTTACTGTGTAGTGAATTGTGTGGTCTTTTGTGTGGTGACTTGTGTGGTCTGCTGTGTTGTGAACTGTGTGGTCTGCTGTGTGGTAACCTGTGTGTCTGTAATGAGGAAATCTGTATGGTGTAACCTGTGTGGCTTGTAATGAGGGGGCCTGTATGGTCTGCTATGTGGTAACTTATGTGCTCTTTGTGGGGTATAATATGTGTTCTATGTAATCTCTGTGTGGTATGTGATCTATGAGGTACAAATTGTGGGGTAGATGATATGTGTGGTTTACAACAAAATATGTAGGCAAATGGGAATGAGCCCTTGTGTGGTAGTAGGGGAGCTGTATACATGGATTCTGGCTACATGCTTCGTGGACATCATATTGAGTATATTGAATACTAAGGGATAGATTGAATCATAAGAAGTAGTTCTCAAATTGTAGACGTTCAAATTTCAAGGAAAAAATTTATTTAAGTGGGGGAGAACTATAATGCCCCAAATTTTATTCCCCAATATGCCTTGTAAACACTTGTGGCATTTAGTGAAATGGAAGGGTGAATTTTAGAGAATGTGATTATGCAGCTAGTGAAATTTTTTGTAAGGCTGTGAGTTTGTCATATGATTTTGAATGAACTAATGATGATAAAAAATTATGAAATTTTACAAAGTAGACATCTTGAGCTTTAATTTGATAGGTAATGGATAATTTTTGGAGTTGTATGCAAAGAGTTATGAAATTTTGAAGTTAGCCCAGAAAACTATGGATTTTCTTGAATAGCATCCAAAGAAATTAACTCTGGGAATTTTTATGCTTCCAATTGGCAAAGGGATATATATTTTCTTCAAACTAGACTCAAAAAGGGTTATATAGCCTTTAGAATCAATCCAATACGATGTCTACAAAATTAGTTATGATTTTGAAAGTTTAGGCAGAAAATCTGTAAGAATTTTGTTTAAATCCAAAATTAGGAAAATTAATTAATTAAATTATGGGATATAATATTATAAAACACTTCTTCCTTCCTCCTACAGCCCAAAACCGTGCAGCCATCTTTAAGCAAGAGAGAGCAGGTTTGAGAGAAGTCTAAAGAGAGAAGGAGAAGAAATCTCACGAGTTAGGTCGATTTCTTCAGTGAATTCGTTCCTAACGTGTATATTCCTTCCTCTAAGCTTCTCTTGTACATGATTCAAAGAGTTTGAAGCTCAAAATTCAGTATTGAGAGGAGGCTAGGATTCAGCCAAGAAAGGAAAAGCCAGACGGAAGCTAAGGTGACTTCTTAAACTTCAATCTTTGGTTATTCTGACTACTGTGGAAGATTTAATCGATGAATTTTTGGTTAAATTGCAGTGATTATAGAATTTGGGAAATATTGTGTCCCAGACGTTATGCTGCCAAAATTGAGTCTAAATAGTGGTTTTAACGTAATTAAATAGTTAATAAGGTCGTTAAGAGTAAAAAGGAGTAAGTTTGTAGAGTCAAAACTCCAAAACCCAATCCTCCCCTGAGAATTTTAGGTTCAGCCAGTGCTGTTTCAAGGGGTTAAGGCTGGATTTCTGATAATTTGATGATTCCATTTTGTCTAAGGGCATTTTGGTCTTTTAGCAGTGAATTTGGTAATTCTGAATTTGAAAAATGGATTGTTTGGCTGAAAATAAATTAGAATAGCCCATGTCAAAATTTCAAAAAAAAGTACGGTTGGACCAGGTATGGTAAGGTTGGGTCGAGTCCCCGACAGCATTTTGGTTAATTTTCACAATAGGCTTATATAATCACTAGAAACAGTATGGAAGTGCCTGAAATAGTACATGAATAGGTTTTAACCTAATTCTTGTACATTTATGTTTCAGGACCAGTTGAGAGCCAGATGGTGGCACACTATATGAGGCGCACGTTACGAAGCAAGAAAGGGTTAAGGTTGGGAACTTACCTCTCCTATGTGTATTTGATATTTGTGCTGGTGTATTGATGGATGTTATTGCTTTGTTTGCTTATATGAAACATATATGAATGATTAAGGCTCTATTTCTATTTATGCTAGGCCATAAGTATGTTGTTTGCAACAATGAGCATGCGGATATGTCATTGTGTTAGCATGAGTTTATGTGCAATCATGTCATGCATTAATCACTTATCCTGCATGTATATTGGTATTGTTTCCTACTAAGATTCTCTCGAATCTCACCCTCCCCTACTAACAATTTAGATAGGTGAATACAAAAGATACACAAAGATCAGAGAAAAGAACTACACAAGAGGATTGCAGTGGTAGAACAAAGACGGGAAGATCTCTCTGTTTCATTATGATGGGTTTTGACACCCAAGTAGCCCTGTCCAGCTACATTAGTGGTAATTATTATGTATGAACCCCTATGGGGAATTTCTATAATCATACACATACTATCAGTATATTTATGCTACTCCTGTGTTGCCCACCAAACTGTACATCATTTTCCGCAAATACTCTGAAAAAGGTGAAAATAAGATAAGGGTGTGATATATAATGTATTTGATTATAAGAAGGGAATTATGGGAAATGTAAGAAATAAATATCATTTCCCTTTCCTTTTGTCATTTTTGTCCAAATGGTGGAAAATAGGAGGAAAAATATTTACTTGAACACTAAATATGCCATGTTTCATTATCTTGATCCAAGTAAAAAGATGGAATCATAAAGCAAAATGCACATGGGGAATTAGCATTAAAATATATTAAGTTAAGGAGGTGTGTGAAGATATTTTGTTAAGAGCTTCTTATCTATTTCTTTAGCTCATTTTCGTTGAAAGCAAAGAAACTAGAGAGAGTGGAAGAGCTTGAAGAACATAAGCGAACAAGGTTTCAAGAGGCAAAAATCAAGGTAGGTACTTGTGATTTCAAGTGATTAAGCTCATAAAACCCATGGAAAACCTCTTATAATCTCTTTTCCTTCATGAATATAATTGTTAGCAAGCAAAAACTCCAAGGGAAAGAGAGAGGGGGGGGAGGACGCCAAGAGGGAGAAAGTTGAGAATCAAGAGGTAATCTCTAGAACTTTGATCCTCTTGGTTAATATGTTGTTGTTATGGTGGTTGTTGTTATTATTGGCTTGATATATAGTTGTTTTTGTAAATTTGGGATGATGAAACCCTAATGGGTTATGCTGCCCAAATTATATAAATCATGATGAAATGGTAATTAAATGGTTAATCATGTGATTAAGAGTGAAAATGAAGGAGCTTTAAGGGTTAAATCAAGAAAATCATGTTTTTCCTTTTCTTTATGCATGTTTCGATCAACACTGAAACTAAGGGAAGTAATTGAAATTTCATCAATTTGATGCTTCCATTGGGTTTAGAGGGAAAATAGTGTAGGGTATATGTTGATTGTAAAGTGTGAAAAGTATTGGAATGTGAAATGACAAAATAAAGCCTAAAATCCTAAATAAGGGCTACCAAGGAAAAATCTATCTTTTAGCAGTGGATTTGGCAATTATGATGTCAAAAATGTATTTTACACACAAAACTATGTAGGATTAGCCCGGGACATCATTTTTGAAAAAGTATAGTTGGACTGGGTACAAAGGGACTTGAACAGGGTCCCTAGAGGCATTTTGGTCATTTTGTAGTTTTAAACTAAGATAACCAACAAAATGAATTTGGAAAAGTCTAGAGTGATACATGAAGGAGTATTAACTCAATTGTTGTAAAACTTGAAATTTTAGGACCGTACAGTTACCCCGAGTCAGAACAAAATTTAGGAACAGTTTGTAAGATGAAAAGGGACTTAAGGTAGTAACTCTATCTCTCATATACTATGTAAACATGTATATGCTTTGTGTATAACATCTTCTATGATACATATAATGCATTCTCTAATTGGTGTGGGAAAAACACAAGTACCATCTGGGGGAGAAGCACCAATACCCCAGTGGCCCTAAAAGTGGATCTAGTTATGAGAGTTCAATACCAAGAGGGTAAACTGCCCAGTCTGTGGTCAAAAGCCCAGCTAAGGTATGGAAGTCGAGGACTAACAATAGTTGGTCCTGACTTGGGGTCTAGCAGTCGTTGGCCCTAAAAAATGCACACACACCGATGAATATTATTATAGTGTATTTATTCTATTGCAATATATGGTACCTAGCATAATTATTTGTTGCATTTTATATGATCGATTGTCTATTACTACTGAGATTCGTTTGAATCAAACCCTTTTTCAAATTTAAAAATATTCAAGCAGAAGCCAATGACTCTAGGCCAAACGGTAAATATCGGTAATTGAGGTGTCCAAGTAAGAAGGTGGAGCTATTGGTTATAGTTAGTTTATTTGCAGAGTTTTGGACAAAATTGTATATACTTTTTTCAAATCCTATAGAGAACTTTTGTGTTGTAACAAGTACTCTTTATCAATATATTTGTGCTATTTTCTGTATGCCTGTAGAACTGTGCCTTTATCATTCTGGCAAATATAGAAATGTTAAGAAATTTGACATTTTGGGTATCAAAGCTAAAAGCGGTTCTAGCATTATTAGAATAGTATACTAATATGGTCTTGTTTACAGGTTGACGGGAACAATGAGTAAAAGGCGACGACTATGAGATTGGTCACCATTGTCGGTGAACTAGGGAAACCTTGAACCAGGTCAGAGGATTCCCTAGAGCCAGCATTCTATAGAGACGAGGACCCCTAGGGAGCGGGTCTAAGTCAGACCGGTATAGGGGCCACAGCCGAGACCTAAGCCAATATCCAGAGAGTCGGTAGGAGATTCCGAGCAGCCACCTCCTATGGGTCATAGTTTGATTTTTGTATTACTACTCTCTCAAGAGCTAGACCAGTGCATGTGAGATATGACCTGCAACCTGACTAGAGGTTGTGGAAGCATGCTCAGTGTAGATACTATGGGTTTTCGAGAAGTATGGCACATCTGTAGCCTAGTACGTTGTATGTTTGGATTATATGGATTCAATCTACTAGGAGCGAGTTCTACGGAGATTGAACTATCAAGATGAGGTTTGGATTTACATGACGATGTACTTCTTCTTAAACACAAAATTTTGGGCTAGGAAGGAGAATGATATAGTAGAGTAGGGCCCAAATGATCATTTTATTGAGTTCATAGATCACATGACACCGTACGTGGCAAAGTATATGTACGACAATGGGTAGAGGGTCTATATCCAATATTTTGGTGATCGGAGGATGCTGGCATGACTTTTGAGATGAGGGCAGTCACAGGGTGCAAGTAGACAGAAGAAGATAGAGCCAATATCTGTGTTTTGGCACGGGTATATAAAAGTTAAGCATATTTAACCAGGGAAATCATGGGATCGGTGACCCCCTGGGAAGTCATATGTATAGTTTTGACATAATGTGTAAAAGAGGACAAAGTCATATTGTACAGTAGTTATAGGTTGTGTGATGTTAAGAGCTTTCCTTAACTGCTGTAAATATCTAATGTATGATATATATGACATACCTGTGTACCCGATATTTTGAGAAATGACAAAAATGCCCTTATTTCATATGAAATTTACTTCTTCTCTATTTTCATATAGTAAAATACAAAGATGGTATGAACACACTGTAGACCATGAAGGGGACATAATAATCCAAAATCGAACGTAGGCTATATCCAATACAGCAATAGACTCTAGGTATGTTGACACATCAACAGATCACAATGAATGATATTAGGGAGGAGCTGCTCCAAAGTGTAGCAAAGACAGGATCGCTTAGAAGATCTGGTGACGTGAGATGGTGAACCTAATCTGCCTGAGGGGCCTCAACCAGAAGATCCTTTACCTAATCTTGAGGCTGATATTCTCCAGATTTGGGTGGGAAGATTTAGTAAATAGCAACCTCCTGTATTCAGAGGGAAGTTTGATCCTCAGTGTAACCCCCTCACCGTAATTACATCCGGATTACGAAATTTAAGTGAAATAGAGACCAATAAAAAAATAACAATTTATAATCCCACATCCAAGGGATGGGGTATTTCAAAAATCAGTTCTAAAACATACTGAATCCTTGTCTCACATTCACGTGCGGATATAACTACTCGAGAAATCAAATCACATAAGAAATATCAGAGTGCAGAAACTAAAATCCCGGCAAAACCCCGGGTTCATCTACATATATTTATATCATGGGTTTACAGGTTCCCAAAATGGGGATTACATATCCAAAATATTCATTTACATTCTCATGTACACTTGGTAATCCCAAAACCAAAATAAGGATAACCAACTACCACTAAGTCTCAGAGTAATCCTAACTACTCCTGGTTGTCCGCTTCCCTTTCAAGCCATTCGCCCTGTCTGAAAAGGTTAGTCATATGGAAAGGGTGAGATTCTAAAGAATCCCAGTAGTAACAACTTTTTCATATCACATGCAATCACATAATATGTAAACAAATCATCTCATATCAGCAACACAATTCACACTCCACCCTCATCCCCTTTTACCGCCGGGAAGGCACACCGTCCTAACCCGAACCGTTGTTAGCGACTCAGGGACTATTGGCGTGGCAGTGCATACGAATAGCCTTACAGCTCACATATAGCCTTTCGGCTTTCACAAATGCCCCGTCAGCCTTCACAAATAGCCTTTCGGCCCACATAATCACATATACACACCCTAACCTCATCACCTTTTACCGCCGGGAAGGCACACAGCCCTTACCCGAACCGTTGTTAGTGACTCAGGGACTATTGGTATAGCAGTGCTTCCACAATTTTCATAAACATGCAGCATACAAAATCCATTTCATCTCAATGACATTGAACACATACAATGTATCACATAAGATATAAAGAAGAGTCACTACCTAAATCTTTCCTGACTGGCTCCGGCACCGTGGCCTCACGAGGGCGACAGATCTCAAATCCTATATTCAAATTAGGGACAACCAATCAATCTCTTTTCCATATGTATATTTCAATAATACTCTAAGTTAGTTATCATTTAGGACTATTTAGGTGACTATTAGAGGCATAAACATATGCCTAAAGGGTTGGAAGACACTACCCAAAAAACCCCTTTTTCAAAGGCAACACACTGATTTCTGGCAGTTTCACTCGAGCACAGAAGCTCTTACTCGAGCACAAGTATGGACATCATTCGAGCACAAGAGAGTGAGAGACAGCGAGTGAGCACCCAAGAGCACACAAAGCTCTCCAAGACAGGATTACTCGAGCACAGCCATATGCACTCGAGTGAGCACCTCATACCCGTGAGTGAGAAGGCACACTCGAGCACCTTACTCGCGAGTGACAACCCGAGAGCAACCCCCCTACTCTAGGCTTACACCATCACTCGAGCAGAACCATGCTCACTCGAGCATGTTCTTCCCTCACTCGAGCACAAGGCAATGCACTCGAGCATTATTCATAAAACTCAGACAAACTCGAAGCAAAGAAGGGAAAAACTCTCCCATTACTCGAGCATGATCATCCCGTGCTTGAGTGTTGTGCATCAGAGACCCAAAAACGCAGCAAAAACCAGAAAACACCAGATGGTCAAATCCTCACCCAATGGTTCCCAAACTCTTCCCAATGCTCATACACTCTAAGCACTAACTAGGGAACACCTTGGCAACTTTAAAAACACTCCAAAAACAAATTTGATCACAATCAAACACTAAGGTCTCTATGATACACATTATCATAATTTCATTCAACTTGATTTCAATCTTCCAGTTTATATCCAACCATCAATTAACTCAACATTAAACCATTTCCACTATCAAACACCATAAAATCCACATTTTCAGCATTTGGCATAATTAGGGCAAATTTTCCAGATTTTACCAAACTTAGCCAAAAATCACAAACAATATATCAAAATGCTCTAAATGCCTACCTCTTCTCTTTGCCCAATCAAGAATCTTGATTCTTCAACTTCCAAATTCGACCAAATCACATATCAACACTTCTCAAGATTCTACAACCACCACAATGGAGCTCTCAATGAGATACACAATATTAGAGAAGAGGTTTTGAGCAAAGGAGGATTATAACTCACCAAGATTCAAGCTTTTCTTCTTCCTCCTTCTTGCTTGATCCAGCAAAAATGGAGGAATGAGAGAGAGAGAGAGAAAATGGTGAGAAGGTGAAATGATGATGATGGTGCACACTTCCTCCTCTTTCCTTGCCCATGCTAGCCGAATAGGAGAGAGAAAATGAGAGAAAGTGAGGTTTTGTCCTTTAGTGCCACATCCTATGGCTCACACAATGCCACATGTCATCATCCACTCACTCCCTCAAAGAGCTCACCAAAATCACAACACATAGGATTTCGACCCATTGTCAAAGAATCACAACCCTTGATCTTAAATACCACACGTATGTACACCAAATTCATATTACATAAATTTCCCAAAAGTGCTTAATTACACTAATTACCATAATTATCAGAGTCATTAGCCCTAATCACAAATCAGGATATTACACTCAGCAAGCTAAAGACTAGCTATCACGTCTAGAGAAAATTTTTAAAATCCTAGCTTGCCTGGATGATATTAAGATCTTGTTGGCAATTTATAAGTTAGAAGGCGATACTGATAGATGGTAGAAGAATACTGAGCTGATTCTTAGGGGAAGGAATATTCCTGTAACGTGGGAATTATTCCAAGAGAAGTTCAATGAGAAATACTTTTCCCATTCAGTCAAGCTAAAAAGGGAAAGAGTTTCTCAAATACAGCAGTAGGACAAAGGAGTTTTGACAAGTACTTAGCTTACTATATCTGGTTATCTCGATACTCTGCATACCTTAAATATCAGGATGACGAGGAGTGGAGCTCAGACATGATGATACAAGGGCTAAAACTAAAGCTGAGAGAGAAATTGGTTTCTAAGTACTTTACAGAGTTCAACAAGGAGTAGAAGAGTACCAAATTATTAAGGATAACCTCTTGAGCCTATATTCTAATAAAGGCAATCATAACAAGGGTGTGTCTGGTAGTAGGAGTTCTTCCCAGAAATGAAAAGAACCAAGTGAACCACCCAGAGGCAAAAATAAAAAGTCATATTAGGCTGGGGGCCATGGAAATCAAAGACCCTTTCAGGGTAGAACATGCTGGTATTGCAATAAGCCACATCATCCTGGCAAGACATGTAGTGGTGCTCCATTACCACAAGCTTCACCAGCGACTCAAGCTGCAGCCAAGAAAATTACTTGTTACATTTGCCAAAAACTAGGGCATTATCCTAAGGATTGTCTACAGCAGTAGCAAAAACCTGTGGAGCCCAGACACAAAACTTAGGGCAGAGTTTATACGATTACTCAGGAAGAGGCCAGCAAATCTCTTGAACTGATACAAGGTACGGTTTACCTTAATAGCAATTCAGTACAAGTAATGTATTATTTAGGTGCTAGTCATTCATTTATTGCATATGATTGTGTGAGACAGCTAATCCTAAGGGTACACAAATTCCCATATGATCTGGTGGTGTCTACACCTACGGGTGTTAGAGTTGTCCAATTCAATGTCTGTCTGAATTGCATAGTAAATGCTGAGGTGCAAAAATCAACAGTGGATTTGATTTGTCTTCCATACAAGGCTTAAAAGTAATCCTCAGAATTAATTGGCTAATAGCGAATAGTGTGATGCTGGATTGCAGAAGAAAAAGGGACTTTATCCCAATCTTTAACCACATGATGGTACTAAAACCAACCTTAACTTTCTTTCAGCAACTGAGGCTAAGAGATGTCTACATAAAGGTTGTCAAGGGTATATAGTGTTATTATCCATGCAATCTGAAGTTGGAATAGCATTGGAGAGTATCCCTGAGGTAAATAAGTTTCCAGATGTATTTTTAGAAGATATCAGCAAATTATCTCTGTACAGGGAAGTGGAGTTTACTATTGACCTTAAGCCTAGAGCAGGACCAATATCTAAAGCCATATATAGAATGGCTCCAAGTGAAATGACAGAATTGAAAAACCAGATTGAAGAGCTGCTAAATAAAGGGTTTATTCGACCCAGTGTTTTACCATGAGGAGGTCCAGTGCTCTTTGTCAAAAAGAAAGATGGAAGCCTATGACTCTGTATTGATTACAAGGAGCTAAATAAGGTAACCATCAAGAACAAATACCCACTCCACAGAATTGATGATTTTCTCAATTAGTTATTTGGTTCATGCGTATTCTCAAAGATTGACTTGAGATCGGGATATCACCAACTCAAGTTAAAAGCAAAAGATGTACTGAAAACTGCTTTCAGAACCATATATGGCCATTACGAATTCTTGTAATGCCATTTGGGCTGACCAATGCACCTACTGTGTTCATAAACTACATGAATCAAATTTTTTGTCTATATCTGGACCAATTCGTAGTAGTCTTTATTGATGATATTCTGGTATACTCATGGAGTAGAACTGAACACGAGAAACATATGAGAACAATGTTGAATACATTGAGAGATAAGCAACTTTATGCCAAGATAAGCAAGTGTGAATTTTGGCTTTCAAAGGTTAAATTTCTGGGCCATGTAATCTAACAGCAAAAGGTCTCAGTAGATCCTAGAAAAGTGGAAGCAGTACTAAATTAGAAGAGGCCAGAGACTATTTTTGAAATACGCATTTTTCTAGGTCTTGCTAGATATTACAAAATGTTCATATAGAACTTCTCCAAAATAGCTTTGCCTTTAACAAAGTTAACTCTAAAAACTCAACCTTATCTGTGGGATCACAATTGTGAGTTGAGCTTTATAGAGCTAAAACAAAAATTAACAACCCCAGTACTGACAATCCCAGATCCATAGTTGCCCTTTGTCGTTTTTACTAATGCTAGTGGACATGGATTGGGAAGTGTATTAATGCAGCATGGCCGAGTAGTGGCTTATGCATCTAGAAAGCTAAAGCCTCACAAACAAAATTACCCCACACATGATCTTGAGTTAGCGGTAATTGTATTTGTGCTAAACCTCTAGAGACATTACCTCTATGGTGTGACCGTAGAATTGTACTGCAACCACAAGAGCTTGAAATATTTATTCGACAAAAAATAGCAACAGCACAAATGGATTGAGCTGCTTAAAGATTACATCCTGGAGATAAAATATCATCCAGAAAAAGCTAATTTGTTGCTGACATATTGAGCTCTAAAATAGTGCAGGTTGTGGCCTTAATGATTTATGAACAGAAACTGATCGAGGAGTTCAGAGATCTCAACCTGGATAATCAGATTTTGATTTGTGGCAACAATATCAATTAAGGTAAGAATGACTTGGAAGCTGTAATCAAAGAAGCTCAAATGCAGGATAGATGAGCCAGTCTATGAAAGATATAACTGAACATGGAAAAACTTAAGAATATGATCTGTCACCAAGTGGATTAGTCAGATATAAGAAGTGGATATATGTCCCATTGCAAATAGAGTTGAAACAGTCAATCCTGGAGGAGGCACATAAGAGTAAATATACTCTACACCTAGGAGAAACCAAAATGTATCATGACTTGAAGTCCACATATTGGTGGCCAGGGATAGAAAGTGATGTAACAAAGTTCGTTCCTCCTTGTCTCACTTGTCAAAAAGTAAAAATTGAGCATCAATGACTATCCATACTTCTACAGAACCCTAAGATTCCTCAGTGAAAATGGGAAGGCCTTACTATGGATTTCATGATAGGACTACCTAAGATCAGAAATCGTGATGCGATCTGGGTAGTAGTTGTTCGATTTATGAAGACAGCCCATATCCTACCTATCAGCATTCACTACTCTCCTGATAAGTTAGCTGAAATTTATATCAAGGATATAATACGGTTACATGGTATGCCCAAGAATATCATTTCAGATAGAGATCCTTACTTCACTTTCAATTTCTAGAAAGCGTTGCACGAGGTTTTGGGTACAAAGTTTAGATTCAGCACAAAATATCATCCTCAAACAGTTGGACATACATAACGAACAACACAGACATTAGAGGAAATTCTGAGGGTGTGCCTTAGATTTCAAAGGCAGTTGGGATAAATTCCTTCCACTTGCAGAGTTTACCTATAATAATAGTTATCACTTGAGCATACATATGGCTCCATATGAGGCACTGTACAGAAGGAAATGTCAATCGCCCTTGTACTGGACAAAATTGTCTAAGAGGTGCTTACTTGGGCCAGACATAATTGATCAGGCAATAGAGCATATTAAGCTAATCAAGCAAAGATTGTTAACTACTCAAAGACAACAAAAGAGCTATGTTGATAAGAGGTAAAAACCTCTAGAGTTTAAAGTCAGCGATCACGTGTTTATGAAAGTTTCACCGATAATAGGCATTGGCAGGGCACTAAAAGTGAAGAAGCTAAATCTGACATACATTGGTCCATTTGAGATCTTGTCAAAGATTGGGCCAATAGTGTATCGAATGGATTTACCACCAAATCAAAGTCGATTGCATGATGTCTTCCATGTTTTTTAGTTGAAGAAATATCAACCTGATCCAGAACATGTGATTGAATATGAAGATGTGGATATGTAGGAAGATTTGACATATGAGGTAACCCCTAACCAAATCATTGATCGACAATATAAACAGCTCAGAAACAAGAGTATCTCATTTATAAAGATCATCTAGAAGGGATTAACTCCTAGAGAAGCAACATGGGAAATAGAAGAAAATATGTGGAAGCGTTACCTGGAGTTTATGGCTATGTATATGTAGAAAATTTCAGGGACAAATTTTATTTATGAGGAAGAGCTGTAACACCCCATTTTTCTTCACCAATATGCCTTATAATTATTTGTGGCATTTAATGAAATAAAATAGTGAATGTTGATGCATTTGGAATGACAATAACACCTTTAATAAATGTTACATGAGAATCAGGCTAAACCAAGACATAAAGCTAAGTTTTTGTCTTTCAAAAAGGCCATTACTTAATCCCATTATTTCATCCTTGAAATTTGCTATTTATACATGCCTTGTGTCCATTTTCATTATAGGTCAAAGGATGCAAGACATGCATACATATCATAAAGGCTATACTAGTGAGAAGGCTTAAGCATCAATGTTTTGACAAAGAAATAAAAGGAGTGAGAAATAAAGACAACAAAAGATAATAGTAACAAAAGAAGGCTAGTGAGGGTTTGTGAAAAGCAACCATTTTAACCAAACAGAGAGCAAAATGACAATGACAGGGAGGGAGAGGCCAATAAAAAGGAATACCAAGTCATCCCAACAACGGAGAGAGAGAGAGATATCACAATGGCCAGAGGCAACAAAGAAAGGAAGAGCACATGCACGAGACTAAGAAAGGCTAGAGATGACAATTGAGCATGAAAAAGAATATATATACTAGGGCAACCTTTTCTAGTTTGACTTGCACGGGTAAGCAGGAGAGAAAGGTCTTTGGGATTGCTTTGCTAGTATGACTTGCTGTAAGGGGGAGTAACTCAGTGAGATTTGTAAAAGGCTTCACAAGTGCTCAACTAAACTTGTGGGATTTTAGCGGTTCTAAAGTACCTAGTTAAACTTGAAGAAGATAGTCGATTGAAAATCTCAGGAGGAGCCTGGGGACTGGACGTAGGTCATCATGGATTGAACCGAACAAGGATAAATCACAATTTGCATATTTTCTTCCCTAAGCCTTTATATTTCTAGCATATATCATTTAAATATCTAACTGTGATTTATGTATCATTACATTCATATTTACTGCTTCCACGAAGATACGAAAGGATTTTCAAAGTTCTTAGGTTTTTATTTACACCCAGTTCACCCCCTTCTTAGGTGTCAGCTGGTTCTAACATTTGGTATCAGATCTGGACTCTTGTTTAAAGGACTTAACCGTCTCAAGAGCATACAATGGCTGAGTATGGGTGTTATTCGCTTTTAGAAGGTTTTGACTATACAATTCCACCTATTTTGAAAGATATTGATTTTTGGTTTTGGAAAGCTAGAATGACATCTTTTATAAAATGCTTTGATTATGATGTGTGGGATGTTTTCACAAATGTCTTTGATTTCAAACTGAGAAAGGATTGGATAGAAGGAGAAAAGAAAATGTTTTTGTTGAACATTAGAGCAATGAAAATTTTGTATAGTGCTTTAACTGAAAATGATTTTGAGAAAATTATATTTTGCTCTACTGCTAGAGATATTTGGAATACTCTTGATTCTATGTATACTTCTAACAAATATGTTGAAATTGAAAGTGTTGGCAGTTCATGTGAAACTATAAGTTGTGCATCTATGGTGCATGAACACTTAGAAGTTGATAATGAAGAAGAAGACATCATAGAACACTTCCTTATAGTCAACATGGATAGACAAGAAGAGGATTCCCGAAAATAGCTTATTATGGATAGACAAGAAAATTCACTCTCTGGAGCTCAAGATGAACTTAAGGTAAAAAGTTCCAATTCTTCTTATAATTTTTGTAAAACTGATTTTCAAAGTTTGCATAAAATTATTTTTCAACCAATTATTGATTCTATTGAGAAAAACAAAAAGATTTTCAATCATGCTGGAAATTCATACGGGAAGAAAGAACTTAGGCAAACTAATCATTCAAAATCGTCTTTTCTTGATCAACACAATACTTGCATAGAATCTCATAATGCATATCATCATATTATTTGTAATTATTATGGCACATCAAGTCATATTTCTCACACATGCTATATTAGAATAAATTCTAATGTGAGAAATAAATATGTTTGTGTTCTGAAAAGACAAGTAATGTCTAATGCTAACAATCAAGGACCCAAGTATATATGGGTACCAAAATGTCCATCTAGTACTTTATGTATGCAGATTGAATATAAGAAGAATGGATATAAGAGTATGGAGACGATGAAGAAGAAACCAAGAGTTCCCCATGCACCAAGAAAGAGGTTCATATCATTTATATCGAAAAGAAGAACTATCAAAGCACCCATTGCTATAACTACACAATGTGATTATGAAGAGAAGCAATAGATAAAAGGAGTACTATCCACCTTAAGGAAGAGCTACCATAGAGTACCATTTAACTACAATGAGGAGAACAAGAAAAAGAGGATCTCTCAAGCATCAAGTAGAAGACTCTTGGAGTCTATATATTTTGAGAGAAGGTTTCCAGCATCCAAAGCAAGATATTCAAAGTATCAACATCATAGAAAAATGCAGTGGGTAAGCAAAAGCAATGATCCAAGTATCTAAGGAAAAGGTACACAATGATAAAACCTCCTACACTATTGTTTGTAATATTTATTAAGGTTTATACCTTGTTAACTTAGGAATGAGCATTGCACATATGTTTTCATAATCTTCAAAAAATTTATTCATAAAGAATTGCAATGTTCAATATCTTAACACTTTATGTATATATGCATACTTCAAGAGAAAATATTTGTATGCATAAAGTCATGTTTAATTCATGATGCTCAATTTCTTTGAATTGACTATATTCTTAAAGCATGTGAATTATGATTCCTACAAGCTAACCATGAGTGGATCCAAGTAAAACTAGATACCAAAGGAAGAAAAAGATTTATATGGTTTTGTAGGAAGAAGAAAAGAAGAGGTTCATCTTAAGATTATGACTACATAGAATTTAACTCAAATCTTGGTGAAGTTGGACTTTAAAGCTACATTTTAAATGTGTAAACAAAAGGAGGCATTACTTGAGACAACACTACAAGTGCCTAGCTAGCAATAAAGGAAGAAAAGATGCACAGTGAATCATCACCCAAGTAACCAATCAAGTGATCATCATCACTGCATATCAACTAGGAGTAAATGTTCAAGTAATAAGACCAATTGGAAGATTGGAAGGCAAAAGTTAAGGAATTATGCACAAATGAACTTCAAAGAATAATTTCTCAAGTAATTACAAGATTACTTGAGTACGGTATTATCTTCTTTATTCTTACCCGATACTGTGCTTATATAAATTATTTATTTGTGTAATGAATAACTTGCTCATTATTGCATACCATTAGTAATAAATTATTTATGGTTTTCAAATTATTTTTAGATTGCTAAATGGACTTAAAGTAAACTTGTGTATTTGAGTTTTGAAATGTACATTTCAAAAATGTACTTAGATTCCAATTCATCTTGTTTATAAAAATGCATACACATTATTTGGAAATTATTCGTATCTTGTTTGCATTTAAATCGGTTTCAAAATTAGAAGTTAATATTTATGTATACTGAAAGTCAGAAATGCTTCAAATCCATCCACTAGAGTTTTCCCCATCATTCACATATTATCTCTTGATTTTACACCAGTTATTGCTTGAACTCCTCAACCATTATTTTCAAACAAGTTAGACCTTATGTCTAACAAGTTCTATCTATATGAGTTTCAAGTGTATTTCCTAGAAAAGAATTCAATATGTGAAAGCCTTATGCCTAATGTAAAAATCTTTGGTTGGCCATGTTATTCCAAGTTTTATGAATGTTCATTAGTGCATTGAATCTTAATACATTAACCATTATAGTGGAATAACTTACTAGGATAATATTCTAGTACTTTAGTCATTTGGACCAATGAGTATGTGCTTAATCATTCATAATTCATTTGTACTCATTTTGTTGCTCAAATACATTAATCATTGATATGATCTATCTTTGAGTAACCAGTGTCATGTATCTGAATCCTTGAACTGAATATTCATATCTTTCATGATAAAACTTTAAGTGTCAAGATAGTTTATAAATCAATATCTAAGTCATAATGCTCATATTTGTCTATCAAGCTAATACTTTTTATTCATATGACTTTAGCACCAGAGAAAATTCTCCAACTTGTTAACTCTTATGATTAACATGTTATCTAAATTAAACTCCTAAGTGAAGCTTTCTAATACATATTTTATAACTATCGACTTCCACCATTTTCAACATGAACATTGATTATAAACATGTTTTAAAGATGAGTTTTGCGTATATTCAAAATTTCAATTTACAATGCATTGTTATGATTCAAATTACATCTAAGATTTGAAATAATTTGCATATCTCATGATCATTCTTGGAAAATTTGATTTCATTCATGATTTATCATTTCATAATAGTTGGTCATTATAAATAGATTTTCAACTCTCTTTGATCTGACTTACATCGATTGCATGAAAATCTTATCAATGACATATTTTTTATAAAGTGTATTTACAACTTGTCATTGATCTTTGAAAATCATCATTCTTGGTATTATTTGTTTGTTACCCTTTATGATTCAATTATTTTTGGGTCAAATTATATTTTGGTCTTTGTTGATTATTATACTCTTTGCTCAAATATCATATGATTCAATGGTATAAGAGCATAAGAGTTATGATGTCTAATATTGTATGGACCCAATAGAAAGTTGGGTACCAAAGAGCATATACTTATACTTTTGCAGAAATTGATCAAAATGCTCTACTTTTGGATACAAAAATCGGAGGTTGATAGAGGAGGCGTGACTGGAAGTGTTGCAGTGTGAGCAGAAGCTAAATCTATGGTATCACTCAAGTAATCAATTGAGTTACACCCCTTCATTAGCAAGTAACTAACTAGTGGTGCAGTCAAAGAAAGAGAAAGAGGAAGAAAATTTCTTAAGTTAACCTAGATGAGATTCATCTCAAAGCAGCTCAAGGCCAAGAACAAGCCTAGCCAAGATGAATCTTTGTTGCCTACCCACCTTCCTTATCGTTCTAAGGTGACCAGACATTTCTACTTGATATGAAGCCAACAAAGATGTTCAGAGGAAGACACTGATATGTGCAGAATCATCGAGCTTGGAGAGCCTATGAGGATTCACAACTAACAATCCTAGCTCTATATGCAATCTTCACTAAATTATCTGCTATACCTACACTAGAACTATAGTGAATAAGGCCAATAACTTCACTTACTTCATCGAGAAGAATGACCACATAATGACCTATATTATAAGCAAGGAGGAGAGAAATATTGGAAAGATCATGTCTGTCAGAGAACAAGAGGTATATATATACTTCTACAGGACTTACTCCAAGTAATCTGAAATTACTTCAAGTAATCTATAATTACTTCAAGTAGACCTTCAAGTAATCGGCAATTACTTCAAGTTTCCTTCATGTAATTTGCAATTACTCCAAGTAAGTCTGAATCTCACTCCAAGTTAACACAAGAGGCGTAGAGGATGAGAGTTGAGGCCTCAAGAATAAATGAGAGACAACACTTTGCTAGAGTTGGTCTCCCTAGCCCTTTATTCTTTAGTCCATATGTCTAAGGCTATCTAAGAGAAGAGCTCAACAATCACACAGAGCTTGCTACAAACAATGTTGAGTTCATCACTTTTGTGATTTGATCAACCAGAACTTCAAAGTGATCATGCTTCAGAATCCCTCCATACTAATCACATCAACAAACAATGACTAGCCAATGATGCATCAATGGACTTTAAAGAACTATGACTCAAGTGATTATGACATTACTCTAGTGAGGTATTGTATTCTTTAATTCCAATTCGTTGAGTTGCATCACTTAAAGTAAACACTCGAGTAAGGACTCAAGTAATATAGGGTTATAGCCTTAAAACCCTGAATAGCATCATTATTTTCAAAACTTAATTTCTCTCCAAATCTTCATACTTTCACAATCATTCTCTTTACAAAATTTTTAATGATTTTACTAATCCAAGAGAGTTATTAATTGTATTGCTCATGACAATTTTCTTTTAAGCCATACATTCATTAAGGGGGAGTTTCACATTGATATATGTTTTATATCTTAAAAAACTCATATCCTTTATTTGCAGAAAATCATTCTAGCTTACTCATATGCATTCCCTATCTTTTGATTAGTTTTTGATGATAAGCTACTTTTATATTCTTCTTTACATGATCTTAATTTGCATATATTTTGTAGAAAGGAAACTTTTGATACTTGATTGCACTAACCATTCTCCTTGCAAGAGTATTTTTACTTATAGCAGGAGAATTTGCTCTATGCTAGATCATTCCTCAACACACTAAAAGGAGCATATATCAACTATGAGGACATATGCTTTAACAATCGATCAAGGGAGATATATTGGCTGCAACATTCAAAGCAACAAATACATATAGTAATACAAATGAGCATTAAGCATGCTGAAATGAAGCTCAACTCAATTGAAGAATCTTAGCAATAACATAAATATACATTAGAATTGGACAATAGAAGTGTGGTGAACACAGCATCATGAACCAGCATTGCCAAAGAATAAAGCAACGGACTTCATAGAGCGCTTCATCATTTTTCAAAAACTACATGAGCATTTCTAAACCCTCTCTTTATATTTTGAGCTTACTTTGCATATCCTTGATTATAAAAGTTTTCTTGAAAACCTTTCCAAATTGTTTCAAATTTGTTTTCATGAAAACCATTTTTTTTCATTTGCATCAAATTATAAATGAAATTACTTTCAAAACAGGGGAGAGAAACTTGTTTTCCTGATGCATGTATTTTTCTTAATAAGGAGAATGAAATTTCTCATTTGATTTCATATTTACTTCTCTACTAGTATTCCTTCCTTATACTTCAAACTTTTTGCTGCTGTCTGTAATATCCCAAAAAGTGATTAAGGGCTAATGACTTCAAAAGTGGATGTAATTATTGTCGAATAAACACTTTTGAAGAATTTGTGATGGGAATTTGGATATTTTAATGATTCCAATGGATTCCTTGTGAAAATTTATGTGGGAATGATGTTTGGTATGAAAATGGAACCAATGGAAGCAAAGATGCAAAATCTAAAGTTCTGTCCAGTGAAATTTTATTCTGGGCAGTCCGTTTGTGTGAACGTTTTTAATGAACAAATGGTATCTAAAAATTCTGAAATTTTCCAGTCTTATAGTTCACATCTCAAGCTTCAAAATGGACATATAATTTGTGCCATTTCGTTTTTGGAACTAGGAGATATAACTGTCCAAAGTTTGGGATGGAAACTGAACTCTGTTTTGGGGCAGTGATGAGTTTTATGTAATTCTGGAATTGTGTGGTGATTTTTAGTAATGGTCCATATTTTTCCTATAAAGAGGACTTAAATACCTTTCATTTGGCTTTGGAATCACCTCATTTCAATTTTTCTAGAATTAGTTATGATTTTTCAAAGTTTGGGCAGAAAATCTGCCAGAAAATCCGAAAATGGGAATTATGACATCATCTCATTAAAAGATGATGTCAGCATGGAATTACATATGTTATCATCTTCCTCAGCTCTTTTCTGTCGCACACAGCAGCTGAAGCAAGAAAAAAAAACGTGGAGAGAGCTTGGAAAAAAGAGAGAAAAAGAGGAAGAAATCTCGCAAGGTAAGCCGATTTCTCCGACGATCTAGCTCCTAACGCGTATAACTCCGACTCTAAGCCACTCCTCTTTATTCTTTAAGGTTGTGAAGCTCAAAACTTGGTGTTTTAAAGAGGCTAGGGTTCAGCCAAATTTGGGAAAAGCTAGTGGGAGCTTGAGGTAACTTCCAAACTTTCGTATATTGCTTATTCTGGCTGCTGTGGGCAATTTAATCGGTGAAATTTCGCCGGATTGCCATTGGTTTTAAAGTTTGGAAATGATGTGGCCTAGGGGTTATGCTGCCCAAATTGGGTCTTAATGTTAGTTGTAACCTAATGTAATGGTTAATAAAGTGGTTAGGAGTAGAAAGGAACGCGTTTACGGAGCCGAAATCGTAAAACCCCAATTTTTCCCGGAGAACATGTATATTTCGGCCAAGGCTGTAAATAGGTCTTAGAGTTGGATTTTCAATGATTTGATGATTCCATTGGATTCAGTGGGCGAAAATAGGTGGGGTTACAGTTGGGCACTTTTTCAAAAAAGGCCGAGAAAGCATAATTACGGAAACACCCCTAAAACCCTAAAAGTAGGGCTGCCAAGGGCAATTTCGTAATTTGATATTGAATTTGATAATTCTGAGTACGGAAATGGATTCCTTGGGCGGAAATATGTTAGGGTAGCCCATATTAGAATTTCGAGAAAAGTGCAACCGGTCCGGGTATGGCGGGCCCAGGCCGGGTCCCCGGGGGTATTTTTGTAAATTTTCATTATAGACTCATATAACCCTAAGTAACACTATGGAAGTGTCTAAATAGTGCATTTGGAATTGTAGGATTCGATATTTGCCGCCCTCGTGAGCCAACTACGCCAGCGAACGTCAGAAAGGAACGAGGTAGTGACTTTTCTTTTGTACCATATATGATGCATTGTATGTGTGTTATATCGTTGATTTGTAATGAATTCGTATGCTGCGACATCTGTGGATTTGTGTTAGCACTGTCATTCCAATAGTCCCTGAGTAGCTAACAACGGTTCGGGTTAGGACGGTGTGCCTTCCCGGCGGAGAAAGGGGATGAGGATGAGGTGTGATATATGTGATTATGTGAGCCGAAAGGCTATTTGTGGAGGCCGACGGGCCATTTGTGAAAGCCGAATAGCTGTATGGGCTATGAGGCTATATGTATGCACTGCCACGCCAATAGTCCCTGAGTAGCTAACAACGGTTCGGGTTAGGCGGTGTGCCTTCCCGGCGGAGAAAGGGGATGAGGGTGGAGTGTGATTTGTGGTGCTGCTGCTGTATGATGATTTGCTTACATGCTGTGTGCTTATGTGTGGTATAAATGTTTTGTTACTACTGGGATTCTCTTGAATCTCATTCTTTCCTTTAACTAACCTTTCAGACAGGGCGAGTGGCTCTAAGGAGAAGCGTACGACCCGGAGCGGTTAGAATCCTGTAGGGACATTTATTTTGGTTATGTTGGTTTAACCTGTTGGACAGGGTGTCTGTATATTATGTTGGTTGTAAAGAATAGTTGAACGTAGTTGTGTAGTCCCCTATATGGAGGTTGTAAACCCTTTTTTGTGTATGAATGGAACCCGGGGGTTGCCGGGATTGCTATTAGATATTCTGATATGAATGAATGTGAATTAACTGCACAGGTGATTATATTCGATAATTGAACTTGAGACCGGAATAGGAAAGAAGTTTTGAAAATTTTATAAAGTCCCTACTTCACAGGGAGTTCTAAATGAGTTTTGAACTATTCGACGGTCTCTAAACCAATTTAATTACGTAACATCGAATTATAATTACGCTATTTAAGGCAGGGGGTTACATTTTGGTATCAGAGACAGGTTCCTGGCAAGGGTAGAGGTTGCTAGGATAGATCCCTTAGATAGTAGTAGGGATAGAAGATTATCTGTGAATGATTGTTGTGTATGCACATGTATGTTTATTGATGTGGACATATATGGGTTTTATGACTATTGTGCATACTATTTCTGCTGAAGTAATGGGGCAAATTGTTTGTAGAATGAAGAAAACTAGAGGACGCCCCAATATTCCGCGTGTAGACCCTGAGGTGGAGGTTGTTAATGAAAACCCACCGGATGCAATGCAAGAGCTTATGGGTCTAATTCGGGATCAGAGAGATATGATCACTGAACTGAGGGAAGAGCTCAGAGTTGAGAAGGCGAAGAACCAGGGAGGTCCGGTTCAATCCACTCCGGAGGAGACTCAAGGAGAGACTCGACATGAGGACACTGCAGAAGGATCAGCACGACCTCTGGAATCCCCACCTCGTGCTACCTTGAATCAGGAATCATATGGGATGCCACCCAGGGAGGAAAAAGACCTTCAGTATTGGGTCACCCGATTCTGCAAGCATATGCCTCCGGCGTTCAGAGGAAGGTTTGACCCTCAGGCAGCCGAAGATTGGTTGTACAGACTGGAGAAGATATTTGAGGTTCTGTGTTGCCCAGAGGAGGTGAAGCCACGGTTGGCAGTGTATAAACTCGAGGGGGACGCGGATCGTTGGTGGCGGAATATCGCCCTGACATTAAAGAGCAATGAAACACCATTGACTTGGGAACTGTTTCAACAAGAGTTCAACGAGAAATACTTTCCCAAATCAGTGCGGCTCGAGAAGGAGACAGAATTTCTCAACATCAAACAAGGGGATACAGAGAGCTTTGACGACTATTTGTCCCGTTTTGTCCGGTTGGCTCGGTACTCCTCTTACCTCCGGTTTAAAGATGATGAAGAATGGAGTTCTGATATGCTCATCCGCGGTCTGAGGCGAGAATTGAGAAAGCGATTGGTTACGAACCAATTCACTAAGTTCAACAAGGCTGTGGAGCAATGTCGAATTACGGAGAATAATCTGAGGGAGTTGAATCCTACCAGAGCTACTGGCCACCGCAGTGAACCCAGTAAGGGTAATGCTTCCCAGAAGCGGAAAGGCCAAGGATCCTCTTCATACAAGGGCGGTGATAAGAAGCCCTATCAGCCCAGAGACCGTGAGCCTCAGAGGGCTGTGACTGAGTGGAAATGCCCTCGCTGCAACAAAACGCATTATGGCCAAAATTGCCGGGGAGAATTGGTTTGTTTTAACTGTAAGCAGCCAGGACATTTTTCCAGAGATTGTCAACGACCACGAGTCGAGCAGAAACCGAGGACACAGGGCCGAGTGTTCGCTATGACCCACGAGGAAGCTAGTAAATCTCCTGAGTTGATACAAGGTAAAATCTCTATTAATGGCCATCTGTTGCAAGCATTGTTTGACTCAGGTGCAAGTCACTCCTTCATTGCTTATGATTGCGTGAAGCGCCTGGGATTGCATGTACATAAATTACCATTTGATTTGGTAGTGTCAACCCCGATGGGTGTTAAGGCTTTAACCACAGAAGCTTACTTGAATTGTGTCGTAACTGTGGAAGGGCACCAATCTGTTGTAGATTTGATATGTTTGCCGCTTTACCAATTGGAAGTCATTTTGGGTTTTGATTGGTTAACGGCAAATAATGTTTTGCTTGATTGTGGAAACAAGAGGATAGTATATCCTGTTTCTCAGAGGGTTGAAGCTGTGAATGCCGGTATGAATTTTCTTTCTACGGCTAAAGCTGAAAAGTATCTTAAAAAGGGTTGCCAGGGGTATGTAGTGTTTTTCTCAGTGCAAAGGGAAACTGGTGAAACTTTGAGTGATATACCCGTGGTAAATGAATTCCCTAAGGTATTTCCGGATGATCTAAATGGATTGCCTCCTGAGAGGGAAGTTCAATTTCCAATTGACATTATTCCTGGAGCTGGTTCTATATCTAAGGCCCCATACCGCATGGCCCCAAACGAAATGGCGGAGTTAAAGAAACAAATAGAAGATTTGCTTGAGAAAGGGTTCATTAGACCCAGTGTGTCGCCTTGGGGAGCTCCAGTGTTGTTCGTAAAGAAGAAAGATGGGAGTCTTCGATTGTGTATTGATTACAGAGAATTGAATAAGGTTACTATTAAGAATAAGTACCCTCTTCCCCGAATCGATGACCTATTAGATCAACTCTCTGGTTCGTGTGTGTTTTCAAAGATTGATCTAAGGTCAGGGTATCATCAGCTGCGAGTGAAAGCAGAGGATGTTCCGAAGACTGCTTTTCGGACCCGGTACGGTCATTATGAGTTCTTGGTGATGCCATTTGGGCTAACCAATGCGCCTGCGGTATTCATGGATTACATGAACCGTATCTTTCGACAATACCTGGATCAGTTTGTTGTTGTGTTTATCGATGACATTCTGATATACTCCAAGAGTATGGAAGACCATGAGCATCATTTGGGAGTTGTATTGAATATATTGCGTGAGAAACAATTATATGCTAAATTGAGCAAGTGCGAGTTTTGGCTATCAGAAGTGAAATTCTTAGGCCATGTTATCTCGCAAGAAGGGGTCTCTGTGGATCCTAGTAAAGTGGAAGCAGTACTGGACTGGAAGAGGCCAGAATCTGTGGCGGAAATACGCAGTTTTCTGGGTCTTGCTGGTTATTATTGGAGATTTATCCAAAATTTCTCCCGTATTGCGTTGCCGATGACCAAGCTCACGAGAAAGGATCAGCCGTTTGTGTGGGATGAGAAATGTGAAAACTGTTTTGTGGAGCTGAAGGAGAGGTTGACTACGGCACCTGTGTTGATTTTGCCCGATCCCAGTTTGACATATGTTGTGTATTCTGATGCCAGTGGGCAGGGATTAGGGTGTGTCCTTATGCAGCAGGGACGTGTGGTGGCCTACGCCTCTCGACAGCTCAGACCTCATGAATTGAACTATCCCACTCATGATCTGGAGCTTGCGGCCATTGTGTTTGCTTTGAAGATTTGGCGTCATTACCTGTATGGTGTGACTGTGGAACTGTACTGCGACCACAAGAGTCTCAAATACTTGTATGATCAAAAAGAACTGAATATGAGACAGCGCCGCTGGATGGAATTGCTTAAGGACTACGACCTGGAGATAAAATATCACCCGGGTAAGGCAAATGTAGTCGCTGATGCTCTTAGCCGAAAGACTGTGCTCGTTGCAGCTATGATGATACAAGAAAGGAAATTGATTGAAGATTTTCGTGATTTAAATTTGACAAATCAGATCATCTGTGCCAATTACACTGTTTCTCAAGAGGAGAGTGATCTAAGGGTGGAAATTGAAGAAGCTCAGAGTCAAGATGACTGGATACAGTGCAATCTGACTCGAATCAAACAGGGAGAAGTTTCAGGCTACGACATATCGCCTCGTGGATTGGTTTGTTACCAGAAAAGAGTCTGCGTTCCACTTAAGGCAGAGTTGAGGCAGAAGATTCTGGATGAGGCACACAAGAGCCGATATACTCTTCATCCTGGTATGACCAAGATGTATTAGAATCTGAAATCGGTGTATTGGTGGCCGGGTTTGAAGAGTGACGTGACCAAATATGTTGCAAGGTGTCTCACTTGTCAGAAAGTGAAAATCGAGCACCAGAGACCGCCTGGTTTACTTCAGAGTCCTGAGATTCCGGAATGGAAATGGGAAAGCGTGACCATGGATTTGGTTGTGGGATTACCCAGGATCAGAAACTATGATGCGATCTGGGTAATTGTGGACCGATTAACAAAGTCAGCCCACTTCATACCAATCGATGCTGGTTACTCTCCGGATAAGCTAGCAGAGATTTATATCCGAGAAATTGTGAAACTCCATGGTGTACCGAAGAATATCATTTCCGATCGAGATCCACGATTTACTTCGAAGTTTTGGAAAGCATTGCATGAAGCCTTAGGTACTCAACTGAGATTCAGTACGGCCTATCATCCTCAAACGGATGGACAATCTGAGAGAACAATTCAGACGCTGGAAGATATGTTGCGAGCTTGTGTTCTCGACTTTAAAGGAAGTTGGGATCGTTTCCTTCCACTGGCTGAGTTCGCTTACAACAATAGCTATCATGCGAGCATCCAAATGGCTCCGTATGAAGCGTTGTATGGAAGACGGTGTCAATCACCTTTATGCTGGAATGAGTTATCCGAAAGGAAGCTTTATGGGCCAGATTTGGTTGATCAAACCTCAGCACAGATTCAGATTATTCGCAAAAGGTTGCTTGCAGCGCAGAGTCGACAGAAAAGCTACGCTGATAAGAGGAGAAGGCCTCTAGAGTTTGGGGTTGGTGATCATGTTTTTCTAAGAGTATCACCAATTACGGGTATTGGGCGAGCCATCAAGAGGAAGAAGCTGAGCCCGAGATATATAGGTCCTTTTGAAATCCTTGAGAGGATTGGGCCTGTTGCTTATCGAGTAGCCCTACCCCCAAACTTGAGTAGACTCCACGATGTGTTTCATGTTTCCCAACTGAAGAAGTATCAACCGGATCCATCTCACATTGTTGAATACGAAGAAGTCGAGTTGCAAGACAACTTCACATATGCGATAGAGCCAGAACAGATCATTGATAGAGAAGAACGACGGCTCAGACACCGAAGCATTCCCTTTGTGAAGGTGATCTGGAAGGGAATGACTCAGAGGGAAGCAACTTGGGAAGCGGAGGCGGATATGCGAAGACGTTATCCAGAGTTTATGGCTCAAGTTGTGTGACAAATTTCGAGGACGAAATTTATTTTACGGGGGGAGAAATGTAATATCCCAAAAAGTGATTAAGGGCTAATGACTTCAAAAGTGGATGTAATTATTGTCGAATAAACACTTTTGAAGAATGTGTGATGGGAATTTGGATATTTTAATGATTCCAATGGATTCCTTGTGAAAATTTATGTGGGAATGATGTTTGGTATGAAAATGGAACCAATGGAAGCAAAGATGCAAAATCTAAAGTTCTGTCCAGTGAAATTTTATTCTGGGCAGTCCGTTTGTGTGAACGTTTTTAATGAACAAATGGTATCTAAAAATTCTGAAATTTTCCAGTCTTATAGTTCACATCTCAAGCTTCAAAATGGACATATAATTTGTGCCATTTCGTTTTTGGAACTAGGAGATATAACTGTCCAAAGTTTGGGATGGAAACTGAACTCTGTTTTGGGGCAGTGATGAGTTTTATGTAATTCTGGAATTGTGTGGTGATTTTTAGTAATGGTCCATATTTTTCCTATAAAGAGGACTTAAATACCTTTCATTTGGCTTTAGAATCACCTCATTTCAATTTTTCTAGAATTAGTTATGATTTTTCAAAGTTTGGGCAGAAAATCTGCCAGAAAATCCGAAAATGGGAATTATGACATCATCTCATTAAAAGATGATGTCAGCATGGAATTACATATGTTATCATCTTCCTCAGCTCTTTTCTGTCGCACACAGCAGCTGAAGCAAGAAAAAAAAACGTGGAGAGAGCTTGGAAAAAAGAGAGAAAAAGAGGAAGAAATCTCGCAAGGTAAGCCGATTTCTCCGACGATCTAGCTCCTAACGCGTATAACTCCGACTCTAAGCCACTCCTCTTTATTCTTTAAGGTTGTGAAGCTCAAAACTTGGTGTTTTAAAGAGGCTAGGGTTCAGCCAAATTTGGGAAAAGCTAGTGGGAGCTTGAGGTAACTTCCAAACTTTCGTATATTGCTTATTCTGGCTGCTGTGGGCAATTTAATCGGTGAAATTTCGCCGGATTGCCATTGGTTTTAAAGTTTGGAAATGATGTGGCCTAGGGGTTATGCTGCCCAAATTGGGTCTTAATGTTAGTTGTAACCTAATGTAATGGTTAATAAAGTGGTTAGGAGTAGAAAGGAACGCGTTTACGGAGCCGAAATCGTAAAACCCCAATTTTTCCTGGAGAACATGTATATTTCGGCCAAGGCTGTAAATGGGTCTTAGAGTTGGATTTTCAATGATTTGATGATTCCATTGGATTCAGTGGGCGAAAATAGGTGGGGTTACAGTTGGGCACTTTTTCAAAAAAGGCCGAGAAAGCATAATTACGGAAACACCCCTAAAACCCTAAAAGTAGGGCTGCCAAGGGCAATTTCGTAATTTGATATTGAATTTGATAATTCTAAGTACGGAAATGGATTCCTTGGGCGGAAATATGTTAGGATAGCCCATATTAGAATTTCGAGAAAAGTGCAACCGGTCCGGGTATGGCGGGCCCAGGCCGGGTCCCCGGGGGTATTTTTGTAAATTTTCATTATAGACTCATATAACCCTAAGTAACACTATGGAAGTGTCTAAATAGTGCATTTGGAATTGTAGGATTCGATATTTGCCGCCCTCGTGAGCCAACTACGCCAGCGAACGTCAGAAAGGAACGAGGTAGTGACTTTTCTTTTGTACCATATATGATGCATTGTATGTGTGTTATATCGTTGATTTGTAATGAATTCGTATGCTGCGACATCTGTGGATTTGTGTTAGCACTGTCATTCCAATAGTCCCTGAGTAGCTAACAACGGTTCGGGTTAGGACGGTGTGCCTTCCCGGCGGAGAAAGGGGATGAGGATGAGGTGTGATATATGTGATTATGTGAGCCGAAAGGCTATTTGTGGAGGCCGACGGGCCATTTGTGAAAGCCGAATAGCTGTATGGGCTATGAGGCTATATGTATGCACTGCCACGCCAATAGTCCTTGAGTAGCTAACAACGGTTCGGGTTAGGCGGTGTGCCTTCCCGGCGGAGAAAGGGGATGAGGGTGGAGTGTGATTTGTGGTATTGCTGCTGTATGATGATTTGCTTACATGCTGTGTGCTTATGTGTGGTATAAATGTTTTGTTACTACTGGGATTCTCTTGAATCTCATTCTTTCCTTTAACTAACCTTTCAGACAGGGCGAGTGGCTCTAAGGAGAAGCGTACGACCCGGAGCGGTTAGAATCCTGTAGGGACATTTATTTTGGTTATGTTGGTTTAACCTGTTGGACAGGGTGTCTGTATATTATGTTGGTTGTAAAGAATAGTTGAACGTAGTTGTGTAGTCCCCTATATGGAGGTTGTAAACCCTTTTTTGTGTATGAATGGAACCCGGGGGTTGCCGGGATTGCTATTAGATATTCTGATATGAATGAATGTGAATTAACTGCACAGGTGATTATATTCGATAATTGAACTTGAGACCGGAATAGGAAAGAAGTTTTGAAAATTTTATAAAGTCCCTACTTCACAGGGAGTTCTAAATGAGTTTTGAACTATTCGACGGTCTCTAAACCAATTTAATTACGTAACATCGAATTATAATTACGCTATTTAAGGCAGGGGGTTACATTGTCAAATAGAGGGAGGGAGAGGCAAGAAAAATATGTTATTTTCTTAAAATGCTTTTATAACTCATACATATTTTTCTCAAAGGATTTGTCATCATCAAAAATGGGGAGAATATTAGATATGATGAGTTTTGATGATGTCAAATATAGACGTCAAATAAGAGTAAAAAGTTTGTATAGTATACTTATCTTCTACATTGACTAACTACTATATTTAATGTTGTAAATCTTGTAGATTACTCATAAACCCAATTGTGGGTTGATGTTATTTTGCTTATAATGCCTCATAAATGGAAAATGATCATCAAGAAGAAAATCAAGAGGCAAAGGAATGAAGAAAGAAGAAAGAAAGAAGAAGATTAGAAGAAGATATCTAGTTGGGTTATGAAGAATTATCATCAAGAGGAAAAACAAGAAGATATCTTGTACATTAGCCAAGCAAAGAAATAAGAAGATTGAAGAAAGACATTGAAGAAAGAATAACTTGCAAGATCACATGAGAATATCAAGATCCAAGCTATTAGAAGTGATACTTGAGATTTCTTTGATCATATGAAGGTTGGAATGGGTCAATTCGAAGCCAAGATAACTTATATGGAAGTTATGGAACTTCCCCAAGGTGTTCCTTTAAGTTTTGGCTCTCTGCCATGTTTTGGAAGGCATCATTCGAGTGGTTACTCGAGTAATAGACATGATCACTCGAGTAACCACTCAAGTGATGAGCATTCTGATGTACTCTGTTTTCGCGTAGCAGGTAAAGGTTCAGTATTTTGGGCATATCTCTCTAGCCACATATTGGATTGAGCTGAAATTAGTGACATATGAAACTAGACTCCTAATGCGTCATTTTGACCAAATATCACACTCAAAGGAGTTCATATGAGAGAGATATCAACTTTGAAAGTTAACACTGAAATCACCATCACAGTACAAGACAAGTTCGGTATTTTGGACATAACTCTTAAAATACACATCGGACTGCAACGAAAGTGCCATATGAAAGTAACCTTAAAGGGCTTTCCATGGATATATAATTTGTCACATTTGAAGCAATTTACTAAGAATTATGCCTTCTAGAAGTTGCTGCTCGTGATTTCAGACATTGTCAAGAATAGTAGATACTCTTTGGATCATAACTTTCTTTATACAATGTGTTTGGAGGTAATTCTTGTTGCATTGGAATGTAGACGATGAGAGCTTTTCGATGATATATAATTTGCCATGTTTTGAATCAAAATGAAGAGATCACTCGAGGGATAACTCGAGTAATCTCCAAAATTATTTGAAGAATTACTCAAGGGATCACTCGAGTAATATGATAAGGATTGCTCTCTGTCAAAATTTGCATAGGATTACTTGAAGGGTTTACTCGAGTAATCTACAAAATTATTTCAAAGCTTACTTGAGGGATTACTCGAGTAACCAGAGAAGAAATTATCCAATAGCTCTCGGCTAGATTTTGAAGAGGATTACTCAAGGGCTCCCTCGAGTAATGACCTAAGCTTACTCAAGTGACCACTCGAGTAATGCTTCCTAGGAGAACAGAACAACGTACTAAAGCTTTCAAAAATCAATAGAATGATTGTGTAAATCACTCTTCTTGCTTCTAATCACTCTAACACTTCATTGTATTAATGTTTAATGTATTTCTCCAGGAATGCAATGAAGAGATGATGTGAAGAGACAAAAGTTGACCATACAGAAGCGGAGCGTCAACATTTGTAATGGCTAGTTTTCAAATTCAAGCAAATGAATGAATGAAGCAACGAGACTCAACGGATAAGTTGAAATACTCACAACAATCATATCCTACTCAACTATAAATACAGGAGATTCAAGTAGAGAACTACAACAACAACGAGAACACTACAACACAAACATGCTTATATCATGAATCATCCACTTCGACCCAACCACTCTATGTTCTTATCTATTTTCTATATCATGTATATTTGAGAGAGAGTTATTTGTATTGTACTTTAGTGACCATTTTATCCACTATGTGAGAGAGTTTGTAAACACTTGTATTTCTGAGTTAATCTCAAGGTAGAGGGACCTAAAGAGGGTTGATTTTCTTATGGGAGAAGATGAAGAGAGAATTACTGGTAAGACTTTTTGGTCATAAAGACTTACAAGGTGTAAGTAGTAGAGAACGTTGCTGCTCGTAAGACTTACCATGGTATAAGTAGGAGAGAACGTTGCTGCTAGTTAGACTTGCATGAGTAAGCAAGAGAGAAAGGTCTTTGGGATTGCTTTGCTCATAGGACTTGCTGTAAGGGGGTGTAACTCGGTGAGAGATTTGTAAAAGGCTTCACAAGTGCTCGACTAAACTTGTGGGATTGTAGCGGTTCTCAAGTACCCAGTTAAACTTGAAGAAAATAGTGGATTGAAAATCTCAAGAAGAGCGTGGGGACTGGACATAGGTCATCGTGGATTGGACCAAACTAGGATAAATTACAGTTTGCATATTCTCTTCCCTAAGCTTTTATATTTCCAGTATATATCGTTTAAATATCTAACTGTGATATATGATTAATTACATTCATATTTACTGCTTCCACTAAGATACGAAAGGATTTTCAAAGTTCTTAGGTTTTTATCTTATACCCAATTCACTCCCTCCCTCTTGGGTGTTTGCTGGTTCTAACATATGAAAGATATGATTGAACAAGGAAAAACTTAAGAACATGATCTGTCACCAAGTGGATTAGTCAGATACAAGAAGTGGATATATGTCTCATTGCAAATAGAGTTGAAATGGCCAATCCTGGAGGAGTCACATAAGAGTAAATATACTCTACACCCAGGAGCAACTAAAATGTATCATGACTTGAAGTCCACATATTGGTGGCCATGGATAGAAAGAGATGAAACAAAGTTTGTTGCTCCTTGTCTCACTTATCAAAAAGTAAATATTGAGCATCAACGACTATCCATACTTCTACAGAATGCTAAGATTCCTTATTGAAAATGGGAAAGACTTATTATGGATTTCATGACAGGACTACCTAAGATCACAAATCGTGATGCGATCTAGGTAGTAGTTGATTGATTTACAAAGACAACACATTTACTACCTATCAGTATTTACTACTCTCTTGATAAGGTAGCAAAAATTTATATCAAGGAGATAGTGTGGTTACATGGTATGCCCAAGAATATCATTTCGGATAGAGATCCTTGCTTCACTTTCAATTTCTAGAAAGCGTTGCACGAGGCTTTGGGTACAAAGTTTAGATTCAGCACAAAATATCATCCTCAAACAGATGGACAGACAGAACGAACAATACAGACATTAGAGGATATTCTGATGGTGTGTGCCTTAGATTTCAAAGGCAGTTGGGATAAATTCCTTCTACTTGCAGAGTTCACCTATAACAATAGTTACCACTCGAGCATACATATGGCTCCATATGAGGCATTGTATAGAAGGAAATGCCAATCGCCCTTGTACTCGACAGAATTGTCTAAGAGGCGCTTACTTGGGCCAGACATAGTTGATCAGACAACAGAGCTTATTAAGCTAATCAAGAAAAGATTGTTAACTGCTCAAAGACAACAAAAGAGATGTGCTGATAAGAGGCGAAAACCTCTAGAGTTTGAAGTCAGCGATCACGTGTTTATGAAAGTTTCACCGATACTAGGCACTGGCAGGGCACTAAAAGTGAAGAAGCTAAATCTGAGGTACATTGGTTCATTTGAGATCTTGTCTAACTTGGGCCAATAGTGTACCGAATGGCTTTACCGCCAAATCTAAGTCAATTGCATGATATCTTCCATGTTTCTCAGTTGAAGACATATCAACCTGATCCAGAACACATGATTGAATATGAAGATATGGAAGGGATTAACTCCTAGAGAAGCAACATGGGAAATAGAAGAAAATATGTAGAAGCGTTACCTGGAGTTTATGGCTATATATATGTAGCAAATTTTAGGGACGAAATTTATTTAGGAGGGAGAGCTATAACACCTCATTTTTCTTCACCAATATACCTTATAATTATTTGTGGCATTTTATGAAATAAAATAGTGAATGTTGATGCATTTGGAATGACAATAACACCTTTAATAGATATTACATGAGAATCAGGCTAAAGCAAGACATAAAGCTAAGTTTTTGTCTTTCAAAAAGGCCATTACTAAAGCCTATTATTTCGTCCTTGAAATTTTCTATTTATGAATGCCTTGTATTCATTTCCATTGCAAGTCAAAGGATGCAAGACATGCATACATAGCACAAAAGCTATACTAGTGAAAAAGCTTAAGCATCAATGTTTCGACAAAGAAATAAAAGGAGTGAGAAGTAAAGACAACAAAAGATAATAGTAACAGAAGAAGCCTAGTGAGGGTTTGTGAAAAGCAATGATTTTAACCAAACACGAGAGCAAAACGATAATGATAGAGAGGGAGAGCCCAATAAAAAGGAATACCAAGTCATCACAACAGTGAAGAGAGAGATATCATAATGGCTGGAGGCAATGAAGAAAGTAAGAGCACATGCACAAGACTAGGAAAGGCTAGAGATGAAAGTTGAGCATGAAAATGAATATATATACTAGGGCAAACTTTTCTAGATTGGTCAAGAGTTAAATGACGGTTCAAATTAATATACTTAGACCTTGTACCACTACAACCAATTTGAATATAATCAAATCATATATTTAACAGTATCCCAGATAATATAATTTACTAATAAAGTATATATATTCTATCATAAAATTAACTTATCAAGCCAGAGATAGAAACAATAATGGAATAAAGATACAAGAGACATGATCAAGATCAAGAGTAGAAATAAAGATATTTTTCATTAGTTTTAGAATCTTTTTGCCGCTCAAAGGCAACATCAGTACATTGATTAAAAACAATTTACATAATAAAAAAACCCAATCTTCCTCCTCATTGTCAGAAGCAAAGGAGGAAGAAGGGGAAGGGGAAGAGTGGTCATTCAAAAGATTGTAGTAGACATCATTGGCGTTGAGTACAAGGTTCAACTTGTTGATAGTGTACAGCAACTTGAAGAGTCTTCTAATGTGTCAATCTATGTAATCCATCCTCACTTTCAGGTTCTCAAGAAGCTTCCTTGCTAAAGGTTGCGGAGGAGGAGGTTGAGGTTGTAGAGGAGGAAGAGGAAACGGAGGAGACCATATTGATATCCGAGAAAGGGGAGAAGAGGGAGTTGGGCTTGAAGAAATAAAGGGAATGAAGAGCTTAAATAGACAAGACGAATGAAGATTATATTTATTGAAGTGTTTGCAAATTTTGAAGAGACGCATAATTAGGAAGTTTACCTTAGAAGTTGAAGAAACTCTTAAAAATTTTAAGACCAGGTATAAAGAAACTAAGGTGTCTAAAAGGATATTTAAATTGGATGTATAAGCATATGATCTAAAAAGTATTTAAACTTTTAAATTTTCATAATATTTAATACTTATCAAGACCCTATTACATTATAACCGGTGTAGAAAATATTATTTAGACATCACGAAAGCGCGACTAGTTTTAAGTTTTATCAATATTTACATCAATACCACTAGTCATACTTTTTAAACCATCTGCGCCTATAGAGGTCTAGATGTGGCGGTCTTATAGGTTTTTTGGTCATACCCTTATCTTATTTTCTCAGTTTTCAGAGTGTTTACACACAGTTTGGTGAGCAACACAAGAATAGTGTAAATATACTGATATATTTATATATGGTATTTGATTACATCACAATTCACCCTATAGGGTTTGATAATATTTACAATTTTATTCAAAATATCCAAAATCACAACTACATATAACCATCTATCCTCTCCTCAGGATCCATGCCTGTCAATTCCTTGTGTCTACAACATTTCCTTTGGATCCACTGGTTCTCACTGGCACATTATCATTTTTGAAAAAGAATGAGATTCCAAGGAATCCCAGTAGTAACATATAACCAAACATAAAAATGTAAGAATTAAATATGCAATGCACCATATAATATAAAATGAAAATTCATAACAATACGTGTGTGTGCAATAAGCTCAGGGCCAAATCGCTATTTGGATCCCCTACGTGTACCTCAGTTGTCTCCAAACCACAGCTAGGTAATGTACCCTAGGCGTACTTCAGCTAGGTACTTAACCACAGTTAGCTAACATCCTCAGGCACTGTGTTCATATCACAGAATACAGTAACATACAACATATCAACAATCACATAGTATATGAGAGATTATAGTTACTACCTTAACCCTTTCTTGTCTTGTAACGTGCACCTCATAAAGCGTGCCACTAACTTGCTCTCAACTTGGTCCCGAAACGTCAAATGTACAAAAATTAGGTTAAAACTCATTCATGTACTATTTCAAGCACTTCCATAGTCTTTCTTGTGGTTATTGTGTATATTGAGAAAATTTACCTAAATGCCCCCAAAGATCGGCTCGACCCCGTCTTACCCAGTCCGACTGTACTTTTCCTGAAATCTTGACTTGGGCTATTCTGACATATTTTTGCCCTAGAAATCCATTTCCGAACTTGGAATTACCAAACTCACTACCAAAGACAAGAATGACCTTGGCAGCCCCTATTTTAGGGTTTCATGGGCGTTTTGGTTATTATGCTTTTTAAAGCTTTTCTGGAAAACTGATCAATTGTAACCCCATCTAATTTTCCCTCCTGATCTCAATGGAATTATCAGAACATCAAAAATTCAGCCCTAACCCCCTAAATTAGACCTCGCTAAAACCCAATATTCTCTAGGAAAATTGGGGTTTTCCAATTTTGACTCCGTGGACTTACTCCTTTCTACTTCTAATCACTTTGTTAACATTTAATTACATTAAAACCACCATTTAGACTCAATTTTGGCACTATAACACCTAGGACACAACTTTTTCCAAATTTATAATCAGGGCAAATCCAACAAAAATTCACCAATTAAATTGCTCACAGCAGCCAAAACAACCAATACATAAAGTTTAGAAAGTTACCTCTTCTTCCTTCTGGCTTTTCCTTCTTGGCCAAAAGCCCTAGCCTCCAAAACACCAAGATTCTTGCTTCAAAGACCTTAAATAACACAGAAGAGAAGCTTAGAAGAAGGATTATACACATTAGGTACAAATTGACCGAAGAAATCGACCTACTTTGTGAGATTTCTTTTCCTTCTCTCTCTAAAATGCTCTCAACTCTCTCTCCCCTTTTCTAGCTCAAGGATGTCAGTTTTGGCTAATGGAAGGAAGAGGATGATATTTTAAAATACATAACTTTTTGTATGCAATTCTAGAAATTACCCATTACCTATCAAATTAAAGCTTATGATGCCTACTTTAATATTGTAAAATTTCATAATTTTTCTCATCATTTGGTCATGCAAAATCACATGATAAGCTCACTGCCTCATAGGAAATTTCACTGGAAGCATTGTTCACATACTACAAAATTCACCATTTTATTTCATTGACTATTTCCAACAATTACCATACATATTGGGGAATAAAATTAGAGGTGTTATATTTCTCCCCCACTTAAATAAATTTCATCCTTGAAATTTACTACACCTGTACATCCATAAATTCTAGGTAACGCTTTCTCATATTTTCTTTTATTTCCCATGTTGCTCCTCTAAGAGATAATCCCTTCTGAACAACTTTTATGAATGGGATACTCCTGTATCTGAGCTATTCCACCTACTGATAAATGACTAAGTTAGGGATGAATTCATACATCAAATAATCCCATATATCTACATCCTCATCCTTATTTACATGTTCCTGATAGACTGCGCTTATCTATTCCTGAAGCATCAGCTAATAAGATGCATACGCCACTCTCGGCTCGCATTAAAACACCCCCACTTCCAGTTCACATGTGTCACCACAATCACAAGGGTTGTGTAACTGTTGACCATACAAGTCATTGCACTATACACCACGCAGGGTATAAAACTATATATTATACATACTGTAATACTATTAACCATCAAGGCCATATTATGTTTGGGATGTTCAACACTAGTGCTATAAAAAATTGCCATCTTAGCTCTACGAAGCTCCTTTCACAATCATCATCACACGCATACTGTTGAGTTTTTCGGGGAAAGGTTACATACCTACATAATAATCAATAAGACTGAGAACACTACGTATGACAACTGAGTCTCTTGCCTTTCAGTTTAGTACTACTTCTACCCCTACAACGACCCACCATGACTCCTTGCTGTGAGACTATATAGCCCAAAAGTCTAACTTCTGAAAGCCAAAACTCACATTCGCTCAGCTTGGCATGGAGTTGCTTATCCCTCAATATGTTCAGTACCATTTTCAAATACAACTCGTGTTCAGCCTTACTCCACAACTACACTAGTATATCGTCAATGAAGACTACTACGAACTTGTCCAAGTACGGACGAAAGATTTGATTCATGTACTCCATGAAGACAGCAGGTGCATTGGTCAGCCCAAATGGCATTACAAGAAACTTGCAATGGCTATATCTGGTCCTAAAGGAAGTTTTTTGTACATCTTCCACTTTTACCTTAAACTGGTGATACCCAAATCTCAACTCAGTTTGGAAAACACACAGGAACCAAACAACTGATCGAGCAACTCATCCATTCCAGGAAGTGGGTACTTGACCTCAATGATCACCGTATTCAACTTCCTGTAATCAACACAAAGTCATAGTCTTCCGCTGGGCACTCTGATAGTTATCTCCTCATATGAGCTTTTATAGTGTCAAGATGATTTAGTAGGAGTCCCACAAAAATCTCCTATAACACCTAACTGCACTAGAAACATACATTTCTTTATGCCAATTCCTGGCCCATTTCAACTCAAATCATTCTAGGCTATTTCAAATTCTTGTGGAATCAAAACTTAACAATTGATTCCTAGGTTACGGATTACTTGGTAATCCTTCTACTCATACCCTTTATCACCTTAATTGTCATCTACCGATCGACTCCTAGTATAGCCTCAAGTTAGTAGAATAGCAGGCAAATCAATCTCTTCTCTCATTTCATCAGAGAACTAATACCTTAATTAATCCTCTAAGGGAATATTATATTATTATAATCTTTCCCTATACTAGACTTAACAACTAGCGAATTTTTAAAATTCCTTTCTACAAGGATTCATGCCCGTAAGAATCTTGTTCCTCAATTCCACAAATAATCACTAGCCCAATACAATTCTGAATACCTCTGCCAACCTAAGGACATACTGGTCCCCTTGGTCATAGGGCCTCTGGACACACAGGTCCACTACAACATATCTAGCATGAATATCATACAGCCTAGGGTCTCTAACCCAACTATTAGGTTCCTCATGAAATCTAGAACCTCAACATCACATAGATTGGAAATCATTTTTCTCAATTACACCCAATATATTCGCTAAGAATCAGAATCAGTAGCACCTATTCTAACCTTCACAGTAGTTGGGTATTATCCTCAAAATATTACTAAAGGTTCAACACTATCCACAAGGTTTACACTTCTAATATGTATCAAAACCATAGTGCAACCTGATTTGCATTTTGAGCTAAGCACTATTTTAGCTTAGATCTGATTCAAGCCTATCCCAACCTTCAGTATCATTAGATCGATCCTCTATGATCACTATATGGTATGATCACCACTCATCATATAGCAATGTATATCATATCCACATTCTTTTGACACCATAGCGTTACTACGGATCATCACTTAGTATAGAGAAACCTCAAAACAATTACTATACCTTGAGTTTCAATAATCTTATCAAGTAAACTTTTCTGAGTAGTCATTACTACAATAGAAATGGTTCGAATTAAAATTAATACTTACATCGTCAACATATCCATGCTTCTAAACATCAATTAAATTATCTAACTAAAATGATTATTAGTCATAGAGAAACCTTAAGATAATTACTGTTCCTCAAGTCTCCATGACCCTATCAACTGTTCCTCAAATTTATAATCAACAAAAATCCAGTAGAAATTCACCGATTAAATTGCTTATAGCATCCAAAATAACCAACATTTGAAGTTTAGGAAGTTACCTCTTTTTTCTTCAGGCTTTTCCTTCTTGGCCGAAAACCCTAGCCTCCAAAACACCAAGATTCTTGCTTCAAAGACCTTAAATAACATAGAAGAGAAGCTTAGGAGAAGAATTATACACGTTAGGTATGAATTCACCGAAGAAATCGACCTACCTTGTAAGATTTCTTCTCCTTCTCTCTCTAGAATTCTCTCAACTCTCTCTCTCTCCCCTTTTCTAGCTCAAGGAGATTAGTTTTGGCTGATGGAAGGAAGAGGATGATATTTTATAATATTTCCTATTTTCCTTGAATTAATTGCCAAATTTCAAATTTAAGCAAATTCTGGCAAATTTTCTACCCAAATTTTGAAAAATCATAACTAAATTTGTAGACATCGTATTGGAGCGATTCTAAAGGCTATAGAACCCTTATTGAGTCTATTTTCAAGCAAAAATATAGCCTTTTGTCAATTAGAAGCACACAATTCCCAAAAGCTCCATTTTTAGGTGCTCTTCTAGAAACTTTCTAACTTTACTAGGTAAACTTCAAAAATACATAAGTTTTTGTATACAACTCCAGAAATTTACCCATTACCTATCAAATTAAACCTTAGGATGTATACTTTCATCCTATAAAATTTTATAATTTTTTTTCATCATTTGGTCATACAAAAGCACATGACAAGCTCACTACCTCACAAGAAATTTCACTGGAAGCATTATTCACATTCTACAAAATTCACCATTTTATTTCATTGACTATTTCCAACAATTATCATACATATTGGTAAATAAAATTTGGGGTATTACATTTTTTCTAGTAGTGAATGCACAATCAAAACCAATATTTTAAACGCCGAGTTGGATGTCAAGGCAAAACGGCTAGAAGGTCATGGTTCAAAAAGTTGAAATGGTTGAGTCGTTGACTAAATAATTAAATAAAAAATAATATTACATACATATATAAAGAGTTATAAGTAGAAAAATAAATTATCTAAAGTTAAATAATTTTTTAACTAAATTTAAATAATACAAATTCTTAATGAGTTAATTAGCTTACTAATAAGTCATAGAAATTTAATAGAAATATGAATATAAATGAATTTTTATTTTTTAAAAAATATTTTGAATTTGAAATACTATTTTCTTCAAGAAACAATGTTGGGAAAAGTAGTTTTAAAAGATATTTTCCATATAAGAGCAAGGCAACCAAAGGATTTCTTTTTTGGGAAAATCCCTCAAAAAGAACTTTTAAATTAGTAAAAGATGCATAGGTGCTCCAAAATTTAATATCCCAGATCAGTGCAAGTGCCTGAACTGGAATACTATAATTGAATATAAAAGGACAGATTTAGCCCTCTGATGAAAGAAAAGAAGTTGATGACAAAAGAAGGTGACGCAATACAGGGTGAACGTCAGCGCGCGGGAACGTAAGTGGGAGGCGAGACAAACAGGAGTGAGGTATGTATTTTATTAAGTCAGCAATGTTCTTCCCCCGCGTGGTCGAGCTGAAGCAAAACCATTCTCGTCAATTGATGAAGTTGTGACACGGTGTTAAGATATAGGAAATTGTGATTTTATTGTTGTGAGAATGTTATACATACAATTGCGAATGACTTCAGTGAAGTTGTAAAACAAAACCTATGAAAACCCAAAGATAACCTGTGAAAATCGAATGTTATCCTGTGAAAACATTATCGAAGTTTGTGAAAACCTAATGAAAAGTTGGTAAATATGTGTAGAGGTCAATTTAGGTGAGGAAATTGTGAAATTCATAGAAGAACTTGGGAATGATTCTCCATAAGTTGTGAGACCTTATTTAACTGTGGGGAGATAGATTTTTCCAATTGTTGTGGTTGTGATGGGAAGGTTGTAAAATGGTATGAGAATGCAACCCACTTGACTCTGCTATCATGACCTTCTAAAACATACTTGACCACAGCAGCTATGCTACCAAAAAGATCTATGTTCATGTAACCCAATATAAGTACACATTAAACTCGAGATTAATGAGGTGGTTATATTTGATCTTCAGCAGAGGATAGTTCTTGGTGATATTCAGATACCCTTTGTGAAGTATGTTGTTTGGTCTAATGATATGGAACGTGTTGCCTTACTCAGCAAACATGGCATTGTCATCGCTAGCAACAAGCTTGTGCATCAATATACCCTGCATGAGACAACCCGTGTAAAAAGTAGAGGCTGGGATGACAATGGTGTTTTTATTTACACAACTTTAAATCACATCAAATATTGTCTTCCAAACGGAGATAATGGCTAATAAAAAAACTTGATGTCCCAGTTTATATTTCAAAGATTTCTAGAAATACAATCTTCTGTTTGGATCGCGATGGGAAAAGCAGGGCTATAGTTGTTGATGCTACCAAGTATTTATTCAAACTTTCTCTGCTGAGGAAAAGGTATGATCTTGTTATGAATATGATAACAATCTAATCTAATGAGGTAGAAACAAGATCCTATTAAAGCATACATTAAACTCGAGTTTGATGAAATTTATACTCGAGTTTTGCTTAGCACTGGAGGGTAACCAAAGAGTGATGGGGTGAAGCCACATCAAACTTGAGGTGTTCAGAAGCTAACTCCAGTGCGTACTTGTATTACTTCCACATGACGACTCGAGTTGGCCCATATATCACTCAAGTTATAAACATCACTGGAGGGTAACCAGATAGTGCGTGTTTCAAGCTGCATTGAACTCGAGTTGTAAAGAACAGACGATAATGAGGCAGTGTTATGAATCCATGGACGGACTCGAGTTTCTAATCTAAAAACTCGAGTTATCCTGATCACTGTAGGGTAACCGAAGAGTGATGGTGTCTAGTAGAACCAAACTTGAGTTGTACAAAACTCACTCCAGTGCGTTCCTGTGTTCAATCCGCATGTGGACTCGAGTTGGCCCATTAGAAACTCGAGGTTTCCCCATTACTAGAGGGTAACCAGAGAGTTATCCTGTCAATATACACAAAACTCGAGTTGTAAATAACACACTCCAGTTAGGTGGTGCTGTCAATCCATGGTTAGACTTGAGTTTACCAATTAAAACTCGAGTAAAGATCATCATTAGAAGGTAACTAGAAAGTCAGGAACAAAAAGGGGAAGAATGACTCGAGTGGATTGATTATAACTCGAGTTAAACAACCCTCCATGCTTTAAATCCCTCAATCCCTAAACATTTTTGTTGACTCCACTCGACCTCCGACTTCTATAGCCCTCGAGTTAACTGAAGAGAAACTTACTATTAGTCAGTTGTTGTCTGTTCTGTCTCATAAGTTATCACCGTCATCCTCTGTTTATCCCTGTTTTTTAGCGCATATACAGAGGATCCAACAAAATAAGTAAAGGTTATCATAATAAAGCCGAGCCAACTTTCTTTGCTATTCTTTGTTAGCAAAGGTTATCATTTATTTTCCATCAGGATTAGATTGTTCGACTGGTAGCTGTTGTTTCTTGTTGGACATTAATTGTTATGAGTTGACTGGTTAGCTAGAAGAGAATGCGCAAGCGCACTCACACGGCTGAGTGATTGGATCATTTTGTTTTAGTTTCTTTAGAAGTGCATGCAAGATATATTGAACTGGTTTTTAAGATTTTCACTTTTGGTTAGTCTGTTAATCAATTCAGAGGAAAACGATGCAATCGGTTCGTAAAACCTTGGGCGCCAATGATGTACGATCAGGCCTGTACATGCATCTATGTGCAATAACTCTAGATGATTAGATTAAGATAATCGCATGTCAAACTCCTAAAATTTTGAACCTAATTTGGGAGCCTGTATATCAATATATCCTCTAAGATTATGTCTAACAATGGCAGAGTAAAAGCAAACATCTTGCAGAAGTTGAATTTTGCTTATTGTGTTTGTATAAAAGTTTTTTTTTTCCAGAGAGTAGTTACATGATATTCTCCTCATGAAACCAGGAAGCTACTTTTCATGTATAAACTGAAAATTTTGACTTTAATAAAAATACTTGATTATCCATGTTTGAAAATAAAGGAGTAAATTACTAATTTGGATATCGACCTTTTATTTGAGGTGTTATAATTAAGTTTTTGTTCTATTTGATCAAGGTTGAAGAAGTGAAACCTTTCTTTAACTGTTTGTCAGGATCCTCTTAGAAGTGTTGTTGTAGATTCTTGCTACGAGCCACAGACAATGGGAGGGAAAGCATTAACAGAAAAGTATAACCACAATTTCTTTGTGGTTTAATGTTAATATTTGTCTCAACTTTCTATTCCAATCAATATGCACCAATGAAATATGCTTAATAGGAATTCCTTGCACAAATTGCAGGTATTCTTTATATTTACTCTTTACAATACTTCAAATCATTGTGATCAATTAAAGGTGAGATTACTATTAGGCTAAAAATTTTTTTTTTTGAAATTTTAATGCTAAATCAAGTAATGTGAATGTTATAGTTAGGAGCAAGCTGCCCTAACTATATTAATGCTAAATCAGGTATTCTTTATATTTACTCTTTAGAAACTTTTGCTATGAATCTATGCAGCATGCTCCTGATCTTGGTGATATTCCTGTAGCTTGCTCTAAGAGGAGATAGCAGTCATTTAGGTAAAGTAACTGAATTTTTCATGCAATATGAAAAACACTTGTATTGCAATGAATTTTCAAGATGTCTGAATCGAAAAACTTTGCATTATTATTCACTTGTGATGTTATCTTGATATTTTTATTGCATAACCCTTAATACTATTGGTGTTTCTATGCTTACAGATTAAGTGGTTTTAGCAGGAAAAGCCACTCAAATTCTTTAGACTGGACTCTTTTTTCTTCTAAAAATTTGGATCCTATGACATCTGATGTTGTTGATCCTTCACCCTGGATAATCTTTGGTTGCCAAAATGGTAAACGTTATAATTCAGATTTTGTTGATTGTGGTAGTTAAAATTATGCATACATATTCACATGGGAAGGTTGGTAAATTTTCTGTTAAATAATTGTTTTACGAAGAAAATTGAATTATTCAATATGGTCTTATCTCCAGAAGTGGGATGATCACCCTGCAATGTTGTGAAAATGGCAAACTCGAGTTGTGAAAGTCTAATAGGATGTTGTGGAAATGTAAGACTCTGTTGGTAAACTTGAGTTATCAATAGACAATCCGAGTTCTGCATCCTATAAGCCTAATTACTAGCCGGTTACCCTCCAGTGACGATATGAACTCTAGTTATGAATGGCAAACTCGAGTTGTGAAAGTCTAACGGGATGTCCTGAAAATGTAAGACTGTGTTGGTAAACTCAAGTTATCAATTCATAACTCGAGTTTTGCATCCTATAACCCTAATCACTCACCGGTTACCCTCCAGTGACGATATGAACTCGAGTTGTGAAAGTCTAACGGGATGTCGTGAAAATGTAAGACTGTGTTGGTAAACTCAAGTTATCAATTCATAACTCGAGTTCTACATCCTACAGGCTAATCACTCGTCGATTACCCTCCAGTGATGATATGAACTCGAGTTGTGAATGACAAACTCGAGTTGTGAAAGTCTAATGGGATGTCGTGAAAATGTAAGACTGTGTTGGTAAACTCAAGTTATCAATTCATAACTCGAGTTCTACATCCTATAAGCTAATCACTAGCCGGTTACCCTCCAGTGATGATATGAACTCGAGTTGTGAATGGCAAACTTGAGTTGTGAAAGTCTAATGGGATGTATCGAAAATGTAAGACTATGTTGGTAAACTCGAGTTATCAATTCATAACTCGAGTTCTGCATCCTATAAGCGAATCACTTGCCGGTTACCCTCCAGTGACGATATGAACTCGAGTTGTGAATGGCAAACTCGAGTTGTGAAAGTCTAACGGGATGTCGTGAAAATGTAAGACTGTATTGGTAAACTCAAGTTATAATTCATAACTCGAGTTCTGCATCCTATAAGCTAAACACTCACCGGTTACCCTCCAGTGACGATATGAACTCGAGTTGTGAAAGTTTAATGGGATGTCGTGAAAATGTAAGACTGTGTTGGTAAACTCGAGTTATCAATTCATAACTCGAGTTCTACATCATATAAGCTAATCACTCGCCGGTTACCCTCCAGTGACGATATGAACTCGAGTTGTGAATGGCAAACTCGAATTGTGAAAGTCTAATGGGATGTCATGAAAATGTAAGACTGTGTTGGTAAACTCGAGTTATCAATTCATAACTCGAGTTCTGCATCCTATAAGCTAATCACTCGTCAGCTACCCTCCAGTGACGATATGAACTCGAGTTGTGAATGGAAAACTCGAGTTCTGCATCCTATAATATTCGATTTTCACAGGTTATCTTTGGGTTTTCATAGGTTTTGTTTCACAACTTCACTGAAGCCATTCGCAACTATATGTATAACATTCTCACAACAATAAAATCACAATTTCCTACATCTCAACACCGTCTCACAACTTCACCAATTGACGCATTCATATGCTGTTTTAACGGTTTAGAAATTTCAAAAGTTGCAATTCAAACTTCCTCACTTAACAACAGAATTTCATAACTTATTTTACAACCTTCCTCATTACGTTTTATCCACATTTCCCAAACGTATCTTAACCCATGCACATTCTCACAATAGAGTTCATAGGTTTTGTCACCGTTACATTTTATCCACATTTCCCAAACTTATTTTAACCCATGCACATTGAACCGCCATTCTAATCAGCTAGAGAAGTTAAAATGAAATAAATTTTTTAACATAACCACTTACCGAACTTCAGCACCGAAGCTCAAATTCACATCCGAACACCGGTACCTCTGCAACTATCCAATGCCTTTCACCACAACCTCTCCTCGCCTTCGATCCTCCTCAAATCCACCCCAAATTTGGCCCACAATGTCGCTGCCACTATCCTCTCTCAACGCCACGGAACCAGGGTCGACCAACGACACCGACGAGGCCAGAAGAAGATGAAGAGTCCCGACCGCATTTTCGCACAATTTCGCCCTTCTTATCACGGCTCCCTCAACGTTTTTTAATTTAAAAACTTCCAGGGTTACGCACGTCATTTTGTCTCAAATTCAATATCCTAGTTCAGGCACTCACACTTTTTTGGAAATATGCAATTTCGGATCACCTTTTTGTCTTTTACTAATTTAAAAGTTCTTTTTGAGGGATTTTCCCTTCTTTTTTCAATTTTTAAAAGAGAAATAATTGGAAAATGTATAGTCACATCGGCTGATGTGACTTTCGGCTTCTTGGAAAGAAGAAAACTAATGCTTACTCCCATTAATGTACTGTAACTTCATATTCATTGGTTATGTGACATTAAATGGCAATGCTTCTGCCTTCTCTTCCTTTATAACCAAAACTTTAAACATATATTTCTTCTCTGACTATTACCTTTCTCCACTTTGCCTGTCTCTCATCGGTGTCTCATTATCATGGGTTTACAAGTTCAAACACAACTACTACTTTCTTATTTTCTTGTGTGTAGTTGAGGTTCAGTTATTTCCTATTACTGTTGTTCTTGGGTTACTATTGGTTACATGTTTTGTATGGGTAGTGGGTTTGGCTGGAATGTTGGTAGGGAACAATGGTGAGGGTTATAAAAAATGGCCTAAAGGTGACTAAGAGCTAGCTTTTGTGTGAAAGTTTCAAAATATCAAGTTAAATGGAGCTTCTGCTTTTTAAAACTTAATTCTTCATAATCCTACAAACACAACCATTATGTATTTAAGACTTTACATAACTGTTTGTTTTTAATAACTGTTAATTATTTAAGTCATTGAGTAATGCTTTTTAAAAATATATATTAACGGTGCTATTGTAAAAACAATTAATTATTGGATTATGTTTATCACGGTTCTTTTTTTAATAACTGTGAGGGATGTTATTTTCTTAATAGCCTTTAGTTAACGGTGCTATTGTAAGAACCATTAACTATTGTATTACATTTATCACGATTCATTTTTAATAATCGTGAGGCATGTTTTTTTAAAAAAAAAAAAAGCATTTATTTAACGGTTTTATTGTAAGAACCGTTAATAATTTGATTACATTTATCACATTTCTTTTTTAACAATTGTGAGGTATGTTATTTTTTTTAATACTTTTTGGTCTATTAATACCCAGATAATTACATTTTATATTTTTTAACGCATAAAAACTTAAAAATGAAAAAAGACAAACAGGGGAAAACCAAGGTTATTAAACCCAGACCAGCCTCTGAACTGATCTAGGCACTGGGTAAAGGGTCAATGGGTCAACTCGGAATCAAACCTGTGAAGAATAAAAAAATTAAAATAATTTAAATTCTCATCATGCCATACAAATACTAAATATCAATTCAGTACCTTAAATTACTAACAAAATAATCATATAGTTATCTAATATTCTATACAATTTTTCTTGACATATTGACATCATAATATTAGTCTACCTCCATTTACATAACTACTAATATTCTTCCTAGCTTGATTTTAATAAAAGTACTCTTTAAAAATAATTTTTTGAAGGAGAACAATAATATATATACACATAACGAATGTGACCAAAAAAAAGATATCACCGTTCCCTCCTCTTCTTTATAGTACAATATTATTTATAATACTTTATAATTAACCATATAGGATGATGATAGACAGCTGGGTCATGGGAGAATGTGTAATTTGCTTTGAAAACTGAAAAATAAGGCAGCATCAAGTCGTCTAAGTAAACACAAGGAAGCACGTCACGTCTTTTTATCTACAATTTCGTATGCTTTTCCCCAAGCTTTTCTCTCTTTGATCCCCCAGTGGCAACTTCACCAACACGAACTTCTTCAAACCTTTTATCTCCTCCTCCCTCAACATGGGCAGTGGTCCCTAGCAGCCTCCCCCTTGTTCTTGTTGTAGTTTGGGTCTTCGACCTGTCTACACTCAATCACTTCCTTTATGCCTTTATTTCTTTTCCAGTTTCTTCGTCCACTTCATTTTCTGCAAATTACTCGACCTTTTCTATTTTCTTCACATTTTCTTCTCCTGTCATCATTGATTCAGTGTTCCCTTGCTTATCTCTTCTATCTCCATCATCTTCAAGCTTTCCTTGTTTTTCCCCAGTTAAACTTCGAGGCGGCATGTAATACCCCGAATTTTAAGACTTGAGGCTAGAGAATAAGCCTGAGATTAGTGGACTGCTAAGCCCTAGTTTAGCAGGATCCCAAATTGTGATTAAGAGATAATGACTCCAAAATTGGATGTGGTTAGTGATAAATAACCCTTTTGGAGACTATAATGTGATTTGAGTTTCGAATGTGATTCATATGTGTTGTGGGCAGTGCCGAAACCCTGTATTTAAGTTCAATTATGGATTAACCTCTAAATTGACTTAAAATAGAGGGTAGGGCTCATTGTGAAAGAAAATGAATGAGAAAATGTATTTGATGGTGATTCAAGAGAGATTACCATAATAAGGGGCAAAACGGTAAAGTTACCGACCGATTGATCGGTTACCGAAGAGGAAACTCATTGGTAACTTCAAGATCAATGGTTGAGATTGAATTGTGTAATAGATCAAGGGGTGGAATCCCATGTGGTGTACTCATGTGAGCTTATGGGAGGTGTGTTGAGATGTTGACACTTGGCAAGTTTTGGACCCTTGGATTGGTCAAAGTGTCAAACCTTATTTTCCCTCTCTCCCTCTCACTTTTAGGTCGGTTTTGTCATCCCAAAAACTGATTCTCTCTTCATCATCTTCATCTTCATCTCTCTCCTTCATTCTCCATGGCGCCATGCTTAAGGGGAGGAAAGAGAAAATTGTAGGTGAGATTTTGGTTGGCTTGTGGTCCTCTAATGCTCTAATCACCTTCTATAAAGTTGTTCATAGTGATGAGAGCTTCATCTCTATGTTTTTAGATTTGTGAGAGGAGGTGTTTTGTTGCTTGGGAAAAAGTGGAAAGATGAAGAATCAAGAAATTGGTTTGGGAAAGAGGAAGAGGTGAGTATTTGAAGCCTTTTGATCCAAGTTTTGTGAATTATGGTTGAGTATTGTGATTTGTAGAATTTGCCCTGATTTTGTGATGAATTTTGTGTGGTTTGGATTAGATGAATTGGGTTGTGTTTTATGTTGGAAATGGTTCCATGTTGTGGTATTTGGTCATTGGAATTGATTTGGGAACTTGAATTGGAAGAGTTGTAATGTTGTGGTTTGAAATATGATATTGTGTGACATGTTGCAATTCATTGTGAAACATGTCAATATAATGTGAATTTGGTTGATTTGGTATTTCCAATGGATTCCTTGTGCAAATTTGTGTGGGAATGGTGTTTGATGTGAAATGGGACCATTGGAAGCCAATTGTGCAAAACTTGAAAAACTGTCAATTGGAAGTTCTGTTCTGGGCAGTTTGGTGTTGTGGACGTTTTGACTGGGCAAATGATGTCAGAAAATTATGAAACTTTCCAGTCTTAAAGTTCACATCCCAAGCTTCAAAATGGACACATAATTTGTGCTATTTCGTTTTGGGAACTGGGAGTTATAGCAGTCCAAAGTTTGAGGTCGAAAATGGATTCTGTTTTGGGACAGTCTTGAGTTTTGGGGAATTCTGTGTTTTTGTGGTGATTTCTAGTAAAGGCCAATATTTTTCCTGTGTAGAGGACTTGAATAGATTTAATTTGGCTTTGGGATCACCTCATTTCGATTTTGTTGGAATTAGTTATGATATTTGGAAGTTCAGCCAAGAAACTGGATTTTCTTGGCCGCGGCCAGCGGATTCTGGGCCGCGGCCCAAATGTTTCTGGGCAGTTTTTGGCCGCGGCCAGTGGATTTGTGGGCTGCAGCCAACCCCCAAAAATCAGCATTTTGGACTTTTAAAAGGTGATTTTTGGTCAAGTGTTTCCCAAGCCTTTAGGCATATGTTTAGGCTTTGATTAGCCACCTAAAGGTGTTAAATGATAACCAACATTAAGTGTTTGTATGTTGAGGAATTGAGAAAGAGATTAACCCTATGTCCTTGCTTTGCTTATAGGGTTGATATTCGCCCTGATTGTGGTTCGGTATTCATTCTGATCGCGAGTAAGCGAAGCTGGAGCATACATGGAAAGAGTGTAGGGAACTTACCTCTTTTGCCTGTATATGATATTGTGTTAATGTGTTGATGCATGTTATTGCTTTGCTTGATTATGTGGAACATATATGATGTTTGAAGCTCTGTTTCTATTTATGCTATGGCCATGAGTGTGTTGTTGAAACATTGAGCATACAGATGTGTCATGGTATGGACATGTGATATGTATTGCAAGCATGTCATGCATTATACACTTATCATACATGCATTTTGGTATTTGTTTCCTACTGGATTCTCTTGAATCTCACCCTCCCCTATCAATATTGTAGATAGGGAAGGAAGAGCGAGGATGGTGCAAGCATCCAAGGATGGTGAAGACTCCTTAGAGTATTTGAGTTTGGTAGTTGGTTATCATAGATGTTGGGATAATTATTATGATATGGATGTATATTTGAGTACGTATTCGGGTATGTATTTGAGATGTGTATTTAAGAAGTCTTTGTGTAATCCCCATATGAGGGCTTGTAGGGGCAAATATGCCCTGTAAGGCTTTGAGTTAATAAATGGAATCCGGGAGTTGCCGGGATGATATTGTTGTATACTTTGATATTTGTATAAATGTGATATTCTACGTGATGTAATTGTATTCGAAATTGAATATGAGACCAAGTTGTAAGTGATTTTGAAAGGTGTTTTTGAAAACCCTATCGTGAAGATGGGATTTTAAATAAGTTTTGTTTCTTATTGGTCTCTATTTCATTTTAATTGCGTATTTCGGATATAATTACGGAAGGGGGTTACACGGCGTCCATCTAAAGGGGAAAAAATCAACTCGGCAACTCGCCCGAGTTAGCGTCGAGTCAAGATTAACCCTAGTCTGGTGGCTTACCTATACCGGTTTGGTACCCAGTTCACCAGTTTCTTAGTCAAAACCGGTTGGTCCAGTCCGGGTTTAATAACCTTGAAAGAAACACCTACCCATCATCCCACTAGAGGAACAAGTTGAATCATCTAAGAGCATGTTAGGATCATCGTCAATCTCATACTCGTCAAAAATGAGATTGACCTTTTTGTTCATATTCGATAAATATTTGACATGCCTCCTTACAGAATAGGTAATGCATTCTATAAGCCCCATCATTGCCCCTAGTTGAAGAAGCAGTTGATCTAGAGGTGAAGGCAGAGGCAGAGGTGGAGGCAGAAGTTTGGGAGGAGGAGGTAGTGGAGATTGGAAAGAAGGAGCAGGAGGTGAAGGTTGAGAAGGAGGATATGGAGGTGGAGGGATGACACTGAGGATTTATTGGCAATTCTTCACCTCGACGTTTCACCATGGTGATTGAGAGAATAGATGAGGATGGTGAAGAAAGTGTGAAAAACATATAGAAATAGGGAATTTGAATAGTTTGAAAGTGATGCGTTCAAACAATCATTGCACTTGTTGGAAGTTGAAGAAGTACAGTCAAGCACGGTGATGGATAATGAAAAGGTATTTGGTTATTGTGCCAATCATCAAGTAACGAAGAAGCATATAGAGATTAAAATTGGGAAGAGGAAATGTTTCAAAAATTGTATTTAATGGTTATTAAATAGAAACTATTAGGTATTTATAATTTTAGAAATTTTAATTCACGGTTATTTACCAATAACCGTTAAGTATGAGATTTATTTTTTTGAAACAAAATATGTAAGAAATATATAGTGATTAATAAGTGGGAATCATTAAGTATGTGTGAAGAATGCTTAATGGGCTTATTTAGAAGTGTTAGTCATTAGTTTTCGCAAGCTCTACCTTTCTATCCTCAATGGTTATTCTTTTTAACTATTTAGTATTAACAAGAATAACTAATGGCCTTTTTTAGAACGATCATTTATTCTTGTTTTCGGACTGTGCCTCTCTATAATCAACGGTGCACTAGAAATGAGCAGAGAGAGAGGAGAGCTTGCTCGGACTTGGGCTTTGGTGGAAGGAGATAAAAGGGGAATATAGTTTCTTTTAACAAAAATTTTCAACTCTGTTAATGCTTATTTAATGGTATTATTCTTTATTAGGGCCTAATATAATGGACCTAATGACAAAAAGTATAACAACCCAACAAAAAAATAAAAGCTCAAGGATATGATTAAAAATTGAGGAAAACTATAAAGAATTTTAGACTAAATTTCCCAATAAACAAATATGCGCTTGTTTTTTTCCCCAATAAATATGTTCTTGTGGTCTTAATTTATTGGGAAAATCACTCCCAGGTCCTAAAGACCATATAGATTAACAGAAAAGTCCCAGAGAAAAGTCAAATATTAGAAAAGTCCCTAGAGACTTTTCTGTGATTATTTCCTAAAGTAAAATGACAAAGCTGCCCCCATTCTAATTCTAACTCTCCTTCATTCAAAATCAAAATCGTCAAACGCCTGCTTCAGAAGCATTTGAAAACCATGCCCTGCTTCTCACCTTCCATCGCTGCAGCTTCGATCCCATTCACCATGCGTCACTGCTCCACTCCCAATTGTCATCCGTTAAACAACTTAATATTTTAATGTTATAAGATATGTGGATATGATATGCTATTCAGTTGTGACAGTACAGTGATGAAGTTGCAAAATTAAGTACTAGCAATTGTTGAAAATCATGATGTGTTGTAGTTACAAGGGGGACATTAATTTTGCACACTATTGCTGGTTGGACAATCATCTTGTGAAAATAACTCATGATGTTGTGAAAACATACAATATAACTTGTGAAAACTGGCGTCAGCTATTGTAAAAATTGTCAGTAGGAGCTGTAATCAAATAGGCATAGTAATGAGTTAAAATAATGGTTAGCTTCTGTGAAAGTAGGAAGGTGTGCAATTTATAAACTCATGGGAGAATTACAAGTCATTTGTAAATTGACTAATGCACTTGATAAAATAGGCATAACAAGTTGTTAATCAATAACTTGATACATTATGACCAAGTCAGCTGTTCTGACAGCCCCAATGGGAAATACTAATGCAATTGTGAGATCTTGCATTGTGAACAAAGGTAATTTTATTCAGTCACAAGATGAAGTTGTAAAAATGACTCAACATGTTGTTAACATATGCTTAAGAAGTTGTAAATAGATGCTTGACGGGTTGTAAACAAAGCACTTTTCTTACTTAACATGAGAAAACCTTGTTTCTATCCAATGTGAGGTGGAAGTTGTTAAAATGACTCAACATGTTGTAAATGGACGCTTGATGAGTTGTAAACAAAGCACTTCTCTTACTTAATGTGAGAAAATCTTGTTTTTGTCCAATGTGAGTTAGAAGTTGTTAAAAAAACTCAACGTGCTGTAAATGGACACTTGACAAGTTGTAAATAAAACACTTTGCTTACTTAACATGAGAAAACCTTGTTTCTATCCAATGTAAGGTAGAAGTTGTTAAAAAGACTCAACATGTTGTAAATGGATGCTTGACAAGTTGAAAACAAAGCACTTCACTTACTTAACGTACGAAAACCTTGTTTCAGTCTAATGTGTCCAATGTGAGGTGGAAGTTGTTAAAACGAATCAACGTGTTGTAAATGAACCCTTACAAGTTGTAAACAAAACACTTCACTTACTTAACATGAGAAAACCTTGTTTCTGTCCAATATGAGGTAGAAGTTGTTAAAAAGACTCAATGTGTTGTAAATAGATGCTTGACGAGTTGTAAACAAAGCACATTGCTTATTTAATGTGAGAAAACCTTGTTTTTGTCCAATATGAGGTCGACATTGTTAAAAATACTCAACATGTTGTAAATGGACCCTTGACGAGTTGTAAACAAAGCACTTCACTTACTTAACATGACAAAACCTTGTTTCTGTCCAATGTGAGGTAGAAGTTGTTAAAATGACTCAATGTGTTATAAATGGCTACTTGATGAGTTGTTGTTAGTACAAGCATTTCACCCAAGAGGGGGTGAATTGGGTGATATCAGAGATTTCGTTACGTATTGAGATTTCGTTGCGTATTAAGTTGTCTCGATAATGAATATTGAGTTTTGTAATGAAAATCTCTCTTACAGAGTAAATGAATAATCACTAAAGTACAAATAATGAGTATAAGAAAAATAGAGCACTAAGAATATGTTGATTAGTGTATGTTCGTGTGTTCTCCGTTCTTGTATCCTTTGAATGCTCCACATATATATATATATATATATAGATTATTTGTGGTGTCCCTTAGAAGTAATTCAACATGTCCGTTAAAGTCGTGCAGCTACTATTAATCGTTATTCTACTTTGAAAACTATTCATTTGCGGTAGGTTGCGGTAGGTGAGCGTTCGGACGTTTTATTTGACTTTCCACTTATAGCATGATCTCTTCATTGTTTCTCTGCAAATGTACTTAGAATACTAATACAATGAAGGGTTAATCATATATAAAACAAATCAATAAACATTGGATTAAAATCATGTTTTCTATACTTCATTACTCGAATGGCTACTCGAGTGATCATGCTCATTACTCAAGTAGTCACTCGAGTAATCTCCTTAAAAAATCAGGTTTTTCCATATTACTCGATTAAGCCTTAAAGTAATATTTTCAATAATACCTGGCAAACAAGGTTACTCGAGTGATCCCTCGAGTAAGCATCTAATTTCCCCACAAGTTACTCGAGTGATCCCTCAAGTAAATTTATAATAAGTTTGCAGATTACTCGATTACTCCCTCGAGTAACAATATCAAATTCTTGGCCGAGAGTACCTCTATTTTGCTTACCTGATTACTCAAATGATCCCTCAAGTAATATTTCAAATAACTCTGCAGATTACTCGAGTGGTCCCTCGAGTAAATAGTTTTCTCAAATGGTTACTCGAGTGGCTACTCAAGTCTGTCAATTTTTGGCCGAGTGCTATTGGAAGGTATTTGTCCAGCTTAATCGAGCAGCTACTTGAGTAATGCCTTTTATCATGTGTTCACTCGAGTGGTTACTCGAGTAATGATCCATATAACTTCACAGATTACTTGAGTAACTCCTTCCAAATTTTGGCAGTGCCCCTCTAGAACATTTTCTCCAATATTACTCGAGTGCTCACTCGAGTAACAGAGTTCATTACTCGAGTGGTCACTCAAGTAAACCTTTAAAAAATCTACCAATGATGTTTTTTATGTGCTCTGTCTCTCAGTTCTTCTTCATTACTCCAGTGCTTACTTCAAGTAAAGCTTTTGTGTGCCATTTAGTTACTTTGTTCAAATTCTTTTCTTTGTTATCAAATCCTTGTATATTATTGATCCAATCATTGTTATCATCAAAACATATGGAATCTAACATTCTCCCCCTTTTTTATGATGACAAAACTTGGTGATTTTAAACAAAGTTTTCGAAATTGAGTTTTCAAGCATATGTTTCTTAAATATTTTTCACATGAAATCTTTTGTTCAATTTCAACTTGAAAACTCTTTTGAAATGGCTTAGTAAAGATGTTTTCAAATCTTGAAAGAAAATTGTGTTTGTGTTCTTATTTACTTGTTTACCTTGCATACACAATCGAAAACACATTAGTCCTACAACACAATATAACTTGAATGAAATTTAACCTTAATGGCATAAAGAAGAAAATTGCATAAAGGAGAATTCATTACATAATCAAACTTAGAATTCAAAGTTAAAAGCTCCCTAAAGCCCTGTCACCCATTTCCCCTATACATTTATTCAGCCATTGATCACAAAATCACTCAGGCTCTTCTCCCCCTTTTTGTCTTCATCACAAGGGTGGAATCAATCATGAGGAGGAGTAGATGGTTTGGCTGCTGAGATAGGAGTGACAAGAAATGCTAAAGATTCATGTGAGCCATCTGAACTAGAAGAATCTAAAGGTGATGGTTTAGGTTTAAGAAGATCCACTGGAGGTGTCCGAAGATCCTCTGGAGGGTTCACTGGAGGATTCTGAGGTGATGGGTAAGGAATCAGAGAAGTAATTTCTACTTCCTCTGTAGCAACAAGTGAAGACACAAGTGTTAGGATCGGCAAGTATAGCGGAAGAATTTTTAAATTTTTGCCAATCCTAATCGAGGATCTATCAACGGCGTTTAAATCGAGTTAGAAAGATTCGTACCTTTTTAACTTAGGGTTTTCACGATCTCTATGAGCCAACACCTCAGGTCCTCTCCCTCTATCGGTATCCACATGAATACTCTCTAATAGAGACTGCGTGCTAGCACCTCCAAATGTCTCCTAGGGTTTCCTTTTCAACTTTGAATTCTCATGCTTGTATCAGTATATCTGCCCTATCAAGTTTATAACCTGTGAGGGCTATATTCGAATTTCAAAATTAATCTTCATTAATTTTGAAATTAATTAACAATTAATTATCTTGATGAGCTAATTAAATAAATTCAGTTTAAATTAAATCTGTCCAACAGTTTTAATTTAACCTATTTATTTAATCCAAATAAAGAGCCATTAGATTTAAGTTATCTTCATAAATTAAATCTGAGATACTATATCTGTATCATGTTAGTTATTAAATTTAATCTATCTTAATAGATTAAATTTAAAATTAACACAATATAATAATATCATATAATACACACACACACATATATTTATATAAGATATGTATTTTGAAAAAAAAAATATATATATATATATATAAAATATTATTAACGAATTTTATATTATATATATATAAATATAAAATTCGTCCACCCTAAATTAAACATTATTTCATGTTGGGTCATTCTTGTGTGCGACCCTGGAGGCCCATATGAAGTTAGCAGTGAGCCAATAACTGTACTAACCCAAAAGTCGCAAGCGGCCTCTAGCAAGACATTACGACCACCCAATTCATATGAGGATCGTTAACACGATGCAACCTATCATACAACTATGTCACGGCCCTTTTGTCATACGATATATCGGTCAAGGATAAGGCATGGATAATGTCATCTTCTTGTTCCTGACTATTACTTTCTCGATTCCTGAGTAGCCTGACAATAGAAATGGAAACTCCTTTCTATCGTAGTATGGCCATGCAATTCTCAGACTCACTCATCGAGGGGCCCAGTAATATCTCTCTACTAATGTGAAGAACAAATTCCATCTTGATCATTCATATTCCTTTGCATGAAAAACCACCAAGCCTAATCGTAGCCTTTATTATCACTCGGTCAAAAGTGACTTTTGACTAGTTCAAAGCTTAGCAATTCTCATGCAGGAATCCATGATGACCTCAGGTCTAAGGGCATTGTGACGTAGTTATACATGAGAAAAGCTTATGACTTAATCCATGTAGCTTTCTCATAGTGGGTTGGTCTAGCACCTTGTACTCTTACAAGTGCCTAAGACTTTAATTTGTATCTCCATATCTTATCAAAGTCATACTGATCTTGTTTCATCTCTGCTCCCGCATAGATGACCGACCAGGGATATTTTAGGATAATCTTTATGATTTATCCAAGAATACAATTATCATAGTTAACATGCAAATAATATGATGACAGCATGGAGAAATTTCATTAAATTAATAATGTTCAAAGTACAATGATTGGCCCTTTGGGAAATTTCCAACAACAAGCACCTCCTCAGTACGTGCAGGTGAGGCAATGGGAATAGGTATTGACTCAGGCTAAACTGGCTAAGCTGGATCATCAGTGGTGATGTGGATTGGCTTGGATGTGTCAGGGTCAGGCATAGAGAACAGAAGATTACTAGGTCCAAGCTCAGAGGGTCTATGCTCAGTAAGCATAGTATTAGAAGGACTAGGCTTAAAAGGTCCAGGTCCAGAGACTGGTACTGGCTCAAAAGTAACAGAAGGACCAAGAATAGAGGAGCCAGATGCCATAGCATCAAGTTTGGCAACTATTGATCTCAGAAGCTCACCCTAGGCACGTTGCTCAGCCAACATCTCTTCGTGCCTCTTATCCATCCTATTCATAAGTTGTCCCATCTTCTCATTCATATGGGTTATCAACTCTGCATTGGTATTGGCAATATCAATATGGAAACCCTTCAGAATGTTCTCCATGAAAGTTTGCATTGAGGCGCCAAAGAATAAAGGAGAGGATGTGTTGGCTGGCGTAGAAGACTGAGTGTCATCCATTCGACTTGTTGCAGTCTCAGTCTTCTTCTTTTTGGGACTTGGTTTTAGAGGAGTCTTCAGGGGAATATCAATGTTTAGCTTTCCAATCTGATTTCACCCTACTGGACTTAACCTCTAAATTGGCTCCTTACTCTCCAAACACCATATCTTGTTTTTCTCCAAGAATAGAGATATAAGCTAAGGATAAGGCATTAGAGTAGTAGGTTTCCCTTCAAACCCATATCGCTTGATCTCAGAAAAAAGTATATTCTCCCAAGTCCTTTTGTTCTTTAAGGAGTAATAAGGCAAATTTTCTGAAGTCCCTCTCAATTAAATGAGTGTAGTCGATGGCTTTGTTCACCATAGCTCTCGAATAGATATACCATAGGACTCTGTGAAAATCACTCATATCACTCGGATTGAAATTGAGGGGTCTTATATTCTCACCAGGTCTTAGGATAGAAAACAACTGGTTTGAATCAAGGTTAGGATAGTTATCATTAGAAGGATCCTCTATTCCTAACCAGGTATTGATTCTGGAAGGTGAGATTAGAATACTTTGTCCTCTAACCTTAGAAGTCATTTCTTCTTCCACAGACTTCCTAAAGGGATCATTTATAGGTGCAAGGTTGCAGCGGAAATGTCTCACAACTTTGGTGCAAAATGGGAGTTTAACAAACAGTCAGGGCATATAGGAATCAAGAAAAGAACTCGGGTCAAATTTCAATACCTCTTAAAGAACCTTATAGTCAATATAGTGCATCTTGCACACATTTTTTCTTACAAAGTAACTCAAGTACTTCTGATATTCCTCAAGCTTGCTCACATTGAATCCCTGTGGAGGGAATGTGATTTCCTCTTCCTTCTCTTCTGGCATCTTGGATGATTGTCCTTTCTTTCCTTCTTTAGATTGGAAGGCTTCTTCAAGCATGCCTACCATGACTTTAGTGAGGTCCTTATCAAGGTTGGGGCTTTTTCAGAGGTTTTGGAGAAAATATAGGAGTATCAGATGAATCAAAAGGAGGAGGAGAGGGTTCTTTTGTTCCTTTTCCTCTTCTAGTAGGTATACTCTTCTTTGATTGAGCTCTTGTGGCCACTAGTTCCTTAATGACAACCCCTTTCACCTTAGGCTTAGCTTGCGGCTTGTTCTTTGCTTTTGGTTTGGGAGAGAGTTTTCTTTTCTTGGTAGGAGGAGAGGAAAGTGAATCAAAGGGTTGATATGGTTCAGAGGACTCAAAAGGAGTGCTAAGATTGGGAGTTTTTGTCCTCACCATTTTGATTTGAGAGAGCTGAGATTTTTCTAGAAAACAGGGTCGACGGTCGCGAGAGTAGGACACATGAATCTGAGCAATCTAGGAGGTTTTAGTAAGCAAGAATCAATAGGTTTTGACGGAAATGAGAAGAGAAAATAATCGTGAAAAATTTTTGTGAGAGCACTAGGAGAATCACTTGAGGAGATTTTGTGAAGAATGACCGAGTATCTACTGAAATAGCCCTAAATCCCAAATCACTCAATGGCTTACTTAAGTGATCATCAGCTTTACTCAATTAGAAATTGAACTTCCCTTTCTGGAGGCAATCCACTAAGGTCATCAAGAAATACCTTAGGGAATTCATTTACCACGGGTATACTGCTCAAAGTTTCTCCGGTCTCTTCTTAAATAGAAAAGAACATGATATACCCCTGGCAACCTTTCTCTAAATTTTTCTCAGCTTTGGCCATTGAAAGGAAATTCAAACTATCATTCACATCCTAAACACTTTGAGAAACAGGATAAACTATCCTCTTGTTCCCACAATCTAATAGCACATTATTTGTTGTCAACCAATCAAAACCCAAAATGACTTCTAATTGATAGAGCGGCAGACAAATCAAATCAACAATGGATTGGTGCCCCTCCACAGTTATGACACAATTTAGGTAGGCTTCGGCAGCTATAGCCTTGACACCCATTGGCGTCGACACAACTAAATCAAAGGGCAATTTATGTACATGCATACCCAGGCGCTTCACGCAATTATAAGCAATGAAAGAATGACTCACACCCGAATCAAACAACGCTTGTAACACATTACCATCAAGGAGAATTTTACCTTGAATAAGATCAGGGGACTTCCGGGATTCCTCATGAGTCATGGTGAATACTCGACCCTGAGTCCTTGTCGCTGCTTTGCCTAAGGCCACTGACATTCTCTAGAAAGATGGCCCGGTTGCTTGCAATTAAAGCAGATCATTTCGCCCCGACAAATTCTACCGTAGTGTGGCTTGTTGCATTGGGGACATACCCATTCTGTCAAAGATTTCTGGAGCTCTCGATCTCTGGGCCGGTAGGGCTTGTTACCAGTACCCCAGGACGAAGAGGATCCCTGGCCCTTCCACTTCTGGGAAGTATTACGCTTACTAGGTTCACTGCGATTACCAGGAGCTTTGGAAGGATATAATTCCCTCAAATTATTTTCTGTGATTCTACACTCTTCCACCGCCTTGTTAAAGTTAGTGAACAAGTGTGTAGCTAACCTCTTCCTCAGCTCTCGTCGCAGACCACAAATAAGTATGTCTGCACTCAACTCTTCATTATCCGCCTTCTAAAGATAAGAAGAATACCGAGACAAACAGATAAAATGGGACAGATAGCCATCAAAGGTCTCCGTGTCCCTTTGTCTAATGTTCAGAAATTCAATTTCCTTCTCAAGCTGCACTGATTTGGGAAAGTATTCCTCATTGAATTCCTGTTGAAACAATTCCCAAGTCAACGGTACATTTTTGCTTTTCAATGTTAAGGCAATGTTCCGCCACCAACGATCTGCATCCCCCTCGAGCTTATAAACTGCCAGACGTGGCTTCACCTCATCCAGGCACCCAAGAACCTCAAATATCTTTTCCAGCCTATTTAACCAATCTTCAGCTACTTGGGGATCAAACTTCCCTCTGAACGCCGAAGGCAAGTGCTTACAGAATCTTGAAACCCAAAATTGCATATCTCTTTCCTCTCTAATTGGAACTCTATATGATTCCTGGTTTGGCCCAGCATGATGTGCCAACCCTTCCGCAGTTTCTTCTTTATGAGTCTCCTCCTGGTTCTCCTCTTGTGTGGACTGACCCCGATCTTCTTTATTCTTCCCTCTCTCTATTATAAGCTCTTCTCTTAGCTCGGCAATCATGTCCCTTTGATCTTTAATTACACCCATCAATTCTTACATAGGGTCTGGTGGATTGTCATTGACTATATCCACCTCAAGATCTACACGCTGAGTATTGGGGCGTCCTCTAGTTGTCTTCATTCTACAAATAACTTACCCCATTAATATAGCAGAAATAGTATGCACATATATTCATAAGTCTCGTATATATCTATATCAATAGAACGTACATGTGCATACACAACAATTATTCACAAATGATCCTCTATCCCTAAAGCCAACTAAGGGATCTATCCTAGCAACTCTACCCTTGCTAGGAACTACAGCTCTGAGACCAAAAATGTAACCCCCTTCATAATTATGATTCAAAATATGTATTTTTAAATGAAATAGAGACTAATAATAATCAAACTCATTTACATTCCCTTCCTTACGGAAGGGTTTTCATAAATATTTTTAAAGTTACTGCCTTACCTTGGTCTCAAATTCCACAACTCGAATATAATTACCCTATGCAGTTACATCACATTTACATATCAGAGTGTACAACAAAATCCCGGCAACCCCCAGGTTTCATACATAAACTAAAGGTTTATAAATTCCCATTAGGGGATCACACCACTATCTCCAAAACAACATTTATAAGATATACGGTGATCTCCCAACAAAACATGATATCCAACACCCAAATATAAATCTCCCTAAGGAACCCTATCCGCCCTTGGTTGTCTCCTTTCCCTTGGAGCCACTTGCCCTATCTGAAGGTTTTTCAATGGAAAGAATGAGATTCAAAAGAATCCCAGTAGTAACAAATCACTCATACCACATATAATCACAAAGCATGCAAAAAAATCATCAAGCAGCATCACAGCATAAAGCACAGCACGTCGGCTGCCATATATGCACATAATCACATAATCTCATCCCCCGTATTCCACTGCCCCAAAGGCACGGTCATCCCACCGTCAACACCGATGGGCCACGGGTGAAGGTTTCACAAATAGCCTTTCGGCTTTCACAATAGCCTTACGGCTTTCATATAGTCTCATCCCCCGGATTCCACCACCCCGAAGGTACGATCCTCCCATCGTCAACACCGATGGACCGCAGGTGATAGACTCACAAATAATGATCAAACAAACATACCATGTATCACATATAGTATAAGGGAACAGAGTCACTACCTTGTTCTTTTCGATTGTGCTCTAGCGCTGGTGGATCATGAGTAGGGCAAATATCGAATCCTAAAATTCCAAATGCACCATTCAGGCACTTCCATAGTGTTTCTTGGGGTTATATGAGTCTATAATGAAAATTTACAAAAATGCCCCTGGGGACCCGACGGGGGCCTGCCGTACCCGATCCGGTTGTACTTTTCCCAAAATTCTAATCTGGGCTATCCTTACATATTTCCACCCAAAGAATCCATTTCCAGACTCGGAATTATCAAATTCAATGTCAAATTACAAATTTACCCTTGGCAATCCTACTTTAAGGGTTTCAGGGGCGTTTTCGTAATTATGCTTTTTTCGGCCTTTTCCGAAAAGTGATCATTGTAACCCCACCTACTTTTTGCTCCTAAACTCAATGGAACCATCAAATCATTGAAAATCTAACTCTAACCCATCCAAACTAGCCTTGGCCGAAATTCTTAGTTCCTCAGGAAAAATTGGGGTTTTTCGGTTTCGACTCCGCAGACGTGTTTCTTTCTACTCATAATCACTTTATTAACCATTACATTACGTTTCAACTAACATTATGTCCCAATTTGGGCAGCATAACCCCTAGGCCATATCATTTCCAAACTTTAAAACCAATGAAAATCTGGTGAAATTTCACCGATTAAATTGCCCACAGCAGCCAGAATAAGCAATATACGAAAGTTTGGAAGTTACCTCAAGCTCCCACTAGCTTTTCCTCAAGGTGGCTGAAAACCCTAGCCTTAAAACACCCAAATTTATGCTCCACAAACCTTGAAGAACATAGAAGAATAGCTTAGGAGCGGAGTTATACGCGTTAGGTAAGGATTTACCGAAGAAATCGACTTACCATACAAGTTCTCTTCTCCTTCTCTCTCTAGAATTTCTCACACCTTCTCTCTCTTATTGTAGCTGAATATATGGTTTTGGGCTGATGGATGAGGTGGATGATGATTTAATATGATATAATATTATTTTCTAATTATTTACTAAATTTCCATCAATTTTGGATTTTTACAAAATTCTGGCAGATTTCTGTCCAAACTTTGAAATATCATAAATAATTCTAGAAAAAATCAAAATGGGGTGATCCCAAAGCCAATGAAAAGCTATTTAAGTCCTCTTTATTAAAAAAAATATGGATCACTGTATTTAATAACCTCAAAAATATAGAATTTCACAAAAGTCCATACTGCTCCAAAACAGATTCCAGTTTCCAGCCCAAACTTTGGAAAATCATACCTCTTAGCTTAAAAATTGAAATGCCACAAATTATATGTCTATTTTAAAGCTTGGCATGTGAACTTTAAGACTTGAAAATTTCATAATTGTTAGACACCATTTGCCTATTTAAAACCTCTATACAAATCGGCTGCCCTGTACAGAGTTTCCAACTTTTGCACAATTGTTCCCAATGGTTCTAATTTCACAATAAACACTCTCCCCACATGAATTTTCACATGGAAGCCATTGGAATCATTAAAACATCCAAATTCCCATTATCCATTCTCCAAAAGTGTTTATTCAACAATAATTACATTCACTTTTGAAGTCATTAGCCCTTAATCGCTTTTTGGGATATTACAAGAAAGACTTCCGAATAGAGAAGCAACCGATCACATTGATTCACCTTTTTCTTCTTCTATTGCAATGACTTTGGCCTCCCACTCTTTAGAGAGTATATTAAGAATCTTTCTCACTTGGGTATGCTGATCATAGACTTTTCCAAGTACTGCAAGTTGATTAACAAGATGAGTATATCTAAGTTCAAATTCAGCTATTGACTTACCTGATTTCATTCGAAGTAAATCGAATTCAGTAACCAGAGTGTTGATATGATTTTCTTTAATTCTTGAAGTTCCTTCATGATCTATTTCCAAAGCTTCCCACATTTCCTTAGCCGTTGGAAGTGTGCAGATTCTGAAGTACTCATTTTGACTCAAAGCACTTAAGATCATCAGAATTGCCTTGCGGTTGAGAGTGATGAGTTTCTTGTCATTCTCATCATATTTCGCTAACGTCTTAGGAATTTTCTGGGAATCTACTATTTTTACAGGTTGATAGTTTCAACTTTCAATCACATCCCACAGCCCATATTCTATAGCCATTACGAAGACTCTAAACTTTACTTTCCAGAATGAGAAGTGTTAGCCATTGACATCCGTCGGTCTTGAATTCCTTCACCCATGCTTGTCATTGGATCCTTCTTAGGCTGTTATACCTTAACAAGAAAACCTACGCTCTGATACCATATGTTAGTGCAAGCGTTTCACCCAAGAGGGGGGTGAATTAGGTGATATCAGAGATTTTATTGCGTATATAAAAATTGACCGGAAATATAAAGCAGTTAAGAGATAAGGGAAATATCACCGAAGTGTACACCGAGAGTTATACAGGTTCGATCACAACCACTTTGACCTACGTCCAATCCTCAGAGATTCTCTGAGAGTTTTACTATATCTTCCAAGATTTAGTGGGTTCTTGACACCTCAGTACAGCAAGTTCCTTCACCTAGACACTCACTCCCCCTTACACGTTGTAATCAAATCCCCAACTCAAGGTTCCACAACCTTAAGTTGTCTCAATAATGAATATTGAGTTTTGTAATGAAAATATCTCTTACAGAGTAAATGAATAATCACTGAAGTACAAATATTGAGTATAAGGAAAATAGAGCACTAAGAATATGTTGATCAGTGTATGTTCGTGTGTTCTCCGTTCTTGTATACTTTGAATGCTCCACATATATATAGATGATTTGTGTTGTCCATTGGAAGTAATTCAAACATGTCCGTTGGAGTCGCGCAGCTACTATTGACTGTTATTCAACTTTGAAAACTATCCGTTTGCGGTAGGTAGCAGTAGGTGAGCGTTCGGACGTTTTATTTGACTTTCCACTTATAGCATGATCTCTTCATTATTTCTCTGCAAATGTACTTAGAATACTAATACAATGAAGGGTTAATCATATAGAAAATAAATCAATAAACATTGGATTAAAATCATATTTTCTAGACTTCATTACTCAAGTGATCATGCTCATTACTCAAGTTGTCACTCGAGTAATCTCATTAAAAAATCAGGCTTTGCCATATTACTCGATTAAGCCTTTAAGTAATCTTTTCAATAATACCTGGCAAACAAGGTTACTTGAGTGATCCCTCAAGTAAATTTATAATAAGTTTGCAAATTACTCGATTACTCCCTCAAGTAACAATATCAAATTCTTGGCCGAGAGTACCTGTGTTTTGCTTACCTGATTACTTGAGTGATCCATCGAGTAATACTTCAAATAACTCTGCAGATTACTCGAGTAGTCCCTCGAGTAAATAGCTTTCTCAAATGGTCACTCGAGTGGCTACTTGACTAAAGTGTGTCAATTTTTGGCCGAGAGCTACTAGAAGGTATTTGTCCTGGTTACTCGAGTGGCTACTTGAGTAATGCCTTTTATCATGTGTTTACTTGAGTGGTTACTCAAGTAATTGTCCATATAACTTTGCAGATTACCTGAGTAACCCCTCTAGTAACTCCTTCCAAATTTTGGCAATGCCCTTCTAGAACATTTTCTCCAATATTACTCGAGTGCTCACTCGAGTAACAGAGTTCATTACTCGAGTGGTCACTCGAGTAAACCTTTAAAAAATCTGCCAGTGATGTTTTTTCTGTGCTATCTCTCAGTTCTTCTTCATTACTCCAGTGCTTACTTCAAGTAAAGCTTTTGTGTGCCATTTAGTTACTTTATTCAAATTCTTTTCTTTGTTATCAAATCCTTTTATATTATTGATTCAATCTTTGTTATCATCAAAACATATGGGATCTAACAGTTGTAAGCAAAGCACTTCACTTTCTTAATGTAAGGAAGCATTGTTTTAGGCAGACATGAGGTAAAACTTGTAAAACAAACTCAACTTGTTGTAAATAGACGCTTGACAAGTTGTAAACCAAGCACTTTGCTTACTTAACGTGAGAAAGCCGACGACACCGGCTATGATGAGTGCATTATTTCCTTACATTAAGTAAGCAAAGTGCTTTGTTTACAACTTGTCAAGCATCCATTTACAACTTGTTTCCTCACATTAAGTAAGCAAAGTACTTTGTTTACAGTTCGTCAAGCGTCCATTTACAACATGTTAAGTCATTTTAACAACTTATACCTCATATTGGACAGAAACAAGGTTTTCTCACGTTAAGTAAGCGAAGTGTTTTGTTTACAACTCGTCAAGAGTCCATTTATAACACGTTGAGTCATTTTAACAACTTCTACCTCACATTGGACAGAAACAAGGTTTTCTCACATTAAGTAAGCGAAGTGCTTTGTGTTGGAAATTGTGCCCAAAGGGCCAATCATTGTACTTTGAACATTATTAATTTAATGAAATTTATCCATTATGTTATCATATTATTTGCATGTTAAACTATGATAATTGTCTCCTTGGATAAATCATAAAGATTATCCTAAAATGTCCCTGGTCGGTCATTTATGCGGGAGCAAAGATGAAATAAGACTAGTATGACTTTGATAAGATATGGAGATACGAATCAAAGTCTTAGGCACTTGTAAGAGTACAAGGTGCCGGACCGACCCACTATGAGAAAGCTACATAGATCAAGTCATAAGCTTTTCTCATATATAACCACGTCACAATGCTCTTAGACTTGAGGTCATCATGGATTCCTATATGAGAGTTGCTAAGCTTTGAACTAGTCAAAAGTCACTTTTGACCGGGTGATGATAAAGGCTATGATCGGGCTTGGTGGTTTTTTCATGCAGAGGAATATGAATGATCAAGATGGAATTTGTCTCTCACATTAGTAGAGAGATATTACTGAGCCCCTCAATGAGTGAGTTTGAGAAATGTATGGCCATACTACAATGAAAGGAGTTTCCATTTCTATTGTTAGACTACTCAGGTATCGAGAAAGTAATGGTCAGGAACAAGAGGATAACATTATCCATGCCTCATCCTTGACTGATATATCATGTGACAAAAGGGACGTGACATGGTTGTATGACAGGTTGCATCGTGTTAACAATCTTCATATGAATTGGGTAGTCGTAATGTCTTGCTAGAGGCCGCTTGCAACTTGTGGATTAATACAGTTATTAGCCCACTATCAACTTCATATGGGCCTACAGGGTCGCACACAAAAATGGCCCAACACGAGATAATGTTTAATTTAGGGTGGACGAATTATATATATGTGTGTGTGTGTGTGTGTGTAATATAAAAATTCGATAATAATATTATATAGATATGTATTTTCGAAATACATATTATATGTGTGTGTGTGTGTGTGTATTATATGATATTATTATATTGTGTTAGTTTTAAATTTAATTTATTAAGATATATTAAATTTAATAACTAACATGATAAAGATATAGTATCTCAGATTTAATTTATGAAGATAAATTAAATCTAATGGCTCTTTATTTGGATTAAATAAATTGGTTAAATTAAAACTGTTAGACAGATTTAATTTAAACTGAATTTATTTAATTAGTTCATCAAGAAAATTAATTGTTAATTAATTTCAAAATTAATAAGGATTAATTTTAAAATTCAAATATAGCCCTCATAGGCTATAAACTTGATAGAGCAGATAGACTTATATGTGCATGAGAATTCAGAGCCGCAAGGGAAACCCTAAAAAACATTGGAGGCGCTAGCACTCAATCTCTGTTGGAGAGCATTCGTGTGGATACCGGTAGAGAGAGCGGACCTGAGGTGTTGACTCTTAGAGATCATGAAAACCCTAAGTTGAAAAAGGTATGAATCTTTCTAACTCGATTTAAACGTCATTGATAGATCCTCAATTAGGATCGGTAAAAATTTTAAAATTCTTCCGATGTGCCTACCGATTCTAGCACTTTGTTTACAACTCGTCAAGCGTCTATTTATAACACATTGAGTTTTTTTAACAACTTCTACCTCACATTGGATAGAAACAAGGTTTTCCACGTTAAATAAGCAAAGTGCTTTGTTTACAACTCGTCAAGCATTTATTTACAACACATTGAGTCATTTTAACAACTTTTAGCTCATATTGGACAGAAACAAGGTTTTCTCACATTAAGTAAGCGAAGTGCTTTCTTTACAACCCGTCAAGCATCCATTTACAATTTATTGAGCATATGTTAACAACATGTTGAGTAGTTTTTACAACTTCGTCTCATGACTGGATGAAACTACCTTTGTTCGCAACGCAAGATGTAACACCTCAAATTTTATATTCACAAAAAATATATTGTAATTATTTGAGAAATTCAATAAAATGGTGAATATCCATGAAATTTGGAACTTATGAATTTTGAAATATTCATATTCATGAGAAAAATGGGCAAATTAATTCAAGAAAGGAATTAAATTACAAAGGTAATAGCAAAATCATAATTTTGCCAATTTAGCCCAAGATTAACTATTTTTCAATTAATTGAAGTTAATTTCAATTAATAAAGGAAAATAAAAGAAATTGTATAATTGGAATATTTTTGGTAGAATAAATCAAGAATTGTGAAATTAGAAGGAATTATGCATAATTGATTTAGTCGAATTATGGAAAATGTTGAAACAAATTTCTTCCCTTTTCTCTTGTAATTTTTCCTAGCATGAAGAAAATGGAGGGAAAAATAATCTTTGCGTTTAACCATAACAAGTGTCATGATCATATGAGGAGGGGATTAAATTATAATTGATTTGGGTGAGCACATGTCAAATTGCATTAAAACAATGCGACATGGATATAGTAATTATGATTCATGATGAAATGATACACTCCCTTAGTGTAAAGTTGGATTAAATCATGATAATGGTACACTACCTTGAGTGTGAAGTTGGATTAGTTGGAGGAAAGTAACTTGGTTAGTGAGCATGAGGGGGGGATGATTTTTTAGCTAACCAAATGGAGAGAAAAATTAGTTCCATGCTAAGGGAAGCTAATTAGAGCAATTATGACATAAACTTGAAGGAATATAGGATGGTGACAAGTGTCACATTATGGTGCATTGATGAAATCATGTGGAGTAAGGTGAAGGGAGTTAAATTATGGAGCACTCTTCCTTCCTCTTCCCTTTGTTCATTTTAGCCAAAAGAGAGAAGAGAGGGAGAGAGCTTGAAGAGACCAAGGAGTTCTAGAGAAGGAGGAAGTGAAGCTAAGGTAAGACATTGTTCTTAAACATTTTCTTTGTAAGCTTCCATGAGAAACCTTCTCTAAACCTTTCTTCTTCATGGAATCCATGATTTGGAAGACACATCTTGAGCTCAAGAAGAGAGAGAGAGAGGAGTGTTAGGATCGGTAGGCACAACGGAAGAACTTTAAAAATTTTCACCGATCCTAGTTGAGGATCTATCAACGCATTTAAACCAAGTTGGAAGGATTCATACCTTTTTGATGATTCAAACTTTTCACGATCTCTAGGAGCCAACACGTCATGTCCGCTCCCTCTACCGGTATTCACACGAATGCTCTCCAACAGAGACTGCGTGCTAGCGCCTCTAATGTCTCCTAGGGTTTCACTTGCGGCTCTCAATTCTCATGTGCATATCAATATATCTGCTCTATCAAGTTTATAACCTATGAGGGCTATTTTCAAATTTCAAAATTAATCATCATTAAATTCGAAATTAATTAACAATTAATTATCTTGATGAGCTAATTAAATAAATTCAGTTTAAATTAAATCTGTCCAACAGTTTTAATTTAATCTATTTATTTAATCCAAATAAAGAACCATTAGATTTAATTTATCTTCATAAAGTAAATCTGAGATACTATATCTCTATCATGTTAGTTATTAAATTTAATATATCTTAATAAATTAAATTTAAAACTAACAAAATATAATAATATCATATAATATATATATAAACATATATATATACATAAGATATATATTTCGAAAATATATATATCTATATAATATTATTAATGAATTTTATATTATATATATATATATATAATTCATCCACCCTAAATTAAACATTATCTCGTGTTGGGCCATTCTTATGTGCGACCCTGTAGGCCCATATGAAGTTGGCAGTGGGCCAATAACTATACTAACCCAAAAGTCGCAAGCGGCCTCTAGCAAGACATTACGACTACCCAATTCATATGAGGATCATTATCACGATGCAACCTATCATACAACCATGTCACGTCCCTTTTGTCACATGATATATCGATCAAAGATAAGGCATGGATAATGTCATCCTCTTGTTTCTTACCATTACTTTCTCGATTCCTGAGTAGCCTGATAACAGAGATAGAAACTCCTTTCATCATAGTATGGCCATACATTTCTCAAACCCACTCATCGAGGGGCCCAGTAATATCTCTCTACTAATGTGAAGAACAAATTCCATCTTGATCATTCATATTCCTCTGCATGAAAAATCACTAAGCTCGATCGTAGCCTTTATCATCACCCGGTCAAAAGTGACTTTTGACTAGTTCAAAGCTTAGCAACTCTCATGTAGGAATCCATGATGACCTCAGGTCTAAGGGCATTGTGACGTAGTTATACATGAGAAAAGCTTATGACTTGATCCATGTAGCTTTCTCATAATGGGTCAGTCCAGCACCTTGTACTCTTACAAGTTCCTAAGACTTTGATTCGTATCTATATATCTTATCAAAGACATACTGATCTTGTTTCATCTCTGTTCCCGCATAGATGACCGACCAAGGACATTTTAGGACAATTTTTATGAATTATCCAAGGATACAATTATCATAGTTAACATGCAAATACTATGATAACAAAATGGAGAAATTTCATTAAAATAATAATGTTCAAAGTACAATGATTGGCCCTTAGGGCACAATTTCCAACAAGGTGAACATCTAGAGAGAGAAAATGCAAGAACTCAAGAGGTAACTTCACAAATCTTAGATCTATACAAGTATAAAGTTATTGTTGACGGTTGTTGTTGGTTTTGGTGATTTTTGTCAAATTTGTAAATTTGGAAAGTCCTAATTCTAAGGGGTTATGCTGCCCAAATTTCTTTAAATCATGATTAGAATGTATTTAAATGAGTTAATAAGGGATTAGAAGTGGAAAAGTACAAGCTTTGGAAGAGAAAACACAAAAGTCCAATTTTCCCTTTTTCTTGAGAAACTTTTGGCCAAGGTTAGAATTGGAGGTAGGAGTTGTATTTTCATGAAATAGATGGTTCCATTGGATTCAGTAGGTAAAAATAGGTGGGGTTATAGTTGGTCACTTTTTCAGAAATGACCGAAAAAGCATAATTACGAAAATGTCACTAAAACCCTAAATCGGGGGCTGTCAAGGGTATTTTCATAGTTTGATACTGGATTTGGTGATTTTGAGCCTAGAAATGGATTCCTTGAGCAAAAATATGTCAGGATAACCCTAGTTAAAATTTTGGAAAAACGTGCCATCGAGCCGGGTACAGCGAGGTTGGGCCGGGGTTCTAGGGCATTTTGGTAAATTTTTGTCATAGACTAATATAACTACAAGAAATACTATGGAAGAGTCTAAAATGATACTTGGATAGGTTAAGACATATTTCTTGTACATTTAATATTTTAAGATCGAGTCGGAAGTCGGAAGCGACACATTTTACGAGGCACACTAAAAAGGGGTTTATAAAGCTTTGAGGTATGAACATTATCCTTCATACATCATGCCATAGTTATGTGATTGTGTGGATGCCATTATTTGTAAATGCGCTTTATTAATTAGTATGGTTTGCTTAGAGAGGGGCAGTTAGTGCCGGGGTACACTTACACTGGGAGTTGGCAAGAGTCCAACCGGTGTAGATTGTGGGGCTGGGCCCTACACATGCATACATGATAATGATGTGTTTATATTGTCCATTAATTGGTGCATATCTTAGCGCATATCATATTTACTTTTCGCATTTTCTATGAACGATAGCAAATTTCTACTGGGATTCCTTGGAATCTCACCTCTTTTTCTAAGCAAAACAGCGGTAGCTGCCAGTGGTTCGAAAGGTAAAGGCATAGATACGAAGAAGTGATTGGCATGTGTCTTGAGGTAAGGTTGAAGTCGGTGGTTATAATTACTTTATGTTTTAGATATTTTGGGGATATCTTGTAATTATTGAAACTTCCGCTGTATTTTGTGTTTCGTCAACGAATGACTTTGGGATTGTAAACAAATACTTTTATCAGTATAATTGTACTTTTTTGTATGCCCATGGAATTCCGTCTTTATTACTCTTCGATTATCAAAATGGAAATAGGTATTGACAAAAGATCTCACAACTGCATCAGTATTTCTCATTAAGGCCGTCAAAACAGCTGACTTAGTCATAATGTATCAAGTTATAAATTAACAACTTATTATGCCTATTTTATCAAGTGCATTAGTCACATTTACTAGTGAATTGTAATTCTCTCATGAGTTTATAAATTGCACGCCTTCCCACCTTCACAAAAGCTAACCATGATTTTAACCCATTACTGTGCCTATTTGATTACAACTCCTGCTCACAATTTTTACAATAGCTGATGCTAGTTTTTACAAGTTCTAATGTATGTTTTCACAACATCATGAGTTATTTTCACAAGGTGAATATCCAACCAGCAATAGTCTACAAAATTAATGTCCCCTTGTAACTACAACACATCATGATTTTAAACAACCGTGGGTACTTAATTTTGCAACTCCATTATTGTACTATCACAACTAAATGGCATATCATATAACATTATAATATTGAATTGTATGATAGAAGGCGACTGGGAGCGGAGCAGCGACGCACGGCAACTAGGAGTAGAGCAGCGACGCACGGTGACTAGGAGCGGAGCAGCAGCAATGCACGGCGATTGGGAGCGGAGCATCGATGGATGGCGATTGGGAGCGGAGTGGCAGAGATGAAAGGTGAGAAGCAGGGCAAAGTTTTCAAATGCTTCTGAAGCACGAGTCTAGCAATTTTGATTTTGAACGAAGGAGGGTTACAATTAGAATAGGGACATCTTTGTCATTTTACTTTGAGAAATAATCACAGAAAAGTCCCTATGGGCTTTTCTGATATTTGCCTTTTGCCTGGGACTTTTCTGTTAATATCTCTAGTCCTTGGGACCTAAGAGTAATTTTCCCTAATTTATTTGTATTTGACCGTATTTTCATAGATTGCGTATTAGAAAAACCAACTCCCATACATAGATTGCGTATTAGAAAAGCCAACTCCCATAGTTTTTTTTTTTTTTCGAATGTCTTGTTCGAAACCTAACTGGCGTGCTTAATTATAAAATTATAAAAATATGACGAAGTAAATGAAAATAATGAATGGTTTGTTTATCCAAAATAGCCATATATTTAATTATTTGATTTAGATGGACAAATCAAAATACATAAAAAAGAGTAAACAAGGTTCCTTCAACTTCGGATGGATGAACCACACTGACAAATATACCTTTCTGATCATACAAAATCACTTTTAATTTGTTGCTATATTTTGACCTTTTTTAAATAATTGTCAGTGTAAAATTTTGATGATTGTTATTTAAGATAATGCACAAATATAAAAATATCTATTTAATTTTTAATAATTTAAATGGTAGAAATACGTCATTCCACTCTCATCGTATGAGAAAGCATCAGTGGATCGATGATAAGAAATTTTTTCATAATTTGATTAAAATACCCTTATATTTAATTATTTCACTACATATCTTTAACAGATTCATTGTCACCAAAATATCAAGACTTAGAAAGAGTTAAGATTGCCCAAAAAACAAATATAGTTAATACTCTACCAGAACCCTGTTACCATTGGTAATTATTTTGATATAAAAATCAAAATCATAAAGGAACAAATATTTTTAAACGTAAGGACTAAACATTTTTTGGGAGGGATCGAAAAATATGTAAAAAATAATATTTTAAAATGGGAAAATTCCAAAAAACTACATTGCAAAATAGCAAAAGGACATTTCAGTACATTGAAATTGCAAAAGGACAGATTAGGTGGTGTCAGACGGGCAGAGGAATCTGGCATTTTGAAATCTCGGCCAAATGACGAAAATGCCCTTCAGCCCTCCATCCCCACTTCGGAATAACAACATGATCCTCGTAATTAACACCTCCGGATTCGTTATTAACAACTTCAATTCTTCTTTTACAATTCACAAATTTCAGGACCAATAACACAACCGATCTTGCCATTAACAACTATGGATTTGATATTAACAACTCCATTTTCTTCTTTCACACTTAAATAATTTCAGGGCCAATAAGAACACCCATCTCTTAATTAACAACTCTGGATTTGAAATTAACAACTCAAATTTCTTCTTTCACAAATAACAAGTTCTAAGACCAATAACACCATCGATCTCGTCATTAACAACTCCGAATTCGCCATTAACAACTCCTATGTTGTTATTCCGACTAAGAGCTGAAGGGCATTTTTGTCATTTAACCGAGATTTCAAAATCCCAAATTCATCTGCCCGTTTGACACCGCCTGATCTGTCCTTTTACAATTTCAATGTACTGAATTGTCTTTTTGTTATTTTCAATGTATTTTTTTGGAATTTTCCCTTTTTTAAGAACGGCTACTTTCATGTGAAGAATCCAATTATTTAAATAATTAATCATAATTAATGAATAGCCAGCCACCCACCATCCAGAAACGGGATAAACTCAATTCAAATTATCCACGTCCAATTGATAGGTCCGCCAGCTCATTTTATAATAAATGAAAATCTGAACTCCAACTCATCACCAGAAATTGGAAATAAATCTCTCTTTACCTTCCTATCAGTTTTTTTAACTTATTAAGCCTTTGAACATATATTAATTTTCTTATTTCATATATATAATTTCCATAGGTAGAAGAAAAAGCATATATGTTTCTCTGTGGGACCATTTTTTTCCAATAAAAATTTATTCTAATTATAATGTTTATTGGATCAATAAAATAATTTATTTCATGGTATTAATTAAATTTCCATTCACTGGCACGCTTTGGGGGGGGGGGTTGCTGGCATTCACGGTTTTATTTGATTAATTAAGGGAGAATTACACATAAATCTCAAAGAAAAAAATAAATGAAAAAATGATCTCTGAAAATTGTAAAATAAGAAAAGGGTCCCATTAACAACTCTAGGGCCTTGTTTGGTACGTGGTATTTGAGAACAGGGAGTGGGATTGGATCAAGGATTGAGTTAAAATGTGTCGTTTGGTATGAGGGACTATGGGTAACCAGGGATTGGGAATACCACGAAAGTGGGATTGCTGCAAAGCCACCTCCCCCCTGGTATTGTGTTTTGAATCCCAGGATTGTAAAATTGTGAAGACAAAAATACCCTTAAATAAAATATTTCTAGACAAAAATCACCCCAATCATAACCTAAAATCCCTCTCAAATATTCACTACTTCTTTTTTTCCCCTCACCATCGACGTCTCAACTTCACACGGTTTCCCTCAATGCCGCTCACTCCGTCGCCTCAGCACCGATCACTTTTCCCCTTTCTCTCCGTCGAAGATGTGCATTATTGGCTATTAATTAGCGATTTGATTGTGATATCGAGATGTCTCTCATCTCTATATCAGAAGTCAAAGCCACGAACCTCTTAAACGATAGCTCTTTCTTTTCTTTATTGATTTTTCTAATTCCTTACTGAGTCCTCAGTGATGAAAGGGATCGCGATCTTAATTAACGACAAAGACTACGTTTCCTTTAGTATGTGCTACCTGGTCAGAAATTTAACACCTGCTAGTTCAAACTCCTGTCGTTCTCGATCATGTTTACCTTTTCTTCCAGTACTTTAATCCTAGCCCATTTGTTATTACTTGCTTCATATATAATCTCGGTTCGCAAGTAAAAACTAGTTCGCCCCTTGTTTTCAAATTAGCAGGTTTCATCTGCCATTCGGAAATTGAGTAGCTTTGTTTGGCACAAGAGGTCTGGCTTAAAGGTTAATGTTCGTTTGTTCGTTAGCTTCGTAAATGGGTTTTTATTTATTTGTTTGGTCATTTTGAATCCATCGCCTTCTGATTTTCTTGTTTTGCTGATTTCACGACAATAAATATACCCTGTTTACTTGGTTCTTCAAAAATATATTTGAAGTTTTTACTAGGTGAACCTTTCCAATTATGACGATCGCGACGATGAGTTCAACACTGATTTCCCTGAGGATTTGGTTGATTGATCAAGTTTGGGATTAGTACAGGGTATTTGAGTCTTTTTATAATTAGTACTTGTTTATTAAATAAGATTGGTAAAATCATTCCCTCTAATTAACACCTCATACCAAACATATTTTTAAAGCATCAATCCCAATCATAATCCCAATCCCTATCCATATCCCAATCCATCAAAATTCAATACCACGTATCAAACAGGGCCTAGGAATCTGTATTGACAACTCGTTAACAACTCCAGGAGTCTACATTGACAACTCTATGGAACCATTTTTTCATTTTACAATCTTTAAGGACCATTTCTTCATTTCTCTTCTTCCTTAGGATCTGAAGTAATTCTCCCTTTAATTAATGTACAATATAAGGTTGGCCAAAAAAAAAAAAATTAATGCACAATATACACTCATCAAATTGGGCATATACCAACATTAGCCTTTGCATTTTGTATTGTTAAAACTTGGAACGCATTTGAATAGCATATATTATTGTGTAGCGGTATAATATTTTGGTCAATCATTAAACAAAATAATATTTTTTTTGGTTAAATACAAGAATCTATCCTCATCATCAGTCTTCATATTACTCTAGCTCCCTTTCCAAAAATACAACTAAGATTTTCAAAAAGCTTTAATTTAATTTTTTTATGAAGTGGAATCAGATTCAATTGAGTGAATAAATCAAATGTTCTTTTTTTCTGGATAAGATGAATCGAATATTATTAGAAGATGGTTAAGACTAAGAGTTTGACGAATTAAAATAGAGACTTCTAATCTATTGAGTTTTTGCTGATCAATAGAGTATATAATGTCAAGTAAGCTAATGCTGATATTATAATTTCTTATCAAACAGCTTAAAAAAATGGAAAAATACCTTTAAGCCAAATTAATTGCTGATTGATACTAAGGGTGCAAACGATCTTCCATGTGTGCAAGCGATATTCCGTTTTGTGCAAATCATCTTCCGTGTATATAAAAATCTTCCATATAAATGTGTAAACAATCTTCCGTTATGTGCAAAATATCTTTTATTATGTGCAATAGATCTTCCATAATAGCATTTAACAATTAATTTACCAAAAAGATATTTATTAGCAATTCTCCCTAAAAAAAAATTTCCTGTGGAAGAGTATACTTCAGAAAAAGAAAAAAGAAAACATATTTATTTATAATTCTTCAACGCTAGTAGCCTAGTATAGGTAGGAAATTAAACCAATCAACAAATTGTTAAGATAACTGGAAAATCTTTTCAAGTATAACATTAATATATTCTTCATGACCTTTCAAGTATTTATAGATAATCTCCCACTATAACAATTATATAAATTTTCATAAAACTTATTGAACTGTGATTGATATACTCCAAAATTTTAAGTTGTGTGGGTATATGACTATATGTGATAGTGTACAAAATTACTCGTAGTGAGAGTTATAAGTATAAATGTAAAAGTCAATTTAAGTTATAATGATCCAAGTTTAAAAGCCTCTGCTGGAAAAAAAAAAAAAAAGTTTAAAAGATTCTGTATAATTTAGTCAATTATTTATTTAAGTCCTCTAGTTGGTTTTAGTTGTGTGTGTATAACTGTATATATATAAAACTAGTATAGATATCTATTATTTTTTCTCATTATTGTTATGAAACCTCCTATATGTTTTATAATATAGGAGTATTTTATTTAAATCATCAAGTTTTTACTTAATATTCCTAATTAATTATAATTTTTTGACTTAATGAATTTTATTAAAGATAATTTTGAGATTTAAAAAACAACTAATTTTAACAAATTTTTTATTCATGTAAAATAATTAAAATGAGAATTAGTACGGTCAATATATGACGAATTAGGGAAACTCCGGGAATATGATTTTGGAAAAATCAAACAAATTCAAGTCCAAGCAATATTTTAAGAGCCGGACCGAACATTAAACCAAAGAGATCAGCGGGTCATGGTCGGATCGATCGGACCGGTGGTCGAACCGTTGACTTTATAATTAAATGAAAAATAAATTATGTACATATATAAAGATATAAATGTAAAAATAAATATAAAATTTCTAAATTAATTTGAAAATGAACATAAATAAACTTACATGTACTTTACATCTCAATATTAATGACACATAATAGTTTGGGGGAAAAACACTCTGAAATTACAAAGTTTCAAATTAGGGATTTCTGAAAAAATATGAGTTCTAAATTGTTTATCAATTTTTGTCATTCCCTTTATTATATCTTGGTAATAAACATGATTTAAGATTTTATTATTTTAAAGTTGTTTTTCTATTAATAGTATTCTCCATTAAGTAATCTATAAAATTAATATAGTTTAAATAATATGTGTATATAAAATAATTAATTTAAATAAACGATAACATGATACTTTTTTTATAACAATAATATGACAATTTTAAACCCAGCAATATATGATAGTTATGTTGGCACAAATATAAATGATGATTATTACTTCAACAAAATTAATTAAGTAAATTCTTATAAAAAGTTAAAAATCTATTGGACTTTTTGCCTTCAAAAATCTTCTCGATTTATCTATGAGTTTTATTTTTTTCTAATTAAGTGTGATTGATTGGCGTTGGGAAAGTATACACAGCAAATTGGCATCAGCTTGGAATTCCAACTTCCAAGGCACCTAATTAATTTTTTAATTAAAAAATGACAATAAAGCAAGTATCATAGCCCACACTATCAGACCTATGCTCTTAAAGGTTCAGAGTTTTCCATTCACACCTACACGGACACTCTGCACGACGCTTTTCTTCTTGCTCTTGTATTTTTTTTGTTTCAAAGTTCAAACCTCTCTTCTCACAAGGTCCCAAAAAAAAAAAAAAACTCCCTTCTCTTTATCTCTAGTGATGGTGTTCCACAAACCTATTCTCCCACTTCTTAAAGCTTTTCTGTCAACTGGTTGGAGAAACTCGAAAGTAATGAATGATTTTTTCAACTTACTGATGAAATTTAAACTTTAGATCTTGTGGTAAATTTTAGTCCTTCGTCACTTTCTTCGTTTTTTTCCCTATTTCTTCTTCGTTCAGCACCTTCCCTCTCTCTAATGCTGCCTTCGCCGATCACCCGTCCGGTTTTTGTCTAGTCGTTCCGGTCGGCGGCTTAACAGCGGGTTGTGGCCCAACTTCCGGTTTTGGTCGGCTCATCCCGGCTCGTTTCTCATAACGGCCTAATAGTCCTAAACGGATCGAGAAACTTTCCGGTCAACGGTCCGGCCGGCCGAACAGTCCGGTCCGATTCCGAAAACTTTGAGTCTAAGGCAAAAAAAATGATATTTGAAAAGTCATGTAACTTGTTAATAACAAGTTAAAATGACACCCTTAAAAAGTAGGGAGAATCTCTGAAAAAGAATTTTGAAATTGTAAAATGCTAGATCAGTTTTTTTCACAAGAGTTGATTAGAAAATATCAAAACTTGACTAGCGATTGCCAACTTTTTTCTTAGGAAATACCTGAATTCAAATTTTGAGAATTCTAAGTTCTTTTTATGGGATTTTCCCTAAAAAGTAGTTATGTAATTTTTTATATATATATATATCACTTTTCTTGAGTGAGACATTGATGTCATTTTCCCTGTGAGCTTTTTATTCAAATTTGAACTCTCAATATTGTGCTAGAGAAATTATGCCTTTTTTTTTCAGACGAATTAATTTTTATTTCTTTGATTATTCTCTGTTTTGAGATGTGTAGATGGAAAATAATGAAAGAGCTAGGTTTGTCCTATTGTAGCCTGTACATGTGTTCTTACTCTTCTGAGTTAATAAAACGCAGCTTCCATTCAAAAAATATTATGCCCTTTTTTGCAATGTAATAGAACTCGGATCAAATCGGACAGTCCGGACTGAAAATTGGTCAATCGGCTGGTAGAACGGTCTTGTTTGGAATTTTTTATTTTTTAAAAATCAATTTTTAATCTTTTCTTTAAAATTTCATATTAATAAGCCTAAAATCTTTAATTTCTTATCGGTTTGGTCTCGGGTTAGCTCTGATTTGACTCCGGTCTGATCTACTGACTCTTGACCCAGTATCCCGACTGGTTCAGTGACCGATTCGAGTATAATTACCTTGTTTTTTTGTCATCAAAATCAAGATCATTTTTAATCATACTAGCTCCATTAAGTAGTAACATTCTCTCACATAGATTTCCATCTATCCTTCGGAGGAAAAAAACACTCTATTCGATACTAAGTAGTAACATTCTCTCACATAGATTTAAAGCCTGCTTGATTCAACCACATTGCATGTCTGCAATGGTAATCATGATTGTATTACCAAGAGAAGAGTGTTTGGTTGCTCTTTAGCATGGTAATAGGGTTTACCATGGTAATGATGAATACCAAAAAATTGGTAGTCCTAATTCATACCTTCCCCTATGAATTCTCATTACTATCTCATTTCATAGTTAAAAAAGTTTAATTTACCCTTTAGTTTCCCTTGTCGTTATTTCACTTACCACATTATGCCACAACTGCCACCACCACAACCTCCTCCACCGCTGTCACCTCCACCCGCCACTGCCGCCACCTCCTCCTCCAACCCCAGCCCCACCGTCGCCACCACCACCTCCTTCTCTGCCGTCGCCGCTGCCGCCCTCCTACCATCGCCACCCCCTCCGCTGTCGCCGCCACCACCTCCACTACCTCCTCCACTGTCGCTATCGTCACTCGCCCATTGCCACCACTACTACCTCCTCCTCCGCCACCACTACCCCTACCCCTGCCACAGCCCACCGCCCACAGCCCATCGCCACCACCGCCTCCACCCCCACCACCCCCATTGTTGTTGCCGCTACTACTACCTCCTCCTCCATCCCCATTGCCATCGGCTCTTAACTATTTTTTCTACAAAGATTATATTAAGGGTAAAATAGACTCTGTGTAATATATTAATTTTAAATAATTGTTAAAATATTAACTCATTGCACCTTGCTTAAAAATCAAACCAAACACCACCCCTGTAATTAATATTACATTGCATTACTATTGCATCGCATTGCATTGTACTATAGAGTGTAATGTGATCTAACCAAACGGGCCCTTAGTCTTATAAGTAAATCACAGTTTTCTTTGTCTGATAATTTAATTTTTTTATTTTTACCTCAATTAATTACATATTTCTTTCATATCTTTTTAACTTTTCCCGACTTATTCTCTTTCATTTCAGTTTTCATCCATTCTCTCACATGCTTATTAATTTTATAAGAGTATATTTATATATTTAAAAAAATTACATCAGTCCATGTATATTATTTTTAGGATTATATTTATATCAAATTTCTTATATTCATTACGTTAAATTCTACAATTAGACATGACAATGTGTTTTATTTTTTTTATATGGGCTTATAATTGAATGATAATAATTCAAAAATAAACACATAATTAAATATGATCAGAGAATTTGAAGAAATGGAGATAAATTGTCAACATTCATTTCTATTTCGATAACCGAAGAGTAATAAAGATAAAGTTTCGTGGGCATACAGAAAAGTACATATATAGTGATAAAAGTATTCATTTACAATCCAAAGTCGTCCGTCGACAAAATACAAAATGCTACAGTATTTCCAATATTTACACGATTTCCTCAAAATAACTTAAACATAAACTAACTATAACCATGATCTTTGCCCTTGCCTTGAGATACGTGCCAATCACTTCTCAGCGTCTACATCTTTGCCTTTCGACCCATTGACACCCGCTAAGATATTTGTTTTTGAAAAAGGGGTGAGATTCCAAGGAATCCCAGTAAAAACATATGATCGATATATAAAATGTGAAAATTAAATATGCAATACACCATATTAGGCAAAAATAAAAGTTCGATTCGATTCACATGTAAGTACCTCAGTCGAGTTACTGACTATAGCTAGGATTTTCGATAGTGTATCTCAACTGAGTTATCGACCACAGCTAGGATTTTTTATATACCTTTGTTGGGCACCGAACCACAATTAGGTATTGTGCATCTAGCATGCAATTATATCACGAAATACAGTAACACATACATACAATTAATCACATAGTATATGAGAGATAGTAGTCCCTACCTCGAAGTTCTATCAACCCCTTTTTATGTGCCTCGTAAAACGTGTCACTTCCAGCTTTCAATTCAGTCTTAAGATATTAAATGTACAAGAAATATGTCATAACCTATCCAAGTATTATTTTAGACTCTTCCATAGTGTTTCTTGTAGTTATATTATTCTATGGTGAAAATTTATCAAAATGCCTCAGAATCCTGGCCAGGCCCGACAGTACCTGGCCCAGCAGTACCCAACCTGACAGCACGTTTCTCCAAAATTTTGACTAGGGCTCTCTTGATGTATTTTCGCCCAAGAAATCCATTTTTGGGCTCGAAATTATCAAATTCAATGTTAAATTATGAAATTGCCCTTGATAGTCCCGTTTTGGAGTTTTAGGGGCGTTTTCGTAATTATGCTTTTTCAGGCTTTTCAGAAAAAGTGACCAACTATAACCCCATCTATTTTTTCCTCCTGAATCCAATGGAACCATCAAATCATTTAAAATCCCACTCCTTCCCCCAGATCTAGTCTTGGCCAAAACTTTCACCAAGAAAAAGGGAAAATTGCAACTTTGTGATTTACCCCCTAAAACTAACTCCTTTCCACTTCTAATCTCTTATTAGATCATTTAAACACATACTAACCATGATTTAGAGAGATTTGGGCAGCATAACCCCTTAGGGTTAGGACTTTCCAAATTTACAAACTTAACCAAAAATCATCAAATCCAACCACAAACCTCAACAACGACACCACACTAGTATAGATTTAAGATTTGTGAAGTTACCTATTGAGTTCTTGAGTTCTCTCTCTCTAGGCGTCATCCTCTCTCTCTCCTTGAGCTCAAGATGTGTTTTCTAAACCATGATTCTATAAAGAAGAAGGGTTTAAAGAAGGTTTTCAAGCAATATTACAAGAACAATGTTTAAGAGATCAACTCTTACCTTAAGCTTCTTCTTCCTTCTCTCTAGATCTCAAGACCTCTTCAGAGCTCTCTCTCTCTCTCTCTCTCTCTCTCTTCTTTTTCTTGTGTTGGCCGAAATGTGCAAGGGAAGAGAAAGGAAAAGTGTTTTATAAAATATCTCTCTTTCCTTTATTTGCTTTATTTTTAAGACTTCATCTTGTGTTGACACTTGTCATTGGCCTTATCTTCTTCCAATTGTGTAATTAGGCTTAGATTAGCTTTGAACTAATTTCCTCTCCCTTTGGTTAGCCTAAAAAACCATCCCCCCCTTATGTCTCCACTAACCAAATGGTTTCTTCCAACTAATCCAACTATACACTCAATTGTTGTACCATAATCATGATTACTTGGTCCAAGAAGTAATATTTTAATGCAATTAGACACGTGTTTTTCTTAATCAATTATAAACCAATCCCATTACCATAGAATATTGACACTTGGCATATTTAATCCCAATAATCATTTTCCCCTCCCTTTTTCCTTGTGCTAGGCGAAAATTCATAAGTAAAGGGAAATAGAAATTGTTTCAGTACTTCCATAATCCTTTAATTGAATTATGCACCAGTTCTTCTAATTTCACAACTATTGATTTATTTTACTAAGAATATTCAAAATATACATTCTCCTTTATTTTCCTTAATTAATTAAAATTAATTTCAATTAATTAGAAAACAATTAATCTTGTGCTACATTGTCAAAGTTTCGATTTTTCCATAACCTTTGTAATCTAATTCTGTTTCTTGAATTAATTTTCTCATTTTCTCATGAATATTTACCATTTTATTGAATTTCTCGAATAATTACGATATATTCGGTGAATATAAGATTTGAGATGTTACACAAACAATTTGATATAAGTATTTTTCTTATTTTTAACTAATTGTAGCCAATAATTCATTTTGTGTAAATAGAGTAGTTGTTGTAAAAAAAAAAAAAAAGATAGAAAGTCTTTGTATTACCTCTAGATACATATATATATATATATGGTTTTTTTTTTTTTTGCCGGAAGACATAATTTATAAACTAAGTAATATATTGGGAAAAAGACAGAAAAATACCATTTGAATTTCAAAATCCTGCTGACAAGAATGGTAATGGGATTGACAAGAATAGTAATGAGATTGACAACACAATTTTTTGTTAATGGACTAATTTGAAATTTTGAAGTTTAAGTGGTATTTTTGTGTCTTTTTCCCTAATATATTTCGCACCGGATTATATTATAATGATACTGATTATAAAGGAATATACGGCGCGTAGCTTCCCAGCAAACCCCAAGCTATCTTCTCGTTTCGTCTCAGCAATTTATTCGTTCTTCTGCGGCAAGAGCACACATACATAACCTGATTACGCCCTTACCCGTTTCGGCTTCGCCACAAGAGCTATAACCAGAGCCGCCCAAAGGGTTGAGAAAAAGCTTTCACATTGACCCATTAAATTCACAAAAGCCCCTTTTATTCCTTCATCCTTTCCTTTCTTTCTCTATATCTTCCTTCTTTCTCTGCTTTTGGCTTGATTATTACCCTCAGTCCCACACGTTTTTGCTTTTTTTTTTTTTCATAGGCCCTCTTCACCTAATTACTTGCTAGTTGATTCTTCTTCTTCTTCTTCCCCACAAAGTTTTTTTTAGGGAAAGATGGATATGATGCCGTACAAACTTTCCCGATTACCTTACCAGGACTCCCTCAAAGTCCTGGAGGCTGATATTCAACATGCCAATGCTTTGTAAGTTTAATTTGTCGCTTTTCTTTTTATCTTTTTTTTTTATCATCGTTTTAATTTTGGAAACTGATGAGGATTTTCAAGTTCGGTCCTTGTTCGGTTTTTTAGCAGTTTTTGATCATAGGCGTTGGGAAGTTGAATTAGTCATCGCGATCAGTAGCAGAGTGGATACCCTACTCGCTGTTGATTATTTTGCTTGTTCTAAACCCTGATACTCATATGAAAGCATTTTCGTCAGTAATTCGTTACTTCTCGTTGTTCCGACTTACATGCTGATTAGATTCAACCGTACAAGAAACTGTTTCGTCGAACTTGTAATTTTGCCCTAATTTTGTTGTCAATTTGTTTGTAGGCAGTATATTTATCTATTTATTTAATTTCCGGACTTGTTTCTGCTCTAATTTTGGATTTTGGGTTCGTATTGTTTAGGGCTGCTGCGATTCCCAGAGCCAAGGGTGGGACTGTACTTCAAATGAAATTGGTTTACAATGACTGGGCTCCAATCTTTCTCTTCTTGCTACAGTGGATGGATTGCTCTTGCACTTGCATTTTTCAAGGATATCTGAACTTCTTTCATGTGCTTATCTATAAGGTGAGTTTCATGTATTTTTAGCCTGAGAAAACATGGATGATGAACATGACGCTGACAGGGACAAGGACACCATCACCTGATAAAATTTGAAGTGTATATTTGTGGTTAATATAATGTTTGTTCCTTTGATAGTTTTCCCTTATTTTGGTTTTGATCCTTACACCATAGGATTCGATTCTTCAAGAGGGCACAATTGTCCAGATTTTTAATAGAAGATATGGACTAACGTTTTAGACTGAAATAAATTTGAGGGACCAAAATCTGTAGTTTCAAACTATAGGACAAATCCAAAATGAGGGCAAATTATATGGACAAAACATTGTATTAACTCTGATATAAGTGTTCAATATGGTCTGTACACATACATGGGCTACTTTTTCTGATTTGTGCATGTTTATGAATTGTTGGATCTTAATTTGAGAAATTTGGTTGTACATTGTTCCATTGTGTTCCACATTGTGGGATAGGTTTGTCAGAGGCTTATTTCTCATTTCCCTCCTACTTGTAATAGGTTCACAAAGAGGGAAAATCAAGCATATCTGCTCATGGAAGGAAGGCAACCATCAAGGACTTTTATGGTGTGTGAATTATTGACTTGCAAAAGGGAACTTCATTTTATTTTACAAAAAAGAACAATGATTGATGATGATGTCTTTACTAACTATATCTTGATTTGTTTGTGTCCAAATGTGAATTTTAGCCGTTATATTGCCGTCTCTCCAGCGGCTTCATGGGAGCTTGGACAAGTTGGAAATTCCAAATGAAGGTTATTCTAGTAGCATAGAAGGTCCGTGTTCTAAGAAAAAGATGATCGAAGCAGATGGGAGACTAAGCAGTGTGGATCTTGAGAGAGAGGATGAGTGTGGAATCTGCTTGGAACCTTGCACCAAAATGGTTCTGCCTAATTGCTGCCACGCCATGTGTATCAAATGCTATCGCAAGTGGTAAGCACATTACGTTCTATCTTAAACTGCTAGGCATTTTTGTAGGTTTAGTTTGTGTTTACTTGTGTGTTTATCACACATAACTACAGAGAAACCACCATTTGAAGTCCTAATTTGTTGATACTTGACTCTTATTCTCAGTAAGTGGACTCCATGTGTGACTTTACACGAATAAAAATCTTGAGCAAAAGTATTTTCTTAGTCTCTGAAAGATGGATGCTTCTGAATATTTTTAAACTTAATGATAGTTGGTTTTGGTCAATCTTAAGCAGGAATAGACGAGGCAATTGTACTTGATCAGACAGGCTAATTTATAGCAAGTAAACAATTTGCAGGGATTGAATTGTTTATATCAAAGCTTATAGGGATCAAGTAATCAATATTAACATAAAATGTAAAATTTTATTTCTATAAAATATATAATAATGTTTGGTCTTTACAGTTTGCCTTCTTTTAATCCCTCTAGTTTCAAACTATAGGGACATGTTCTAGGTTCTTATTACGCTAAGGGGGTTAATGTATTTGACGGAAAAAATTTGAGAAACAAAAACCTATGGTTTGGAACTATAGAAATCAAAACAAAAATGAGAGCAAACTATAAGGATCAAACATTGTATTAATCCAAAAGTATATAATTTATAGGAAGTCATATTATTCATAAGCTGTGAATGGTATATTTCTTTTCTTATATTATGTGTAATGCACAGAGTCATATGCAATGGTGGGTATTGAATTTAGACACTCTTTTATGTACTTGCAGGAACAGAAAATCAGAGTCTTGCCCTTTCTGTCGTGGTAGCTTGAGGAGAGTTAATTCGGAGGACTTGTGGGTGCTAACTTGTAACGAGGATGTTGTCGATACTGAAACGATGTCCAAGGAGGACCTGTTGCGATTCTATCTCTACATCAGTAGCTTGCCTAAAGATTACCCGGATGCGCTCTTCTTAATGTATTATGAATACTTGATTTGATTTTTCCACATTATGATGAAAAACCAATGTACAGAAAAACGAAAGCCAGGCCGCAAATGTGAATACAGCTTGGTAATGATGAGAAATATCTCTAGACATTTCTGCATTGTTCTGGTAATTATAAATATGTCATTATTGTAGGGTCCCCCTTCTTGGAAGTCATTGTAGAGGACCCTTTATTCGAATCCAGATTGTGTTACTGGTTGGAGCAGGTCATGCATTTATACTGAATGGTACCTCTTTGCTGCCCATTTAGGCGCCTCTCTGTAAATTTCTTTGCATAACTTTCTCCAGTTCAAGATGTCAACGTTTTAGCATTTATGGGGGCTGAAAAGTTTGTTTTCAGCAATTGATAAAACTGACTTCATGGAGAATTCGCTCCGTTATTTCCTTTTGGTCAGTTTAGCATGTATCTTTGGCGAACTCATTCTTATATATGGGGATGTTTAAAAATTGAGTGTGCCATATTTAAGGGGTTAACATTGTTAGTCATTTCAATTTAGTCAAAATTTTTTTTTTTTTTTTGGTCTTTATAGTTTTAAATGTAAGGACCAAAACTAAAACTCGTAAAAAGTAAAGAGATTAGTCTTTAAACTTGAGTCTTTAAGAAACTAAGAGATCAAAACCAACAATTTTAAATTATAATGGTTAAAACCAAAATCTGATTAAAATATAATGACTAATAATGATATTAACCTATATATTTAAATTAAGCTCAATTATATTTTTAATCCTTTAAGTTTATATGAGGTAAATTTTTAGTTCTTTAATTTTATAAAGTATACTTTTGGTCTTATAATTCTAATGCCGTTAATGTTGCTAATGGAAAGCTTTGGCAGAACAAACTCAAATGATGATTGTGTAAATTTAAATGATGACTGTACAATTAAATACTATTAATCTTAAATTTAAAATATGTACAAATTGAAAAATATCTAAAAATCCTAACGAAATAGTCAATATTAAAACCTCGATTGTATTAAAAAATTACAGTTTCATGATCTAAATATATTAGTTTATTAAAAAAATTTAGTTTAATAATCTAAATAACCTCGATTTCATTTGCAGCGATCTATCAGTTTATTTTAGTTTACTAATCCTAAATATATTATATTAAAAAATTAAACTTAAATATGCTTTGTTAGCTGTACAGTCATCACTTGAATTTATTGCGTTAACATTTTTCATTATTAGTATTAACGGTGTTAAAAATATAGGATTAAAAGTATATTTTATAAAATTAAGGTATAAAAACATACCTCATGTAAAACTTGAATAACTAAAAGTATATTTTAGCCATCAAATTAAAATATGGGGTAAAGGTGCTAAAATGACCATAAACTTTTGTGAAAAGAGCAATTGTAATCATGAACTAATTTTTGGAGCAAAAGTAACCATAAACATTATAAAAGAGGGCAAAAGTAATCACAATGTTGATGGACGTTAACGTTCGTTAATGTGAACTTTTTAGTAAAGTGTTAAGGTGCTAAAATAGCCATTAACTAATACAAAAAATGCAAAAGTAACCATAAACTTTTTCTTGGATGCAAAAGTAACTTTTTGAATATTAATTCATAATTTTTTTTTTTTGCTTTTGTGTTATGAGTGTTTTATTAATTTGGGGATTAAAATAACAAAACTTATGAATTAATATTCAAGAAGTTAACTTTTTTTTTTTATTTTGGCGAGAATGATGAAATGAAAGAAAATTATCACCTAACTCCAAAAGATAAAATCCAAGGTAATTAAACTTGAACCTGTCAGTTAACCGCCTGGGTACTGCGTCAAGGGTTAGTGGGTCAGACCGGATTAAACTAGGATCAAGCAGGTGAGAAATGGAAAATTTTAGGCTTATAGTATGAAATTCTAAAGGAAAAATTAAAAAAAATGTTTTTTTAAACAAAAATTAAAAACTTGACCCGGATCTACTGACCGGTTGGCTAATTTTCTGTTTGGTTTGGGTCAAATAACCATGATAAAATCCCTAATATTAATTATAAAATAGGTGACATTTTGAACATTAATCTAAAATGACAAAAGTAAAAAAAAAACTTATAAATTAATGTCCAAAAAGTCACCCATTTTATGATTAATTTTAGGGATTTTATCATAGTTATCTGACCCGAACCAGATCAGAAACCGGCCAACCGGTCAGTAGATCTGGGTCAAGTTCTTAATTTTTGTTTAAAAAAAAAATATTTTTTTATAAAATTTTTCCGTTAGAATTTCATACCATAAACTTAAAATTTTTCATTTCTCTCCGGTTTGATCCTGGTTTAGCTCATGTCTGACCCATTGACCCTTGACCCAGTACCCCAGCCGGTTCAGTGATAGGTCTAGGTTTAATTACCTTGGATTTTATCTTTTGGACTTATGTGATAATTTTTTTTCATTTCGTCATTCTCGCCAAAATAAAAAAGGTCAACTTCTTGAATATTAATTCATAAGTTTTGTCATTTTAATCCCTAAATTGATAAAACACTTATAACACAAAAGCAAAAAAAAAAAAAAAAAATGAATTTATGTTCAAGAAGTTACTTTTGCATTTAGGAAAAAGTTTATGATTACTTTTACATTTTTGGTATTAGTTAATGGCCATTTTAGCACATTAACATTTTGCTGAAAAGTTCACATTAACGGACGTTAACGTCCGTTAATGTCGTGATTACTTTTGCCCTCTTTTATAATATTTATGGTTACTTTTATTCTAAAAATTAGTTCACAGTTACAATTACTCTTTTCACAAAAATTTATGGTCATTTTAGCACCTTTACCCTAAAATATAATATGAAAGGCAGTTTATTATGTGGCGTTGAAGCATTCAGTTAGACGAATAAGCCCACTAATTCGGCCATTTTAGAATTGGCATTAACTGTGGGACGGAAAGAAGTGGCCAAGCATTGCCTTTGTTTTAGTATCAATTTTCAAAGCGCTCTCTTTCCTCTGTTTGACATTATAACGAAGTCATTGTATCAATTATTCAAAGAGTGGTTTTGTTTTGTTTGAAGATTGAAGAGGACTGGTCAACTGTGGTGTTTTATGACTTGAGGGTTTCTTGCTTACCAAGTAGAGAATACACCAAAATTGATCGAACTTTGAATAAAATTAATTTTGTTGAGATGAAGAGGGAACATAACTTTAGTTATGGGAAGGATCCAAAATTTATGCATACCCTATTAATGCATACACTAAGATTGAAGGCCCACTTTTATCCAAAATTGTTGTTTGAAGATGGGTTTGGTTTCGCGGGTTTCACTTTCAATGACAATTCGGGGCCTCTAACGCCCGCCTCTCTAATATATATATATATATATATATCTCTCTCTCTCTGTTTTTTTTTAATTTTTTTCCATATTAGATTTTAAGTAAAATGATAGGTATAAGGAAAAAAAAAAAAAACCATTTGAATTAAAAAGCCCTAAAATGTCTACTAAATTAGTAAAAGGGCAAATATGTAATATGTTAGGAATACGAGATGTTGAAGTTGGAGTGTTTACAACTAGAGTACTGAAATTAGCAATATATGTATAGAGATTGACTTGAGCTCCCCAATTATCACTGTGTATACTCAAGTTGCTAGTTGTTATTTTTAAATTGTTATTGCTTATACTCAAATTGTCAATACCCAAACCTCAAAATCTTATATTTTTACGAGATTACCTATTTGTCTTTTTACTAATTTAATAGACATTTTACAGTTTTTATAATTCAAACAGTATTTTAATAATAGAGTGAATTAATATTTATGTTTAGAAACAGAACAAATCTTTACATCAACTCTTACATTTAGTACTGAATAGTACTCCCTCCGTCCCTAAACATAATCTTCAAATAACCAATTTGCAATTATAAAAAGACAGTTAAAATTAGTTAAGAGTATTAAATATGTATTCTTTTTTTAACTATGCCCTTATTTATAAGGAGGATAAGTAAGAGAGACAATAAATGCAATAAATACAGTCAAGAGATAAAGTTGGAAAATGTTCAATAAATGTTTTGACAAACTTAAAATAAAGCTTATATTTTGAAACAGACTTATTCTTACGTCTGCAACTTATATTTAGGGGATGAATATATCTAAATTTTGTTTTTTTAAAAAAAATAATGAAAAGGTGTTTGGAAAAAACAAGGGAAAATGTCAGCTAGGTCCCAAGATACAGAAAAAATGTCAAAAAACTCCCTTTGAAAAGTCAATGGTCTGACATGAATTCCCAATGACCAATTACAAAAATAACCCCCACTGAAATAACAAAAGAAAACACACAGAGGAGGAGAGGGATGCACGCTTTTGTGATCAAGCCATTAAGGAGAAGGAGAAAAATGCACGGACGAAGGGCGTAGGAGGTGCAACATTGAAGGGATACAAAGTGGCGTTAATGTGCTCGGGAATCTCGTCTTCTTCATCGTCCATGTACGGGTAGCAAGGTACAGAAGCGAACTGAAATTATTTTTTTCTGTGTGAAAATTAGTTAGATTGAGATTGAGGGGTTGGTTAAAGGTTGGATCTTGGGCTAAAAAATGGAGTAATTGGTAGGTGGTAGACAAGAAATACTAAGAATTTGGTAGACAAATGAGCTTGATCATTGAAGTTGGGGTTTTACCTTAGGTGAGTTGTATTTATGTTAGAGTGCTCTGTTTTTATAGCATGGTAACAGAGGATCTGATGTATTTAAAGTGAGAATGGTGAATGTAATTGGTATTCTTTGCTGGAAAAACGCTGAAATGAACACAAAAAAATGTTATAAATTTGTGCATATGAAGTTGTAAATATTGCTGTGGAAGTTGTTAATATGTACTAAACTTGTGCTTTGTTTTTGACGAAGCAAACAGAGGTTTGGCCTTGTTTTTAGTGTGTTTGATGTTATTAGAAAAAGCACATGTGCAGGAATAAAACGTGTAGTTAACGTGTTGTAAATTTGTGCAGATGCAGTTGTAAATATTGCTGTAGAAGTTGTTAATACGAAGTTTGTCCCTGTGCTCTATTTTTGGAGAAACAAATAGAGGTGTGAGTGTGGTTTGTGTTATTAGAAAATGCTGATATGATAAAAAAATTATTGTTAACGTGTTGTAAATTTGTGCATATGTAGTTGTAAATATTGTTGTGGAAGTTGTTAATACGAAGTTTGTCCCTGTGCTCTGTTTTTAGGGAAGCAAACAGAGGTGTGAGTGTGGTTTGTGTTATTAGAAGATGTTGATATGATGAAAAAAAGTGTTGTTAATGTGTTGTAAATTTGTGCAGATGCAGTTGTAAATATTGCTGTGGAAGTTGTTAATACGAAGTTTGTCCCTGTGCTCTGTTTTTGGGGAAGCAAACAGAGGTGTGAGTGTGGTTTGTGTTATTAGAAAATGCTGATATGATTAAAAAAAGTGTTATTAACGTGTTGTAAATTTGTGTAGATATAGTTGTAAATATTGCTGTGGAAGTTGTTAATACGTACAGAACTTGTGCTCTATTTTTGGGGAAGCAAACAGAGGGAATGCTCTATTTTTGGGGAAGCAAATAGAGATGTGCTGTCCATTCTCACTGACAACCAACAAATGAAGAGGAAGAAAGACATGTAGCATTTGAGATGTTATTTTGTAGTATAGGCTAGTTGTTGTGTACATTGACAACACATTATGTATATGTTCACAACATATTTTTTGGAGGTTTAATCAGGTTGTTTGACAGGTGAAAGGGCCAATATATTTAGACAACAAGGTCCCCAAATCGTTTTTTTTTTGTTTTTACGGTTTACCAGTGGATATGCATGTTTTCACAACAGTTGATGCCATTTTAACAACTGTTTGATGTTTTTATGTTTTCACAAAGGTCATTGGATGTGTGCTTGTCCCACAAACTCTCAAAATCTCAAATAGCGTTTACAATATATTCAGTTACTTTTACAACATGTACACAACGTGGTATGCTGTCATTGTTCACAACGTGGTATGCTATATTTATAACATCATAAGTCATATTAACAACATATTCAGTTACATTTACAACATGTAAAAGGAATGCGTGCTTGTGCAATGTTTACAACACATGCTGCTACGTTTACAACATGTTAAGTTATTTTTACAAGTTTTTAAGCTAATTTTACAACTATTTTCACCAGTGATACCAGGGCAGTAGCTTGTGCAAGAAGCTACAACATACACACCACTTTTTTGGCACTTCTCTCATTGTTTACAACATGTTATGCTATATGTACAACATCATAAGTCATATCAACAACGTATTAAGTTACGTTTACAATATATAAGAAAAAAGCATGCTTGTGCAATGTCTACAACATATTCTGCTACGTTTACAACACTTAAAGTCATTTTAACAAGTCTTTAAGCTATGTTTACAACTATTTCCAGCTGTTGCACCAGGGCAGTAGCTTGTGCAAGAAGCTACAACATACACACCACTTTTTTGGCACTTCTCTCATTGTTTACAACATACACAACACTTTGGTGGCACTTCTGTGATTGTTGACATTATGTTATGCTATATTTATTCATATGTTGTGCCTTCCTTTATGCATCTTGTTCTTACTAAACCACCAACATATTGCATTTTATCTTCTCCACCATTTAAAAACTCCCTCCACATGAAAGAAACAAAATAGATTCTTCCCTGAACAACTTCCCATCTTTCATGTCAATCTACAACACAAACTTCGTATTAACAACTTCCAAAGCAATATTTACAACTTCATATGCACATATTAACAACATGCTAACTACACGTTTTTTTCCTACACATGTGCTTTTTCTAATAACACAAAACACACTAACATTCAATCATACCTGTAACCCCCTCACAGTAATTACATCCGGATTTCGAAGTTTAAGTGAAATAGAGACCAATAAGATGAGATAACAATTTACAGTCCCACATCAAAGAGACGGGGTATTTTAAAAATCAATTCCAAAACATACTTGTTACTGGTCTCACATTCACGGGCGGATATAATTACTTGATAAATCAGAGTACATAATAAATATCAAAGTGCGGAAACCAAAATCCCGGCAAAACCCGGGTTACTTACATATATAACTTGGGTTTACAAGTTCCCAATAATGGGGATTACATGACCAAAATATACGTTTACATCTTTTTCTGTCTACGCTTGGTAATCTCAAAACCAAAATAAGGATAACCAACTACCACCAAGATCTCGGTGTAACCTAACTACTCCGGGTTGTCCGCTTCCCTTTCGAGCCACTCGCCCTGTCTGAAAAGGTTAGTCATTTGGAAAGAGTGAGATTCTAAAGAATCCCAGTAGTGACAACTATTTCATACCACATGCAATCACATAATATGTAAACAAATCATCTCACATCACAGCAACACAATCACACTCCACCCTCATCCCCTTTTACCGCCGGGAAGACACACCGTCCTAACCCGAACCGTTGATAGCGACTCAGGGACTATTGGCGTGGCAGTGTATACGAATAGCCACACGGCTCACATATAGCCTTTCGGCTTTCACAAATGGCCCGTCGGCCTTCACAAATAGCCTTTCGGCTCACAATTAGCCTTTCGGCCCACATATACACATATATCACACCCTAACCTCATCCCCTTTTACCGCCGGGAAGGCATACGGCCCTTACCCGAACCGTTGTTAGCGACTCAGGGACTATTGGTATAGTGGTGCTTTCACAATTTTCATAAACTTGCAGCATACGATATCCATTTCAAAACAATGACATAGCACACATACAATGTATCACATAAGGTATAAAGAAAGAGTCACTACCTGTATCTTTCCTGACTGGCTCCGTTACCGTGGTCTCACGCGGACGACAGATATCAAATCCTATATCAAATTAGGGACAATTGATCAATCTCTTTTCCAATTACTTAATCCCATAATACACTAAGTTGGTTATCATTTAGGACTCTTTAGAGGCCACAAATGTCTCTAATGAAAGCCCTAAAAGGTTGGGAAACAAAAGGTTGAAGGTCACTTTTCGAAAACAAGAAGTGCTGGAACACAGGCTTGGGCCGCGGCCCACCCATCCTTGGGCTGCGGCCCAAATATGGTCAGAAGGTCTTGGGCTGCGGCCCACCACTCATGGGCCGCGGCCCAAAACAGGTCAGAAAGGCTTGGGCCGCGGTCCACCACTCTGGGGCCGCTGCCCAGAAATTTCCTGACTCTGGGCTGACTTCGAAAAACCATAACTAATTCTAGAAAAATCGAAACGAGGTGATTCCAAAGCCAAATGAAAGGTATATGAGTCCTCTTTGAAGGAAAAATATAGCCCCTCACTGGAAATCACTACACAAATACAGAATCACCAAAAACTACACACTACTCCAAAACAGAGTTCTGTTTCAATCCCAAACTTTGGACAATCATAACTCATAGAATACTAAACGAAATCTCATAAAATATATGTCCATTTTGAAGCTTGGGATGTGAACTTTAATACTGGAAAGTTTCACAATTTTTAAATACCATTTGGTCACTCAAAACGCTCGTCCACACTGACAGAGAAAAACAGAGCTTAAACAAACAGATTTTCCAACTTTTCCCAAGTGATCCAAATGAATCCAAAATCAACAACCAAGGTTATTCCCACACAAAATCACTCAAGGACTCCAATGGGAATGTCAAAATCACCAAAATCCTATTCCATTATCATGCTTTGGTTGTGGGTGACATTAAACACCAAACTCTCAAAATCTCCAAACTTAACAATTTCAAACCCAATCAATTTCTATCTATCCAAAATGCATCAAATGTTCATATATCTCTAAACTAAATCATTTCCAATCATCAATCATAATGAACTTCATATTTCCAAAAATAGGCATAATTAGGGCAAAATTCCAGATTTTACCAACTTAGCCAAAAATCACAAACAATACATCAAAATGCTCTAAATGTCTACCTCTTCTCTTTGCCCAATCTAGAATCTTGATTCTTCAACTTTCAATTTTGAATCAATGCCCAAAGTAACACCATTCAAGACTCTACAACCACCACAATGTAGCTCTCAATGAGACACACAAAATTAGAGAAGAGGATTAGAGCATTAGAGAATCACAACTCACCAAAATCAAAGCTTTTCTTTTCCTCTTTCTTGCTTGTCCAGCGCCAGAAATGGAGGAAGGAGAGGAGAGAGAGAAAATGGTGAAGATGATGAAAATTCTCTTCCTTACACACACACTCAACCGCACAAGAGGGAGAGAAGAGAAAAAGTAATGTTTTGTCTTTTAGTGCCACATCCAATGGCTACCCTCTTGCCACTTGTCATCATCCTATCCACTTCCACTTTAAGCTCATATAACCGCAAAGCATAGGATACCGACCCATGGTCAAGGAATCACAACCATTGATCTTATATACACATGTATGTACACTAAATTCATATTACATAAATTTCCAAAAGTATTTAATTACACTAATTACAACAATTATTAGAGCCATTAGCCCTTATCACAAATCGGGATATTACAATACCCACTTAAAACAAGGCCAAACCTCTATTTGCTTCCCCAAAAATAGAGCACAGCTATGGTACATATTAACAACTTCCACAGCAATATTTACAACTTCATATGCACATATTAACAACACGTTAGCTACACGTTTTATTCCTACACATGTGCTTTTTCTAATAACACCAAGCATACTAAAAATAAGGTCAAACCTTTGTTTGCTTCCCCAAAAATAGAGCACAGCTACGGTACGTATTAACAACTTCCACAACAATATTTACAACTTTATATGCACATATTAACAACACGTTTTATTCCTACACATGTGCTTTTTCTAATAACACCAAACACACTAAAAACAAGGCCAAACCTCTGTTTGCTTCCCCTAAAATAGAGCACAGCTACGGTACGTATTAACAACTTCCACATCAATATTTACAACTTCATATGCACATATTAACAACACGTTAACTACACGTTTTATTCCTACACATGTGCTCTTTATAATAACACCAAACACACTAAAAATAAGGCCAATCCTCTGTTTGCTTCCCCAAAAATAGAGCACAGCTATGGTACGTATTAACAACTTCCACAGCAATATTTACAACTTCATATGCACATATTAACAACACGTTAACTACACTTTTTATTCCTACATATGTGATTTTTCCAATAGCACCAAACACACTAAAAACAAGGTCAAACCTCTGTTTGCTTCTCCAAAAACAGAGCACACTACGGTATGTATTAACAACTTCCACAACAATATTTACAACTTCATATGCACAAATTTACAACAATATTTTGTGTTCATTTCAGCGTTTTTCCAGCAAAGAATACCAATTACATTCACCATTCTCACTTAAACACAGCAGCTCCTCTGTTACTATGCCACAAAAACAGAGCACTCTAACATAAACACAACCCACCCAAGGTGAAACCCCAACTTCAATGATTAAGCTCATTTGTCTACCAAATTCTTATCATTTCTTGTCTACCACCTACCACTTACTCCATTTTTAGCCCAAGATCCAACCTTTCACCAACCCCTCAATCTCAATCTAACTAACTTTCACACAGAAAAAAACAAAATTTTCCAGTTCACTTCTGTACGTTATTACCCGTACCTGGAAGATGATGAAGACGATGTTCCCAGCCACATTAATGAAGATGATGATGAAGACGTTGCACCACCTACGCCCTTCGTTCGTGTATTTTTCTCTTTTTCCTTAATGCCTTGATCACAAAAACGTGCTTCCCTCCTCTCCTCTGTGTGTTTTCTTTTGTTATTTGAGTGGGGGTTATTTTTGTAATTGCTCATAGGGAATTCATGTCAGAAAAGTCCCTAGGGACTTTTCTGACCTTTGACTTTCCAAAGGGAATTTTTTGAGATTATTTGTGTACCTTGGGACCTACCTGACATTTTCCCAAAAAACAAATCCAATTAAATGGCAAACGACAAGGGCAGTACTGGATCTTGTGGAGCCAAGTAATGTAATACCCCGAAATTTGGGATTGAAGGCTTGGGAATAAGCCTAAATTAAGTAGACTGTTAAGCCCCAATTTAACAGGTGTCCCAAATTTATCCCCTAATGATTCTAATATCTTTGGGGTATTAAGAAAGCAAAATGATGAATTTTGGAGAAAGTAATTATGTTTTTGGTGAAATCGCCTATGAGGTAGTAAGCTTGTCATGTTCATTTAAATGAACCAATGATGAGCCAAAATTATGACATTTTAGAGGATGAAATTAGACATCCTAAGCTTTAATTTGATAGGTCATATGACTCAATTAGAGTTATATATAAAAAGATATGAATTTTTGAAGTCAGCACAGAAAAACTGTGAAATTTCTGGAACAATATGCAAAGATTGAAATTCTGGGAATTTTGTGATTCCAGAAAGCAAAAGTCTATATTTTTCCTTGAAACTAGACTCAATAAGGGTTCTATAGGCTTTGGAATCACCTCATTTCGATATTTCTAGAATTAGTTATGATTTTTCAAATTTTGGGCAGAAATCTGACAAAATTTTGTAAAAATCCGAAAAATGAGAAATTAGCAAATAAATGAAATATGATATTAGATATTAAAATAAAAAGTCATCATCTTCCTCCCAAACTCATTTCTGACATTCTGCACAGCTGCATATAGAGAGAGAAGGTGTGGAATTGTAGAGAGAGAAAGGAGAAGAAAACTCTCAAGGTAAGCCGATTCCTCCGATGATTTAGCTCCTAACTCGTATAACTCTACTCCTAAGCTACTCTTCTTGGTCTTTCACAAATTTTGCAGCTCAAATATGTGTTGAGAGTTAGGGTTTTTCAGCCATTATTGGAAAAGGCAAAAGGAAGTAAAAGGTAACTTCCAAACTTTTGTATATTGCTTATTCTGGCTGTTGTGGGGAATTTAATCGGTGAAATTTCGTCGGATTGCCATTGGTTTTAAAGTTTGGAAATTGAGTTGCCTAGGGGTTATGCTGCCCAAATTGGGTCTTAAGGTTAGTTGTAACCTAATGTAATGGTTAATAAAGTGGTTAGGAGTAGAAATGGACGTGTTTACGGAGCCGAAACCGAAAAACCCCAATTTTCCCCTTAAAACCTATATATTTCGGTCAGCATTGTAAATGGGTCTTAGAGTTGGATTTTCAATGATTTGATGATTCCATTGGATTCAGTGGGCGGAAATAGGTGGGGTTACAGTTGGGCACTTTTTCGGAAAAGGCCGAGAAAGGATAATTACGAAAATGCCCCTAAAACACTGAAATAAGGGCTGCCAAGGACAATTTCGTCTTTTGGCAGTGAATTTGGTAATTCTGAGTCCAGAAATGGATTCCTTTGGCGAAAATATGTCAGGATAGCCCATGTTAGAATTTCGAGAAAAGTACAGTCGGACCGGGTATGATGGGGCCGGGTCCCCGTGGGTATTTTAGTAATTTTTTAAGATAGACTCATATAACCCCCAGAAACACTATGGAAGTGTCTAAATAGTACATTTGACATTGTAGGATGGAATATGGAGGTCGAGCTGTTGGCACGCTTTACGAGGCACGCGTTTCGAGGCGGAAAAGAGTTAAGGTAGGGGACTTACCTTACTTGCATGTATTTGATATCTTTGCTTGTGTAATGATGTATGTGATTGCTTTACTTATTTGTGTAGAGCATATTTGAATAAATGAAGCTTTGTTTCTATTTTCGTTGTGGCCATAGTCTTGTTATATGAAACATTGAGCATGCAGAAATGTCATTATGGGGCATACATCTAGATAAAGCTTGTTAGATATGAATAGTTTTGATGATGTCAAATATAGGTGTTAAATATGAGCAAAAAGTTTGTATAATATACTTACCTTCCACATTGACTAACTACCATATTTAATGTTGTATATCTTGTAGATTAGTCATAGACATCATTGTGGGTTGATATTATAATGCCTCATAAATGGAGAATAATCATCAAGAAGAAAATCAAGAGGCAAGGAATTGAAGAAAGAAAGATGAAGATTGAAGTTGGGTTATGAAGAATGATCATCAAGAAGAAAAACAAGAAGAAAGAGATTAAAGAAAGAAGAACTTGCAAGATCACATGAGAATATCATGATTCAAGCTCCTAGAAGTGATACCGGAGGTTTCTATGATCATACGGAAGTTGGAATGGGTCAATACGAAGCTAAAATGATGTATACGGAAGCTATGGTACCTTTGGGGATGATTACCCGAGTAATCACTCGAGTAATATGTCATTTTCTGATTTTGGACGTGTTTACTCGAGGCCTTACTCGAGTAATCTGCCGGGTTATTTGATGAATTACTCGAGGCAGCACTTGAAGTAATGGATACTCTGTTTTCGCGCGTCAGAACATAGTTTCGGTATTTTGATGATATCTCTCCAACCACATGTCGGATCGAATGGAAACCGGTGGCATATGAAACTAGACTTCCAACACGAACTTTTGACACCAAGATCACATTCAAAGGAGTTCAGATGAGGGAGATATGATCTGTTGAAGTTGACGCATGAATCACCGTCATATTCCAGGACAGCTTCGGTATTTTGAACATAACTCTCAAAATACATATCGGATTGAGACGAAACCGGTGCCATATGAAAGAAGACTCACAGAGCTTTCCATGGATATATAATATGTCACATTTGAAGCTATATCCTAAGAGCTATGACTTCTGGAAGTTGCTGCTCGTGATTTCAGGATTGCCGAAGAACAGTAGATACTCTTTTGATCATAACTTTCTGTACACAACGATTTTGGAGATGATTCTTGTTGCATTGGAATGTAGATAATGAGATCTTTCCGATGATATATAATTTGCCATGTTTTGAGTCAAAATCAAGAATTCACTTGAAGGCACTACTCGAGTAACTGGTTGATATCAAAAGACTTTACTCGAGTAGGTACTCGAGTAATCAGATAGAAAATTTCCAGTTGCTCTCGGCCTGCAACATTACTCGAGTAGCTACTCGAGTAACCATGTGGAAAACTTCCAGTTGCCATCCGGTTGACAAAGATACTCGAGGAGCTACTCGAGTAACTCTGTTTCTCAAAAATATTGCTCTCGGCATTTTGTACCACTGCAACATTACTCGAGTATGTACTGGAGTAAATCACTGTACATGAAGATTTTTTGAACGAAAACTTCAAGTCACTACTGGAGTAAATCACTGTTCATGAAGAGTTTTTGAACGAAAACTTCAAGTCACTACTGGAGTAAATCACTGTTCATGAAGAGTTTTTGAACGAAAACTTCAAGTCACTACTGGAGTAAATCACTGTTCATGAAGAGTTATTGACGAAAACTTCAAGTCACTACTGGAGTAAAGCACTGTGCATGAAGAGAGAACTTCAAGTTACTACCCGAGTAAGCTATGCAGAAAATGGAAGGTCACTCGAGTAGCCACTCGAGTAACCTGTGAAGAAACTTGATGTTTACTCGAGTACGTACTTGAGTAATGCTTCCCAGAAAAACAGAGCAACGTCCCAAAAATTCTGGAAATCAATGGAATGATCATATAACTCATTCTTATTGCTTCTAATCACTCTAACACTTCATTGTATTAGTGTTTAATGCATTTTTCCAGTAAAACAATGAAGAGATGATGAGAAGAGATAAAAGTTGAGTTTACGGAGCGGAGCGGCCAACGTTTCAACGGCTAGTTTTCAAAATCGAAGAACGGTCAAACAAAGCTGCGTCACTCTAACGGACATGTTGAAATGCTCAAACGGTCATCAATCCTCATCAGCTATAAATAGAAGATCATCCAAAACAGAAGTGAGACTCAGAGAATACATCGTCCAAATGCCAACATCCTGACATCAATACTCATCGCACATACTCTCTGTTTCTCTAGCTTCTATATGATTTACCTTTGAGAGAGATATTATTTGTATTGTGCTTCAGTATTCATCTATTCACTTCTGAGAGAGAAGATTGACTGTAATCTTTCATCATCAAAGTTGTATCCTTACGGTGTGTAAGGGGGAGCAACTTGGTTGTAATCTTACGGTGCGTAAGGGGGAGTAATCTCAGTACGAGAATTGTAAAGGCTTCACAAGTGCCCGGATCAAACTTGTGAGAGTGTAGTGGTTCTCAAGTACCCAGTTAAACTTGAGGAAGATAGTGGATTGAAAATCTCAGGAGGAGCCTGGGGACTGGACGTAGGTCATCGTGGATTGGGCCGAACCAGGATAAATCACAGTTTGCATATTCTCTTCCCTAAGCTCTTATACTTCCAGCATATATCATTTAAATATCTAACTGTGATTTATGATTCATTACTTGCATATTTATTGCTTCCTCTAAAATGCGAAAAGAATATCAAAGTTCTTAAGTTTTTATCTTACACCCAATTCACCCCCCCTCTTGGGTGTCAGCTGGTTCTAACAAAGCTAACATGTCATACACATAGCATCAATATGCATGCATTACGGTATTTGTTTCCTACTGAGATTCTCTTGAATCTCACCCTCCCCTACCAACAATTTAGACAGGAGACGACAAAAGATATGCAAACAACAATGCAGAGTATCGTACGAGGGGATTACAGTAGTGGAACGAAGACGGGAAGAAGTCTCTGTTTCACTGGGATGAGTTTAGACACCCTAGTAGCCTTGTGCGGCTACCTTAATCGTAAGTATCATTTACAAACCCCTATGGGGAATTTATGTAATCATGTACATATTATTAGTATAGTTATACTATTCCTGTGTTGCCTACCGAACCACATGTCATTGTCCGTGAATACTCTGGTAAAGGTGAAATTAAAATAAGGGCGTGACATTTTGGTATCAGAGTAAGGATTCTGGCCACAGAATTGTCTGCTCAGAGTAAGTGCGGTGTGCTGGCAACAGGATAGTATACTGATATGCTTGATTACACAGTGGTAGGAATAGTGAAGTAAATTACTTCGACTAGTTCACAAGCTCCTGAAAGGTACATACATGCTTAAAGGAAATAGTGGAATACCCGGAAGGCAGTACATGTTACCATACAATGAGAGGATGGTACAAGGATGACATAGACACCAAGGCAGCGGATCCAAGTAAGGCCCAAGTGTGGAGCCTCATCCTAAAACAGAATCACCAGTTGGCTGAATAGTGACCAGCCACAGTTGTAGGTAGTTAAGTGACAGGAAGATATGCCACAAATAGACAAGACCGAGACAGATCCGGGTTTCATTATCGATCCCAGAGTTGAAGCGGTATACGTGATGCATGGTTTACAACCGGATTGAGGATAAGGGGAGTAGGGATATCCTTGTGAGTTCACCCTTGACCTCGAGGCAGGTGCCGCCAGGCCAGGTGATCTGGTATCAGTAAGTGGGGTCTAGTCAGAGATTGGGGGTGTGACACTAGCTCAATGGTAGCAGGGTTTGCCACGACATTCATCTTAACCCCTAGAGTGAGTGTTCGAATCCTGCGAAAGTCGAAAGAAAGGCATCAAAAGGGGGGAATGCCGAAATCTTTGTGAGTCCATCCCTGGCCCTGAAGACTAGGTTGTTCAGTTATCAGATTGGGGTCCAGTAAGAAAGAATAGGGATGTGACAATAAAAAAAACGAGCGAGAATATTCGATTGAGTCCAGGTACCCAGTTACCCAGCTTACCCCGGAAGTGTGAGATGCTGGTGCGATTTGGTGCGACTGTGATAATAAAAAGCTGAAACTGATAAATCCAGAACCATGTCCCTTAGGCCTTGATTGGGCTTACTGACAGGGGTGGATTTACCAAAATTGATGAATAGTGCCTTCGGGGTACATCGAACATAGTGTCTATGGGTACATTGAGTATGACCCAGCATGGTGGTACCTATAGGTACACCGAACTGCATATTGTTATTCTGATTCAAATCGATAACAAGTGGTATGTAATGATCAATGATCATCAGGAAGATTATCTAAGAAAGGCCAATGTAGTAACTATAATCTCTTATACACTATGTGATAGTTAATATGTTGTATGTTATGTATTCTGTGATATGAACTCGTGCCTAGGGCACATTACCTAGCTGTGGTCTGGGACCTAGCTGAGGCACACTGATATTACCTAGCTGTAGTCTGGGACTCAGCTGAGGTACACGAACATTACCTGGTTGTGGTTGGTGTCCAGCCGAGGTACATGAATATTATCTAGTTGTGGTGCGGGAAGTGTATATGTACCGTCCGATGGGAAGTGTATATGTACCATTCGGCTTAGTAAGGACCCAGCTATGATATACGATTTACCTAGCTGTAGTCAGTGACTCGGCTGAGGTACACGGAGGGGTTCCAACGAGATAGTTGGCCCTGTATTTTGTGTATACACACGGATTGTTGTTTTAACTGGGTGTTTGGCCCTGAACTTTGTGTACACATACGGATTGATGTGATTTTCATTTTACACTATATGGTGCATCACACATTTATCTATCACATTTTCTATGGATGATTGTGGGTTACTACGGAGGTCAAGTGGAATCTAATTGAGATAATAAGACAAGGGTAGGCAAGCAGTGTAGCCTCACCTATATTGTATTTAATTGTGTGAAGCATCAGAGTGAGCAGCGGAAGTGTGGTGAATCTAGGTGCAATTTCGAAACTTACATGAGGGGTTGATGTTCGCACCATTGTTGATCATCCCAAAACATAATATGACCTTGATGGTCAACAGTGTTACAGTATATGTGATGAATAGTATTACACCCTGAGTGGTGTACAATATTACATACTGTGTGGTGTACAATATTACATCCCATGTGGTGTACAGTATTAAACCTTGCATGGTGTACAGTATGATGACCTGTATGGTCAACAGTCTCACAACCTTTATAGTTTGTGGTGACACATGTGAACTGGAATTATAATGAACCCTAGTGTAGTAGGGCATATTGGTGGCGAATACCTCTCAACAGCACCAGTGATAACAATCCCAGATCCACAATCGACCTTTATGGTCCACACAAATGCAAATAGGCATGGATTGGGATGTGTTCAGATACAACAGGGTGAAGTAGAGGCATGTGCATGTCAACAGCCGTAGCCTCACAGAATTACTTACTCATTCATGTTACAGTGCACACAATATGATTAGTAAGGGTCAAATAGTAATTTGATCCTGAATAGTACACACAGTACGGCCAGTAAGGGTCAAATAGTCATTTGGTCCTGAACACCGAACAAGCGGGCATAAATACAAACAGAATATTGCCGGTACATCCCAATGTACATGTTTGTACAGGGCTATGACACTAGTGTTAGAGCAAGCGTTTCACCCAAGAGGGGGGGTGAATTGGGTGATCTTAAAAATTTTGTTGCAAATATAAAATTTGACGTTGAAAATAAAACAGGAAAGAGTAAGGAGAAATATCACCGAAGTGTACACCGGGAGTTATATTGGTTCAGCCACAACCACTTTGACCTACGTCTAGTCCTCAGAGCTTCTCTGAGAGTTTCACTATAACTTCCAAGATTCAGTGGGTTCTTGGCACCTCAGTACAAGCAAGTTCCTTCGCCTGGACACTCGCTCCCCCTTACAAGTTGTAATCCAATCCCAACTCAAGGTTCCACAACCTTAAGTTACCTCAATAACAAATATTGAGTTTGAATGAAATATCTCTCTCACAGAGTGAATAAGAATCACTGAAGCATAGAATTACAAGTATAATGTAAAACAGAGTAATGAACTTGATGATATGTTCGTGAGTGTGTTCTTGTTGTTCTTCTCTGTTTGGATGTTCCCATATATATAGATACGTTGGTAATGATTGCTGGAACATATTTCTTCATGTCCGTTGGAGCGTGTGCAGCCACTATTGACTTTTCCAGTATTTGAAAAACATACGTTTGCGGTAGGTGGCGGTCGGTGACATTTGAACGTTGCTTTTGACTTTCCTTATTTGGTAAGATCTCTTCATAGTTTATCTGTGGATATGCTAAGAATACTAATATAATAAAAGGTTAATCATATAGGAACCAAAACAATAAGCGTTGGAATGATTTCAGAATTCCTGGGTTTGCATACTCGAGTAGCTACTCGAGTATTCATTAAAGTTTACTCGAGTACTTACTCGAGTATCATCGTGAAATCTTTGATGGACTGCAAGTCAACAAACAACTATAAGATTACTCGGGTAGTGCATGGAATAAACAGAATATCAAACCTTTGGAAATGCTTGTCTACTCGGGTACCTACTCGAGTAATGCACTCTTTTCTTCATAGGTTACTCGGGTACCAACTCGAGTAAACCTTCAAAAAAACTCATGTTACTCGATGCTTTACTCCAGTAATGTTGGTAGGATTTCAAGGCAGAGAGCACTTCAAGTTTGATTACCTTGTTACTCGAGTACATACTCGAGTAAACTCAATTTATGTTCATAGCTTACTTGGGTAATGACTTGAAGTTTTCCTTCAAAAAATAACTCTGCATACTCGAGTATATACTCGAGTAATCCACTTAAAAAGTGTTAATAAATTCCTGCAAACTTGAGTAATGACTCGAGGAAAGTATGATAAAATTAGTTTAAGTTATTCGAGTACTACCTTCAAGTTTTTACTTACCTCAGTGCGTTACTCGAGTAGCTACTCGAGTAACATTGGCAGTGGTACAAAATGCCGAGAGCAACACATTTTCTGAAACAGAGTAACTCGAGTACATACTCAAGTATCATTGGCAGGCTGAGAGCAACTGGAAGACTTTCACATGGTTACTCGAGTAGCTACTCGAGTAACGTTGGCAGGCCGAGAGCAACTTGAAAACTTTTATACTATTACTCGAGTAACATTGGCAGGTTACTGGAAGGTGTCTCTAGTTACTTCAAGTTTTGTCTCATTACTCGAGTACATACTCAAGTAATGCCTTAGAAAAATTGCTCCTGTTCAAGTTTCTCAGCTTTTTCTCTTGGCCTTTCCTTATTACTCCAATGCTTACTTCAAGTGATGCTTTTTCCTGTTATTACTTTCTTCAAACTTATTTATTAATCAAATCTTTTTCATACCATTCTTTGTTATTATCAAAACATGAGATCTAACAACTAGGATACTCAACGTTGTGCAAGTAGAATGACATAAACCGCAGGGATAAAAATACACCGGGTAGTGTTCCAACAAGGCAATGAGGCTTAGAATAATATACTGAGTGTCCTAATGGACGATCAATACAGTAATGAGTTGGATGGCCTATGAGTACAAAACAGAGAACTAAGCAGGTAAGACCCAATGTGCAAGGTTGTATAGGGCGGTGTCTTTAAGGTATAAGACCTGTGTGTTTAGTGCTGTGGTTGATGCCTAGCGCGATGACATTGGACTGGTGTGTCCAAGGTAATCTTTTGAGGTTGACAGAACATTCAAACCATATCAGGTTGTAGCGGAGGCATTAAGACTAGTGTGACCAAGTGTTTTGGTGTCCAATAGTACCAGTCTTACATGAGGTGCGATATTCTATCATGGGAGGAACCTAACGAAGTGAACCATGGTCAGCTCACTAGCCCAATAGACCTCGTTAAGGGGGTGAGGGACATCCAATAGGCCTCATTAAGGGGGTGAGGGACATCCAAAAGACCATGGACTCGGGTGAGGATTGGGCCATTACAAATAAAAAGTGATTGTGTGAATCTGGGTGAAGTCCCGAAGAGGCTGTAAGGCCTATGGAACCAAGCGCTGTGGGAACTTGTGTTTGATTGCACGCTACCTACTGTGTACAGAATGAATGATGAATGTTGAATACTATCTGAGATTAGTAATGGAAGTATGACTACGGTGTTACATGGCTTTTGAGCCTGCATGTGATAATAGAATGAGATAGGATTAATCCCTAAATTGTAGACGTTCAAATTTCGAGGACGAAATTTATTGAACGGGGGGAGAAATGTAATACCCCGAAATTTGGGATTGAAGGCTTGAGAATAAGCCTAAATTAAGTAGACTGCTAAGCCCCAATTTAACAGGTGTCCCAAATTTATCCCCTAATGATTCTAATATCTTTGGGGTATTAAGAAAGCAAAATGATGAATTTTGGAGAAAGTAATTATGTTTTTGGTGAAATCGCCTATGAGGTAGTAAGCTTGTCATGTTCATTTAAATGATCAAATGATGAGAAAAAAATATGAAATTTTACAAGATGAAATTAGACATCCTAAGCTTTAATTTGATAGGTCATATGACTCAATTAGCGTTATATACAAAAAGATATGAATTTTTGAAGTCAGCACAGAAAAACTGTGAAATTTCTGGAACAATATGCAAAGATTGAAATTCTGGGAATTTTGTGATTCCAGAAAGCAAAAGTCTATATTTTTCCTTGAAACTAGACTCAATAAGGGTTCTATAGGCTTTGGAATCACCTCATTTCGATATTTCTAGAATTAGTTATGATTTTTCAAATTTTGGGCAGAAATCTGACAAAATTTTGTAAAAATCCGAAAAATGAGAAATTAGCAAATAAATGAAATATGATATTAGATATTAAAATAAAAAGTCATCATCTTCCTCCCAAACTCATTTCTGACATTCTGCACAGCTGCATATAGAGAGAGAAGGTGTGGAATTGTAGAGAGAGAAAGGAGAAGAAAACTCTCAAGGTAAGCCGATTCCTCCGATGATTTAGCTCCTAACTCGTATAACTCTACTCCTAAGCTACTCTTCTTGGTCTTTCACAAATTTTGCAGCTCAAATATGTGTTGAGAGTTAGGGTTTTTCAGCCATTATTGGAAAAGGCAAAAGGAAGTAAAAGGTAACTTCCAAACTTTTGTATATTGCTTATTCTGGCTGTTGTGGGGAATTTAATCGGTGAAATTTCGTCGGATTGCCATTGGTTTTAAAGTTTGGAAATTGAGTTGCCTAGGGGTTATGCTGCCCAAATTGGGTCTTAAGGTTAGTTGTAACCTAATGTAATGGTTAATAAAGTGGTTAGGAGTAGAAATGGACGTGTTTACGGAGCCGAAACCGAAAAACCCCAATTTTCCCCTTAAAACCTATATATTTCGGTCAGCATTGTAAATGGGTCTTAGAGTTGGATTTTCAATGATTTGATGATTCCATTGGATTCAGTGGGCGGAAATAGGTGGGGTTACAGTTGGGCACTTTTTCGGAAAAGGCCGAGAAAGGATAATTACGAAAATGCCCCTAAAACACTGAAATAAGGGCTGCCAAGGACAATTTCGTCTTTTGGCAGTGAATTTGGTAATTCTGAGTCCAGAAATGGATTCCTTTGGCGAAAATATGTCAGGATAGCCCATGTTAGAATTTCGAGAAAAGTACAGTCGGACCGGGTATGATGGGGCCAGGTCCCCGTGGGTATTTTAGTAATTTTTTAAGATAGACTCATATAACCCCCAGAAACACTATGGAAGTGTCTAAATAGTACATTTGACATTGTAGGATGGAATATGGAGGTCGAGCTGTTGGCACGCTTTACGAGGCACGCGTTTCGAGGCGGAAAAGAGTTAAGGTAGGGGACTTACCTTACTTGCATGTATTTGATATCTTTGCTTGTGTAATGATGTATGTGATTGCTTTACTTGATTGTGTAGAGCATATTTGAATAAATGAAGCTTTGTTTCTGTTTTCGCTGTGGCCATAGTCTTGTTATATGAAACATTGAGCATGCAGAAATGTCATTATGGGGCATACATCTAGATAAAGCTAACATGTCATACACATAGCATCAATCATGCATGCATTACGGTATTTGTTTCCTACTGAGATTCTCTTGAATCTCACCCTCCCCTACCAACAATTTAGACAGGAGACGACAAAAGATATGCAAACAACAATGCAGAGTATCGTACGAGGGGATTACAGTAGTGGAACGAAGACGGGAAGAAGTCTCTGTTTCACTGGGATGAGTTTAGACACCTTAGTAGTCTTGTGCGGCTACATTAATCATAAGTATCATGTACAAACCCCTATGGGGAATTTATGTAATCATGTACATATTATCAGTATAGTTATACTATTCCTGTGTTGCCTACCGAACCGCATGTCGTTTTCCGTGAATACTCTGGTAAAGCGCCATAGGTGCTGAGTACATTGCATGGCGCTTGCCCATACAAGGGGTTATTTTTGTTTTTTCAAAAAAATTAGACCCCTTGTATGGCGCTTACTTGGACAAGCGACATAGCTAATCTTATAATCATAAATGCCTTTAATGGTACTTGTTCTATAAAGCGCCATTAAAGGCTCTTCATTTTTTTTTTAAATTCATGAATCTTAGCTTATAGTTTTATGTGTGCTTATAATTTTTTTCTATCTCTTGTTAAACTTTATATAAATTGTAAGTTTTTAAATTTTTAAGTTTACAAGTATAATTTTATTAGTTGTTATTTGTTTAATTTATTCAATGTCTTCTATATTTAATTTATTACATAAAATTATTTTTAAAAAATAATTATAGTAACTAGTAGGAGTCAAAATTAATTAAAAAATAAATATTTTCTAAATATTTAAAGGAAGAAAAAAAATTTTAAGTCATGTTCCTTGAATTCAACATATCAAATCCTCTAAGACCATGTGGTCTATTTATTTCAAGTAGATTTATAGTGAAATTATAATATTTCTAAAATATAACACATGTGTCCTATTAATTTTTAAGCTTACAAATATAATTTTATTAGTTGTTACTTATTTAATTTATTCAATGTCTTTTATATTTAATTTATTACATAAAAATATCTTTTTAAAAAAATATTTTCTATGTGAAGTGGCCTTCAAAGACCATACAAGGTGGGCTAATTTAAAAAAAAATGGAACCTTTAATGGCGCTTTGCAGAGAAAGTTTCATTAAAGATATAATCATTATATGCTTTAATGACACTTTGTCTGCAAAGCGCCATTAAAGGCATATATGATATATCATAAGCATATATGCCTTTAATGGCGCTTTGCAGATCAAGTGCCATTAAAGGTATATAATCATATATGCCTTTAATGGCACTTACTCTATAAAGCGCATTAAAGGCCCTTCAATTTTTTTTTAATAAAATTTGTCATGAATCTTAGCTTGTAGTTTATTTGTGCTTATAATTTTTTTTTTCATCTCTTGTTAAAATTTCTATGCATTGTAAGTCTTTTTTTTTTTTTTTTTTTTTAAGCTTACAAGTATAATTTTATTAGTTGTTACTTGTTCAATTTACTCAAGGTATTTTATATTTAATTTATTACATAAAATTATTTTTAAAAAATAATTGTAGTAACTAGTAGGAGTCAAAATTAACTAAAAAAACAAAGATTTTCTAAAGATTTAAAGGAAGAAAATTTTTTTTAAGTCAAGTTCCTTGTTTCATCATGTCAAGTCCTCTAAAACCATGTGTTCTATTTATTTCAGCTAGATTTATAGTGAAATTATAATATTTCTAAAATATGACACATGTATCCTATTAATTTTTAAGCTTACAAATATAATTTTATTAGTTGTTACTTGTTTAATTTGCTCAATGCCTTTTATATTTTATTTATTGTTTAAATTTTTTTTAAAAAAAATATTTTCTATGGGAAGGGCCTCCAATGACCCTTGCTGAGCAAGTGCTATTAGCGGCAACTGTTCGGACTCCTAAGGTTTTAAATTTTTATAAAATTGGGAAGCTAATGCCTTTCCAAGGCCTTCAATGTTTGTTTCTCTAAATTGGGAAGTTATGGCCCTTTGTGTCAAAGCGCCATAGCTTCTATCACTTATATGACAAGATGCTATATAATTTATACAGCCCGTCATTTTCATTTTTATTTTCATCTTCGTGCGTTCCCTTTAGCTCTTCCATTTTCTAGAACTTCATTGCAGTACAAAGCTTCCTCTCTCACCTATTTTTTTTTTCTTGTCTCGACCTCCTTCAAATGCACCCTAACGTGTAAGTGTTTTTTTTAACATTTGGTCCACATTTTTTTAGTTAAAATCTGTCATGAATCTCATATGTATGTTCATAATTTTGTTTTCAGATATTTATTTGAAGTTTCAACTCTGTCTTTTTGAATTTCCTATACATTGTAAATACTTTTTTAATTTTTGAGCTTACAAATATAAGTAACGTGTATGACTCAAGTTTAAGCAAGTTAAATGTTGAAGTTCTTTTATACTTGATACATAAAGATGCGATATTGTAAAAGATATGTGCTATGTTATTTCATTTTGCTGTGGATTGTGTTGTAAATTACTGTGGATTTTGGATTGTAAAAGGAGGTTTACATCAAGAAAATAAAATAATTATGATTTTTTTTTTTAAAAAAAGACTTTATATGGAACTTCTCTAGAAAAGTGCCAACTTCCTATGGCACTTCCCCATGAAAGTGTCATAGCTTTATATTTAAAAAAAAAAGTAAATAATCAAGCTATGGCGCTTCTGTATATTCAAAAAGCACCATAGCTTGTTTTAAAGGCATCGGAAGCTATGACACTTCCCAAACGCCAGTGTTCTTTAAATTAATCGTCACTACTTGTGTCTTTTGTAGTAGTGACATTACAATTATTAATAAGATAAATATTTTAATGTATAAAAAATAAACATTTTAAACAAATAATATAAACATACAAATTACACAAACTAAGAGAAAACGTATCTCTATTGAATCTTTTTATTATTTATAAGTCATTAAATTTATACAAAAATTGCATAATGATTTATTGTTATCCAATAACACATACATAGATTTTTTTTTTTTTAAAAATCGTAAAACATACATAGATGAAACAAAGCTAACATACTTAAAATAACAGAATGCATAGACGATAATTACAAGTTCTAGATATCTTGAATTTACATAAGAATACAAGATTGACATACATGTTTAGAAAATGAGTTATTATATATTTTACAAAATTACTTATTTAATATATAAATATGTTTACCTTATTATGTATTATCATAACCCAAAACACCTGCAGTTGGATGTTAGTGTTGTTTAATAAAAGTACGTCAATCCTTTGTTCTTCATGTTCTCTTCCTGTACTCATTTCAATCTTTAGATTAAAATTTTAGTGGTTCAAATTTAATGTTTTATAAGAATATTTTTAAATATTTTTTATTACAGTTTTAAATTATCATAACTAAAATTTAGTAGTTATTTATTTATTAATTAATAATTTGATATTTTATTAACATTAAATATGAAAATATTAATATTTATAAACAATATTTTAGTTATGATAAGTTAAAATGCAATAAAAATTATTTTAAAAATATTTCTACAAAATGTTAAATTTGAACCACTCAAATTTCAATCGGAAGGTTGAGATAAGTAGTGGAAGGAAAGAGGAGGGGAAAAGAACAATAAGATTAGAGGACCAAAGCCAAGTCTAGAAATTATGTAACAATCTCTTGAATTACCTTACATTTATTAAGTACAACTACTACATAGAAAAAAAAGAAACCAATTAAATAACAAAGATTATCATGGTTATAAAGTATTAAACATCTTATTCAAAATAACATATCAACCATCAGTATGATAATTGAGCCTTGGGTGTCAAACCCCTCAACATTTTGATAATTACCAAAGTATTAACATACAATTCAATAGGCATACAGAAATATCATAAGTATACTGATATAAAGTATTTGATTACATTTACAGGAAATCCCACAGGGTTTGCACAAAATATATATACAAATGCCAAATGACAATAAAACTATGGATAACCAATAGTAGCCTAAACTGGATTAGAACCCTCAGTTGCTGGTATCCACATCTTTGCCCTTAGAGCTGCTTGTAATATCCTGAACTTTGAGCCTAGACTTGAGGATAAGACTGTATCAGCAAGATGACTAAGCCTAGTTTGGGAAGAGTCCCAAGAATATCCAAGAGATGGAATGACTTTTAGGGACTAATTTGGGAAAAACAAAGTATGGAATTTGGTTCCAAATAGCTAAAGGGAAATACCCAATTCCTTTATCTAAAGGCAAAAAAGATATAAAGCCTAATTTGGATCCAAAAAGAAGAAGAATGGTGTCTTGAAAGAAAGAAAGAAGAGGAAATAAAATGAATAAAAGAATTAATGGCAACTTGGTTAATGTTGCCATGATTAAGGGCAAAAGAGACAATTGCCACTTGATCTTGAGGTCAAAATTTGAACACAAAATTAAGGGTTAGGATTTTCTCTTCAAAAATAAGAAGCAATTATAGGATCAAAAAGAAAACTCACTCTCCTTTAACAAGGGTTAAATTTTGGTCAACAAGGGTAAATAAAGAAGGAAGACAAGTTGGTCAATGAGTCAAAGTTGGTCAACTTTTCCAACTTGGAAAATTATTGACCAATGGCGAGATGAAGTGAGATAATTGGGTCAACATTTTTTCCACCATTTGGGCAGCCCATTTTTGTCCAAAGAGCAAGAGGGAAGTGGAAGAAAAGCCAACAAAGTGGAATTTTACCTCACATGGTTAAATTCATTTAGCTTGTGCAAGAAGGGTCATTTTTTACCACACCTTTTTGCTCTCTTTTTTGGCCATTTTCAGCCAAGTAAAAAAGAGGCAAGGAAATAGAAAAATCAGAAATTTCTCTCTCTCCCTTTCTTACAAATTTCAGCCAAGAGGCTAAGGAAAAAGAGAAAAGAGAAGACACATTTGGAGGTATGGCTTCTAGCTTGATTTTCACCTTCTTAACCACTTCTATAGCTCAAATGCTCTTCATGAATCTTGTTCCCCTCTTCAAAAGCTTCACTTCTATGGTTTTTTTTTGAAGAGGAGGTGTTTTGAGCCATCTTGCAAGAGCAAAAGTTAGAGAATCAAGAAAAGAGCTAGAGGTGAACAAGAGCATCATTTTGATGTATATGTTGCTTTCGATGATTGAGTTATGGGTTTGGTTTATTCTACCCTAATTTGACCTTTTACGGTTTATTAGGGTTCATGAAGCTTTCATCATATACATGTGATTATATGTTGTTTTGGAAGCAAATGAACTAAGTTTGGTGATTGAAATGTGCATTTGGTAACTTGTCCGTCAAACCCTAATTTCTAGTTTGAAAAGGACATTAAGAAGGAGTGGGAATTTAATCATTTTGATGTTACCGTTGTTTTCTATACAAAAAATTGTGTGGGAATAGCCTTCGGCTATAAATTCTATATCATTGGAACACAATTTGAAAAGTTGCAATGTTATTGTCCAGTAGGATTTCCCTACATGGCAAATTGTTTACATTATGTCTTGAGTGACTGAATGATGTCCAATGCCTATGATATTTTTCATAATTAAAGTAGACTTATCAAGCCTTAATTTGATAGGTCATTTGCATATGTACACTAGGAGTTATGAATTTTTGAAGTTGGTCATGTGAAAACTAACATGTTTCTGGACAGTGTCTAATAACTGGTAATTATGGATTGATGTGAGTCCAATTCGCTAAGGGCAATATTTTTTCTTGAAAATAGAGTTAATAAGGGTTACCTAGCCTTTAGAACCATTGCAATTGGACATGTGTACATAAAGAGATGAATTTTCAAGATTGGTTGAAAATTCTGCCAGTTTTTAGTGAATGTACGAAAATAGAAGAGGTAATGACACAATGTAATTATCTAAAACTCTAAGGTTAGAAATAACCAATTTAGGTTAGTTTGACCTTAATAGTTCTTAATTTGACTAAGTAAAGTAACCCTAGTGATATGATCATATATCTAGGGCTATAAGAAGTAAAAAATAGAAAGAAAATGCAAGAATTTCCAAGAAGCTATGATGGTTAGAAGAAAAGGGGACAAGAAGAGGACAAAAGTCCAAAAGGTAGTTAAACTCTCCTAACTTGCATGTATTTGATATGTGTATGCTTGTGTGGTGATATGTGTTATTGATTTGATGAGTTGTATGGAACATATGTGAATGATTGAAGCTCTGTTTGTACTTATGCTATGGCATGAGTGTATTGTAAAGCATTGAGCATGCAGATGTCATTATGTTGGCATGGATTTATGTAAGCATGTCATACACTAAGCATTATCTTGCATGCATAAGTTAGCATTGTTTACTACTGAGATTCCCTCGAATCTCACCCTCACCCAACTAACCATTTAGACATGTGGATATAGGAGGTATGCTGAGAATAGAGAAGACGACTGCATAAGAAAATATAGAAGTGGAACGAAGACAGGGATGTGTCTACTGTGTTCAAATATACAATTTATGTACTAGATATAGACACTTTGATAGCCCTGTATGGCTACACTGTCTTTGTGTATATATATATATGTACGTGAATGGACTAAGAATGAGTAGAGAAATAAATAAAGGTAGCTCTGATAAAAAAGAAAGGAAAGAATTTAGTAACCCAGTGAATTGAATTAAGTAATATGGTAATTAATGAATGGTGACCCTATGAACTTCAGACTAAGTCCAGGTTTGGGGGCCTGAGTAACATTTTCCCCTAAGCTGGTAATGCTTCCACAGTACTGTATAAAGGGGTCTAGGGATGGGTGTTACATCTCTCCCTTCAGCTGAATAAATTTTAAATTTGTGGAAAGGGGTGAGATTCATACGAATCTCAATAGTAACATGCAATCAATCATATAAAATGTGATAAATAAACATGCAATGCACCATATAGTGTAATAGAATAATCATATTGCAAACTTAACTGTGCATACTATTCAGTATCAAATGACTGTTTGATCCTTACTTGTTTCACACCTCAGCTCGGTCCCAAATGAGCCATATGGTACTTGTGCTTTTCTCATTGGGTGGTACTTGTGGTTTTCCCACACTACAGCTAGGTTTTGTAACTACCATTCATATCACAGAATATAGCAACACACAACATATAAACAATCACATTATATATGAAAGATAGAGTTACTACCTGAAATCCTTTCCAGCACCTAGTTAGTTAGTCCACTAATTCTTGATCTGGCTAGGGCAATTTTCAAGTTCAAAAATTCCAAATTTATAATAAATTAGTTATTACTCATTTATGTCTCATTCTAAACTCATATTGTTGGCTATCTCTACTCAAAAATGCAGAATGACCAAAATGCCTCAGGGGACCCGGTCTAAGTCCCCTTTATACCCCGTCTAACTGTACTTCACCAAAAATCATGACTCGGGCTATTCCTACACAATTTTCAATGTAGAATTCATTTTTGAACTCATATTTGACAAATTCACACTTAAATTCCCAGAATACCCTTGGCAGCCACTATGTTAGAGTTTTAGGGGTAAAAGTGTCATTTCATACCTTAAAGCCATGAATACTTCATATTTTACATGTTCCCTACACAATTTTCCATTCTAAACACAATGAAACAATCAAATCCATGAAATTCTAGCCTAAACACTGCAATTGCTTCAGGCCAAAAATCACAACGAAATTGAGAAAATTGTGATTTCATGTTTTACTCAACAAAACTCATTCTTTTCACATCTAATTACTTGTTTAACCCTTTAGTTACACTTTCCACATGGTTAATCCAAATTTAGACAGCAACTCCTGTTAGGGTTTATGCATTCCAAATCACAAATCAAGTGAATACAAAGCAAGAACTCAACCACAACAACAACACCCACCTTGAATTCAACAAGAAAAATCAAGGTTTATGAGTTTACCTTTGTTTCTCTTTCTTCTCCTCATAAAACCGTCACCCTCCTCTTCTTATTTCTATTGATTTTCTCTTGCTACATGTGTGTTCAAGGGAGGCATAAGGATTAGGAGGATTTTCCATGAATTTGAAGACAAGAACAAGTAGATTACAAACAAACTCACCTTGATTTTGCTTCTTGAATTTTTCACTTTCTCCTTACTTCTTGTTTCTCCAACTTGCTTGGCTGAATTATGGCCTTTAAGAAGGGATAATGATCTTTAAAAAATATCATCTTCCATGCCTTAATTAATATTATTTTATTGCTAATTAACATGTTGTTAGTGTAAGCGTTTCACCCAAAAAGGGGGAGGGGTGAATTGGGTGATACTAGAAAATTCGATGTGTATATAAAAGTTGACTATAAATTTAAAGCAGTTAAGAGATAGGAAAAATATCACTAAAGTGTACACCAGGAGTTATATTGGTTCGGCCACAACCACTTTGACCTATGCCTAGTCCTCAGAGCTTCTCTGAGAGTTTCACTATATCTTCTAAGATTCAGTGAGTTCATGGCACCTCAGTACATAGCAAATTCCTTTACTAGACGCTCACTCCCCCTTAAACATTGTAAACCAATCCCCAACTCAAGGTTCTAGTACCTTAAGTTGTCTCAATAACAGATATTGAGTTTGTAAACAAAATCTCTCTCATAGAGCAAATGTATAATCACTGAAGTATAAATAATGAATATAAGAAACAAAGCATTAAGAATGTGTTGATCGGTGTATGTTTGTATGTTCTCAATTGTGTTTGTTCCTTGTTGAAAGTTCCCATATTTATAGATGAATTGTGATAGCAGTTGGAACAATTTCAACTTGTCCGTTAGAGTCACGCAGCTACGTTTGACCATTCTTCGAATTTGAAAACTATTTGTTTGCGGTAGGTAAGTATTCGAATGTTTTGTTTGACTTTTCACTCATCGCATGATCTCTTCATTGTTTATCAGCAAATATACTCAGAATACTAATACAATGAAAGGTTAAACAAACAAATTACAAATCAATGGGCAACAAATCAAAAACATGATTCTGGACATGATTACTCAAGTGGTTACTCGGGTAATCAAGTACCATTACTTGAGTAACCCCTCGAGTAATCTCATTAAATGTGTGTTTGGATTAGCTTTTTTTAATAGCTTTACGACTTACAAGGTAAGTGTGTGAGAGAAGTTTTGTCTCGAGTTACGCAAACCATTGTTTAAAACCATGGTTTGGAGGTTTGCCAAACACACACTAAAAATAAGCTAGAGAGTAAGTTAACATTTTCTCACCAGATTACTCAGGTACTCCATCAAGTAATTTACTTCACAAAAACTTTTTCATACCTGGTTACTCGAGTGATCCCTCCAGTAAAGTTTCAAATTCCTTTTTGATTATTCGAGTAAACCCTTAAGTAATGCCATCCAAATCTTGGTCGAGAGTACCTGCTTCTTTGCTTACTTGATTACTCGAGTAATCCCAAGAGTAATTCAATCTTTTTCATTTCAATAGTTGAGTGATCCCTCTAGTAATGGACCTTTTTCAAATCTGGTTACTCGAGTAATCCCTCAAGTAAAGTAATCCCTCAAGTAATGTCAGTCATTTCTTGGCCGAGAGCTACTAGATGATTTCTTCTCTGATTACTCAAGTGATCCCTCAAGTAATGTTTCAAATAACTTTTCAGATTACTCAAGTAATCCCTCAAGTAATGGCATGCAATTTTTGGCAAAGAGCTTTTTGGAACAATTTCTCACACATTACTCAAGTGATCCCTCGAGTAATGAAGACCATTACCCAATGGCTTACTTGAGTAATGCCTTCAAAATTCTCACAGTGTTACTTTCTCCTGTGTTCTGTCTTTCACTGCATCTTGATTATTTGAGTACCTACTCGAGTAATGCTTTCGCATGCCACCAAGAACTTAGTTACTTTGTTCAAACCTTTTATTTAAAACATTTGTAATATTAATCCAATCTTCAAAACATATGGGATCTAACATTCTCCCCCTTTTTGATGATGACAAAACTTGGTGATTTTGAACAAAGTTTTTGAAATTGAGTTTTCAATCATATGCTTGTTGATAACTTTTCATATATAATCTTTTGTTCAATTTAGGCTGGAAAACTCTTTCCAAAATGACTTTGGGAAGATCATTTTGAATCCAAATCTAATGATTTTGAGAAATTTAGTATTTGAAATCTTTTTGAATCCAATTTTAATAATGTTAAAATCAAAAGCTCATAATTTTGTAAATATGTTCGAATTTGTTCTCCTTGCATACATAATAAAAAATTCATTAGTCCACAATGTAATATAACTTCAATTGAAATTGTAGGATGAGTTCATGATACCAACATAGTCAAACTTCAAACAAAAACTAATAAAGCCAATAAAGCTCCCTTAAACCCTATACACCTATATCCATGTGCATTCTTTTACAAAATCACATCACATCTTTTTTTAAAAAAAACTAATAAAGCTCCCTTAAACCCTATACACCAATATCCATATGCATTCTTATACAAAATCACATTACATCATTTTTCACAAAATCACCCAAGTTTTTCTCCCACTTTTTGTCTTCATCACAAGGGTAGGATCAATCAAGAGAAGGGGTAGGACTAGATGGCTTGACTACAGATATCGGAGTGATAGGAAGAAGTGTAAAGCTAGAGCTATATGAGTCATCTGAACTTGAAGAATCTGAAGAGGAGCTAGAAGGTTCAGGGTCAAGAAGTACCAGAGGAGGGACCACAATAAGATCCTTTGAAGGACTTTAAGGGATTGAGACCTGAGAAGAAATCTCCACTTCCACTGTTCTTTCAGGTGATTAATGATTACTAGAGGAGACAACCACCTCCTAAGTGCTTGTCGGGGATGGAATGGGTATTGGTATAGGCTGAGTTGGCTGAATAGGATCATCAGTTGTGGTATGTATGTGCTCAAAAATAGATGATGGGTCAGGCATAGTGAATAAGAGATTGCTTGGAATAGAAATAGGTATGGTAGGAGGAGGGATGGATAAGGGTCCAGGCTCAAAAGCTGGTACTGGCTCAGTAGTAGTAGGCATAGATGTACCAGAAGTGGATGAGCCAGATGCCATAGCATCAAGTTTGGCATGGAGTGATCTTAGAAGCTAACCCCGGGCTCGTTGTTTTGCCAACATCTCTTCATGCCTCTTATCTATTTTCTCCACAATCTCTCCCATCTTCACATTCATATGGGTTATTAACTTAGCATTTGTATTTGCAATGTCGATATGAAAACCCTTCAGGATATTCTCCAAAAATGCCTGCAATGTGGCACCAAAAAATGAAGGAGGAGATATGGATGCTAGAGCAGAAGACCGTGTCTCATCCAAACAGCTTGTTGCAGTCTCAGTCTTCTTTTTTTTTTAGGACTTGACTCAAGTGCGTTCCTCAGGGGTAGTGCAATATGTAACTTCCCAATATGGTTTCTTCCCACTGGAACTAGCCTCTCAATTGGTTCAATCTTCTCTAAGTACCAAATCTTGTTCTTTTTGAGAAACAGGGATATAAGCTAAGGATAAGGCATAGGAGTGGTGATTTTTCCTTCAAATCTATAACTCTTAATCTTAGCAAAAATGAACTCACCCAAGTACTTTTTCTCTTTGAGAAGAAATAAGGCAAATTTTCTGTAATCCCTCTCTATAAAATGAGTGTAATTATTTTCTTTATTCACTATGGCTCTAGAATAGATAAACCGTAGGACTTTGTGAATATCACACATATCACTTAGATTGAAACCAAGGAGTCCTACTATCTCACCAGGTCTTAGAATAGAGAATAGCTGGTTTGAATCAAAATTAGGATAGTTATCTTTAGGTGGGTCTCTATTGCTAGCCTGGTGTTGATTTTAGAGGGTGAGATTAGGATTTCTTGCCCTCTAACCTTAGAAAGCATTTCTTCTTCCAAGGAATTTCTAAGAGGATCATTGACAGGTTCTAAATTACAATCAAAATGCCTTACTATCTTGGTGCAAAAAGGTAGTTTATCTGAAAGCCAAAGCATATAGGACTCAAGATAAGGATTGACGTTGCATTTCAATACCACTTAAAGAACACTGAGGTCAATGAAGTGCATCTTACACACTTTTCTCCTTAAAAAATGATCTTTGAATTTTTTAGACTCTTCAATCTTTCTCACATTGAATCCCTTTGGAGGGAATGTAGTTTCTTCTTCCTTGTCTTCTGGTTCCTTTGAAGATTGTCCCCTTTTTTCGCCTTTTGATTGAAGGGTCTCCTCAAGAATGTTTGCCATTGCTTTGGCAAGGTTTTTATCAAACTTTGTCCCTTTGGATGGCTTCTCAGAGAAAGAGGGAGTATTAAAGACTGAAGTAGGAGGAGTTGGAGCCTTGGTCTTTTTCCTTTTACCAGAAGGAATATCCTTCTTAGATTGAGCTCTTTTGTCAATGGGTTCCTTGATCACGACCCTCTTGACCTTAGGCTTAGCTTACAGCTTGGATTTTGCTTTTGATTTGGGAGTGGGTTTTTGTCTTTTGGCTGGAGGAGATGGAGTAGATTTATGTGATTACTGAGGATTAGAAGATTCAGAACGAGTATCGGGAAAGGTGGTTTTGGTTCTAACCATTTTGATTGAGAGAATCAAGATTTTCTGGAAATTTTCTTGTGGAAGTCAAAGGTTTAAGGCAGAGGATTTTTAGTGATTTGAAGAGGTTTTTACCAAGGAATTTCAATGGGTTTTGTCAAAAATGGAGTAAAGAAGTGTTTGTGAAAAGATTTTTTTGAAGGTTACTTGGAGAATTACTTAAAGTAACTTTGTGAAAATGATGTGACACATAGTGATATAGCCCTAATGCCTGACATTACTCGAGGGCTCCCTCGAGGAATCTGTCCCTTTATTTCCTAACTCTTCATTTTCAACCATTATGCCATATCCTTTTAAATTGATACTTCACTGTCATATTTTCTAGGTTATTACTCGAGTGGTTACTCGAGTAATATATACATTTACTTCAAGGTGTTACTCAAGAATGATGGTTACTTGAAGTTGTCCCTAGAGTGATATAGTACTCTGTTAACCTCTGCTTTTCATACCTTAAAACATAATATCAAGATTTTGCAAAACAAATTTCTAGAAACTCCGATGCTTAAGTTAGTAATCATCAAAACATTAATAAATAACATCATCTAACATTTTGTAAACACTAAATAACTTACAATTCATTGGGATTTACCATTCCCAATTCTCTTCTAATAAATAGAAATTGATCTTTTACAAGGGGTTTTGTGAAGATATCAGCTAGTCGAAGATGAGTTAGAATGAATATCACTTTTACATCTTTCTTTTGAACATGATCCCTGATGAAGTGATGTCTAACATCAATATGCTTGGTTCTGGAATATTAAAACTAGATTCTTTGCTAAGCTTATCGTGCTAATATTTTCACAGTATATTGGTATTTCCTTTAGATAAATACCAAGATCTTGTAATTGTTGCTTCAGTCATAATACTTGTGCACAACAACTTGATGCTGCAACATGCTCAACTTCCGTTGATAAAAGAGACATTGTATTTTGTTTCTTGCTAAACCATGACAAGAGTGAACCTCCAAGAAACTGGCTTTGTCCACTGGTACTCTTTATGTTTGTCTTGTATCCCCCATGTTCAAAGTCTGAGTATGCAACTAGATATTCACTTCTTCCTTTAGGATACCAGAGACCTAATTCTACCATGTCAGCGAGGTATCTAAAGATTCATTTGACGGTTTCAGAATGTGATTCCTTTGGTGCTGATTGATATCTTGCACATATACCAACACTGAATTGGATGTAAGGTCTGCTTGCAATGAGATAGAATAATGATCCAATCATTCCTTTATATCTTGTGATGTTGTAATCTTTTCCCTTGACATCAGCATCAAGCAACGTAGTTGAGCTCATAGGTGTGTCCATTCCATTTACTTCATCCATTTCATATTTCTTTAATAGCTCTTTCAAATACTTTGTTTGAGATATAAAATTTTGATTCTTTCTTTGTTTGATTTGTAAACCAAGAAAGCAATTTAATTCTCCCATCATTGACATCTCAAACTCCCTCTGCATTATCTCAGAAAATTCCTTACACAAGGTTTCATTAGTAGCACTAAAAATTATATCATCAACATATATTTGTTCAATCAAAATATCATCTCATTTTCATTTTGTAAAACGTGTTGTATCAACTTTCCATAGTACAAAACCTTGATCAATGAGAAATTTACTGAGCCTTTCATACCATGCTTTTAGGGCTTGTTTTAAATTGTATAAAGCTTTTCTCAGTTTGAAAACATGGTCAGGCTTGGTTACATTTTCAAAACCTCAAGGTTGATCTACATACACCTTTTCCATGATGAAGCCATTTAGAAATGAACTTTTTACATCCATTTGATTGAGTTTGAATCCTTTGATGCATGTAAAGGCTAAGAGTACTCATATAGCTTCCAATCTAGCCACTGGAGCATATGCTTCCTCATAATCAATTCCTTCTTTGTAATTATAGCCTATGGCCACCAATCTTGTCTTGTTTCTGACAATGTTGCGGATTTATCAAGTTTGTTCTTGAATACCTATTTAGTACCAATGATCGGATGATCCTTAAGCGGGGTACCAAATCCCAAACTTGATTTCTTTCAAATTGGTTTAGTTCTTCTTGTATTGCTATTACCCAATCATTATCTGATAGGACTTCGTCAATGTTAGAAGGTTCAATGTCAGAAATAAAGGCAGAAAAACTAACTTCATTGAAAATTTTATTCCTAATTTTAACTCCTTTATTCACATCTTCTATGGCTTGCTCTGGGGGATGACTTTTATTATATTTCTAGGCTCTAGGTTGCCCTAGTGACTGATCTTCTTCCTTGGTTTAATCAACTTCTGGGATGAAAGATTTAGGATTAGGTTGACCATTTTCTTAATTTAAAACAACTTCCTGCTCATCGTCAATAGTTTTATTAGAGGATTCAAATTCATCAAATACAATATGAATTGATTCTTTAACAACACATGTTTGTTTATTGAAAACTCTATATGCTTTGCTCTGGTTAGAATAGCCTAGGAAAATTCCTTCATCTGTTTTAGAATCAAATTTTCCTAAGTTATCCTAACCATTATTATAAATGAAACACTTACAACTGAAGATATGTAGATGAGCAAGGTTTGGCTTCCTTCCTTTGTATAGTTCATATGGCATCTTTCCAAGTTTTGTTCTGATGTAGGCTCTATTTGAAATGTATGTTGTGCTCATTGTATCGGCCCAAAAAACTTAAGACATATTGTTTTCATTCAGCATTGCTCTAGCCATTTCAATGAGTACTCTGTTCTTTCATTCCGCAACTCCATTTTGTTGAGGTGTCTTTGGAGCAAAGAAATTGTGATCTATGCCATTAGTATCACAATATTCTTCAAAGGCTTGATTTTCAAATTCTCCATCATGATCTGTCCTAATACCTGCAATGGACATACCTTTCTCATTTTGCACTTTCTCAGCAAAAACAATAAATTCTTTAAAGGTTTCATCCTTCGATGATAGAAAAATAGTTCATGTAAATCTAGAGAAATCATCAATAATGACCAATAAATATGAGTTGCCACTAAGGCTTTTAACTCTTGCTGGTCCAACTAAATCCATGTGTAATAATTGAAGTGGTCTGTTGGTTGTGATCTCATTTTTAAATTTGAAAGATGATTTATTTTGTTTACCCTTTTGACATGCGTCACAAATTAAATCATTTTTGAAATTTACTTTGGATAATTGAAGTACTAAATCCTTTTTAAAAAGTTTGCTTAGTTGGTGCATGTTGACATGAGATAGCCTCTTATGCCATAACCAACTTTCATTAGCATTACTTAGAAAATAGTTTTCAGAATCATTTCTACTAATATCAAGAGTATAGCAGTTACCTTCTTTTTTTGCTCTGAGCTTTGCCTTGATATTCTTCTTATTGAATTGTAATTCTTTCTTGTTTACACCGGGAGTTATATTGGTTCAACCACAACCACTTTGACCTACTTCTAGTCCTCATAGCTTCTATGAGAGTTTTACTATATCTTCCAAGATTCAGTGGGTTCTTGGCACCACAGTACACAACAAGTTGCTTAACTAGACACTCACTCCCTCTTACACGTTGTAAACCAATCCCCAACTCAAGGCTCCACAACCTTAAGTTGTCTCAAAAACAGATATTGAGTTTGTAAAGAAAATATTTCTCACAGAGCAAATGTATAATCATTGAAGTACAAATAATGAATATAAGAAATAGATCACTAAGAATGTGTTGATCGGTGTATGTTCGTATGTTCTTAGTATTGTCTGTTCCATCTTGAATGTTCCCATATTTATAGATGAATGTGATAGCCGTTGGAACAATTTCAACTTGTCCGTTAGAGTTGCGCAGCTATGTTTGACTGTTCTTCTAATTTAAAAACTCTCTATTTGCGGTAGGTGAGCTTGCGGTCATTTTGTTTGACTTTTCACTTATTGCCTGATCTCTTCATTGCTTCTCTGCAAATATACTCGGAATACTAATAAAATGAAAGTTTAAATATACAGATAACAAATCAAAGAGCAACAAATAAAAAACATGATTCTGGACATGATTACTCGAGTGGTTACTCAGGTAATCAAGTACCATTACTCGAGTAACTCCTTGAGTAATCTCATTAAAAATAAGCCAAAGAGTAAGTCAACATTTTCTGACCAGATTACTCGGGTACTCCATCGACTAATTTACTTCTCAAAAACTTTTGCATACTTGGTTACTCGAGTGATCCCTCATGTAAAGTTTCAAATTCCTTTTTGATTACTAGAGTAAACCCTTAAGTAATGTCATCCAAATCTTGGCCAAGAGTACCTGCTTCTTTGCTTACTTGATTACTCTAGTAATCCTTTGAGTAATTCAATCTTTTCATTTCAACTTACTTGAGTGATCCCTTGAGTAATGGACCTTTTTCAAATCTAGTTATTTGAGTAATCCCTCGAGTAATGTCAGTCATTTCTTAGCCGAGAGCTACTAGATGATTTCTTCTCTGATTACTCAAGTGATCCCTTGAGTAATGTTTCAAATAACTTTTCAGATTACTCGAGTGATCCCTTGAGTAATGCATGTAATTTTTGATAGAGAGCTTTCTGGAACAATTTCTCACACATTACTCGAGTGATCCCTCAAGTAATGAAGATAATTACTTGAGGGCTTACTCGAGTAATGCCTTCAAAATTCTCATAGTGTTACTTTCTTCTTTGTTCTGTCTTTCACTTCATCTTCATTACTTGAGTTCCTACTCAAATAATGCTTTTTCCTACCACCAAGGATTTAGTTACTTTGTTCAAACCTTTTTTTTAAAACATTAGTAATATTAATCCAATTTTTGTTATCATCAAAACATATGGGATCTAACACATGTGATATTTGAATTTTCTTCTTGTTTTTTACTTGGTTCTAATTGCTTCCACTTGGCATGATTTATATCCAAATATCTATTTTCCTTCCCTTTATTTCTTTTTGGCCAAAATCATCCCCAAGTAAAGGGAAAAATAAAGCTTCCTTCTTTATTTGCCAAATGACCAATTTACCCTTACATTTTTTCCAATTTTGTATTACACTTTGTCTTCTTTCTTTCGCTTTTGTTTTGGCTAAAACTTTTCACTTGAAATTGGATCAAGAATTGTGCTCTTTCCTTCTTCATTTTGGGCTTCAACATTAAGCCTTTAAGGGAACAAAGTTGTACCCTTGTGTCCAAACTTAGCCAAGTTGTTTGGAACCACTAATTGCAATATTTTTTGCCATTTCAATTGCATCAAAATTCACCATTTTCATTCCATTTAATGTCACAAATATTCAAGGAATTTTGGTGAATAAAATTTGGGACGTTACATTGGGCATTTGAAGGCCCGATAACACAATTGACCAAAAGAGCTTTAGATCATTTGCCACAATTATGGTCTCATCAATTATGATTCATGACTTTCCTGGAAAATTCCATTTTCAATAGAACCATAACTTTCTCAAAAGTTACACAAAAGTTGATCCACGATCAACACTCATAATCTAGAACCCATGGCCTAAGACCTCTTTTACTTGCACTCCAAAGTAGTACAAAACAAGGAAAACAATCATACAAATCTCAAAATAGTTTCATATGTTATATCAGAGTATGAATAAGCCCTAGGTGGCAATATATAAAGTTAACATATAACTACCAAACAAGGAGGTTTACAATTGCACAACTCAAAACTAAACCTCGAAAACTTTCTTGAAGATATCACATTATGAACCTAGCCTCAAAAATGTAAAAGCAATGGGGTGAGTCACATGGAGCCAGTAACCACAATTTCAATTTAACAAGTATATAGAGAATGCTTACAAGATAGTTAAGCAAGTTAAACATCAATTTATATGATAAGGTGCAAATAGTTTTTCATAATCAATACTAGCTCAAAGAGTAATTAAGTTTGCATAGGACTCTCACAACTATCCTTATAACCTCCTTATAACTACTAACAAAACCCGTGGGCTACAATATAATAGGATTTGTCTCTATGATAAGACTATGACAAGCTCTCTAATAGTGAGTTGTAGCATAACCAAAAGCTACAAAACTCACATCAGACCATGGGTTCTCTTTCCTTAGAATATGGAAAGGGGTCACATGTCCCTTGTAACACCTTGCAATTCTACCCCTATATTATATATATGAAAGCATTTCTATTCAATTCATTAGGGGTTCATTTTTGAGTTTTGGCTGTTAAGCCGTTATTCTTACCAGATATCAGAGCTCGTTCTATTTCCAATGCTTATTCGTAGTTGCAATGAGTTTAGTGATCCCGGTTACAGCTTACTTAAATTACGCGTATACGATCTTGCTTATTCATACAAATATTCTTGTCATGCAGATAATTTACATACAGTAAAATAATACACGTTCTTTCCGTTTCGATTGTTCATCTTCTTTCCTTCTTGTTTATCTTCAGCATTCTTTTCTTTCATATTCCTATACCTATATGGTTGGTGGGGGGTGAGATTCGGGGGAATCTCAGTAGCAAATGTTATAGACAATACATGTAAGATGAATGCTATTGATTGATATGCTTGCCTTACATAGGCTTATGTTCACATAATAATATTCTACTTACTCAATGTTTCGTGCAATATACTTATGGCCATAGTAAAAATAGAATCAAGGCTTCATTCATTCATACATGCTTCACATAATCAAGCAAAGTAAGACAACAAATCAATACATAGTATAAACATCACATACATACAAGTAAGTTTACTACCTTTTGTCTTTGAGTCCCCTTTTTTACCTTGTCTTCCAACCACTGAAGTTTATTAGAAATTCTCCCATTCTTCTTCCTTGTCATCTCATGGCCCTAGGTACATAACCATACATTATAGCCATGATAAATGAATTTCCAATATGGCTACATAGGCCTTTAGGACATGTGTCTTATATTTGGGTCCATATTGGCCCAAATTACTTTAATTGGCATAATTACGTAGGTTTGACCCAATCTACCAGTTTTGCCAACCAACTTTGAAAAATAACAACTAGTTATAGAAAAATCCAAATAGGTTCGTTCAAAGCCTTATATGACCCTTATTAAATCTACTTTAAGTGAAAAATATCCACCTCTGCCAATTTCACGCACAAAAGCCCAGACTTCACAACTAATCCTCATTGCCAAAATGTCTTTCCAGAATTAATGCTTAACTTCATCAAATCATAAATTTTTGTGTACTTATCTAATTGCCACAAATTTCCCATCAAATTAAAGCTTAATATATCTCTTTAATTTAGGAAAATATCATGGCCATTGGATAGAGTTTAATCACTTAAAAACACACCAAACTCTTGACTACCACAGGACAATTTCCAGATTCAATGCCAAATTTCAAAAATCATAAATCATTGACTACTTATCCAAATTTTGTATTCTTTATATCAAATTAAAGCTTTGGATGTCTACTTTGAATATCAAAATTTTCATGAGCATTGGACTTCATTTGGTTAGTCAAAAATACATCACAACATTGGTGGCTCAAATCTGGCAGTGTTGAGCTTAGTGTCTTAAAGTTCCAATTTTGTGATTTCTTATTTCTAAACCTTATTTAACACTATTTATAAGACCAAACCACCATGAACTCTAAGAATAACCATATAACTAAAAACTAGGGCAAAAATATCCATTCTACAAAGCTCCACCACACCACACAATATATGGTTCAAAAGGAAGCCCTTACTCACCTCTTGCTTCTTCTAGGCTTTATTCTTTGATTCAGCCACTTTGGGTCTTGATAAATGATTCAAAATACCTCCTCTTGAAAAATTGAAACCATAGAAATGAAGCTTAAACCAAGAGGAACACAGTTTACAAAGACAATTTTGGCTAGAAAGGTGAGTAGGAGGGTGAAAATCAAGAGAGAAGTTCTTACCTCTTCTTGCAACTTCAAGATGACTCTTTCTCTTTCCTTTTTCTTTTTTGTCTTCTTTTTCTCTATTTTTGGTGGGCTGGTCGAACTATGCATGTGAGAGTGAGGTTGTAATGTTCTAATATTCATTTATGCCTTCTTACAATTTGCTTAGCCAAAAATTGCCCAGGAATATGTGGCCAAAGTTGTGGCTTCTTGAAGAAGCCTAAGTTAATTAACCATATGTGGTTAATTCCACTTTATTGACTTTTTTCCCCTCTCCTCTTCCATTTTTTGATGAAATATGGCTACCAAAATGGAGGAAAATGTGTTGACTAACTGCCTTAACTTGTATTGCCATTGGTCCAAAATTTTTCAAGTTGGAAACTTTAACTTTTTGACTAAACTATTCTTCTTTCTTTGCCCCTTTATTTTGACCTTTTTGTGACAAAAAAGGGAGGGATTATTTGCTTTTCTATTCTCATAATTACTTCTTACTTTTGAAGAGCAAATCCTAGCCCTTCAATTTGTCTTCTAATTTTGACCTCAAGATCAAGTGACAATTGTCTCTTTTTCCCTTTATTATGGCAATATTAATTCTTGTGCCATTAATTCTTTCAATTCTATTTCTTTCTAGACACTACTTCCCTTTTCCTTTGGATCCATATTAGGTTTTATGTCATACTGACACATCTTAAAGGAATCGAGTATTTTCCTTCGACAATTAACACCGAAATTCGTATTCTATTCCGAGTGCGGTTTCTAAAAATTCATTCTATTTCTTATTCATTCTTGGGACTCTTACTAAAATAGGCTTGGTAGTTTACTTTATTCAGGCTTATTCTCTAGCCTCCAGTCCCTAAATTCGGGGTATAACCCTTGAGCTGACCCTTAACCTGGTCAAGGAAGGGTGATACCAAGGGCCTTGAGAATGTTGGAGCCATCCATTGGGCACCAAGTAGCGGCTATATCACATGGTATAATAGCATTAAACCTCCTACAACCACAACTCCATACAATCCAACACAACTTATATGCAATCAAACAATTCAACATCACCAAATCCAGTATCACTGGGTTATTCTTATAGTCAATACTCAATGCCATGAGATAAACCATTCAAGCCCATTTAACTAACAAGTTTAATAAAAGAATAATTCATATTGTCGTTGTACATTTTTCATATAAATAAAATACTATAATATATATTTATAACCATTAAAATACTAACATACATTTATAATCACATGAACAAGCATACAAGGTCAATGGAAAAGTGGTATCCTCTCACCAAAGCTAATAAAGAATACAACAGCTCTTATGAAACCCGCGCTCAACCAAAACAAAGAAGAGTTTACATGATAAAAGTGAATATTCATCAATAAGATGATAACTAATGAACGTAATGGTCAACTATTAGAAACTAAACCTCCAACATCCACTTGCTTTGATCCTTAGATAAATTTCAAATATCTCTATCATTCATAAACTTACAGTCCTAATTATATTCTCCTTATTCTTCCATTTTATTATACTCATTAAAGTCAATAACTAACTTTCAAATACTCAAAAATTAAGATTTTACAATTTTAATCTCAAATGTTCAAATTCATAATTATCTTTTACTTCACTAAATCATTCATAATTTTTTTTATAATTTTCAATTCAAGCATGGAAAATGAATTCCTCAATTTCAAACAATCGATAACCTTTTTATTTAATCCCAAATCACTTTTAAAAGTTACAAGAAAACCTGTAAGTTCCAATTTTGCTACTATTCTAAAATCTCATTTTTCTGAGTAAGAATTTTGAGTACTTAATGGTAACTCAAACCAAGTTCAATTACCATGAAAATTTAAGGGCAAGATCCTTACTACCTAAAGTTTCTAACCATAATAATTCCTTAGCCAAATAGTATCTAGATTACTCATTCCAAAAATACCTCAAAAATTCGCAATAATTCCTCTATAAAAAGAAAAACCATCCAAACTAATTATATTTAACCACAAAATCAACTTTTAACAAGTATTTATAAGTTACCCATAACCAATTATCAAAGTTTCAACCAAAACTTTACTCTAAAAACTAAAATCCCTTTTCTCTTACTTAGAGTTCAATCTCAACAAAACTAAATGCCAAAAGTTTAATCTTATGCAATAAAGTAAACCGATTAAATGCAAGTATTTACTTATCTCTACAATTCTAGGATTCCCGTTTGTTGAAAATCCATATTTGCTTGAAGCCCTAACCATCAAACTTGCTTGCCTCCCAAAAAAATTCATACTACTAATATGCTCTTATTGTGAAGAAAAATCTTTTTAAAATAACTTTTGCGATTGGGAGATTTTACAGAGAGAAAATGAAGCTTTAAAGTATCTAAATCTGGAGTGCTAGTGTAACATTCCAATTTTTATTCACCAATATTCCTTGTATATTTTTGACAATAAATGGAATAAAATGGTGAATTTTGGTTCATTTGAAATGACAAAATTATATAAGAAGAGGCCACACGAATTTTGGTCAACATAAGACGTGAAAAGCCCAATTTTTGTCTTCCAAAAAGCCTATTCTTGAAAGCCGAATAGAAGAAAAAGGGTGAAGGCCCAATTTAATACAAAAATTTGAGAGCAAAATAGTAATTTGCCAATAAAGCAAGAAGCAAATATGTGCCATGTGTATGTATTTTAGGCTAAGTAAAAAGCAAGAAGCAAAAAGTTAATTTTCACATGCTAATTAGCATTAAAATAATATTACTTAAGGAGGTGCAATTGGGATACTTTGAAAGATTATCCCCTTTCAAGTTTTACTAAAATACAAGAAGAGAAGAGAGAGGAAGTGGTTCAAGAAGAAAGCAAGGTAAGATGATTGTGAAATTCATGTGTTCTTTCTTGCGAATTCATGTAAAACTCTCTCTAATCTCTATGCCTTCTTGAAACACGTGTAGCAAGCAGATGTGTAGCAAGCACACAATCAAGAGAAAGAAGAGAGAGAAAGGCCATGGTTTGGAATTCTTAGAGAGAGAAACAAGAGGTAATCACAAAAACCTTGATTTTCTTGATGATTCAAGGTAGCTTGATTGTTGTTGTGATTATTTGGTGTCTTGTGTTGGTTGATTTTGTGATTTGGGATGCTCAAACCCTAAGGGGAGGTGCTACCCAAATTGGCACTAATCATGTGCAATAAGTGTTTAAGTGGTTAATCATGTGTTTACAAGAGAAAAGAAGGGTGTTTTAAAGGTTAAAACATGAAAACTCATTTTCCAACTTAATTTTGGAATTTTTTGCTAGACCTGGAACAGAGGGTTAGAGCTAAAATTTGGTTCATTTGATGGTTCCATTGTATTCATAATGCAAAATTGTGTAGGGGACATGTAAAATATAAAGTGTGAAGGCTTTAGGGTGCGAAATGACAATTTTACCCTTAAGACTCTAACATAGTGACTGTCAAGGGCATTTTCATCATTTGAGAGTGAGTTTGCCAAATCTAAGGTCAAAAATGGATTCTAAATGCAAAATTGTGTAGGAATAGCTTAGATCATAATTTTTGGAAAAGTGCTGTTAGACCGGGTATAAAGGGACTTAGACCGGGTCCCTAGGGGTATTTTAGTCATTTTGCAGTTTTAAGCAAAGATAACCAACTAGATGAGTTTGGAATAATACATGAATGAGTAATAATCATTTATTCTAAATTTGGAATTTTAGGACTTGTCAGTAGCTTGAGCCGGAACAAGGATTAGTAGACAGGGGAAAGGGATTTTCAGGTAGTAACTCTATCTTTCATACACTATGTGATTGTTTATATGCCTTATATGTGACATGAGTTGTAGACATACAACCTAGTTGTGGTATGGGAAAAACACAAGTACCACTCGGTAGGAAAAGACAAGTACCATCAGTCCCAGTGGAACCCAACTAGGGTAGTGAGACAAGTCCGACAGATAGTCATCTGCACCGAAACAGTACAACAAGTAGGGGTCATACAGAAATATGATCTTAAATAGTGCACACAGTAAGGCAAGTAGGGACACAAACAATCATTTGGAACTGAACGCCAAGCAAACAGACATATCTACGGTGTTATAATTCTATTACTTATATGGTGCATTGCATGTTTATTTATTGCATTCTATATGATTGATTTTTTGTTACTACTGAGATTCATTTGAATCTCACCCTTTTCTATAAATTTAAATTTACTCAACTGGTGGAAGCAGCTCCATGGGCAAGAGGTATATCCCGGTAACTAAGGGTTCTAGTTTAGATCAAGCGGTGCTGCTGGTTATCTGTAGCATCTTTCAATTTTTTTGGATATTGTATATATTTTGTTCAAACCCTACGGGAATTCTTGTAAATGTAATCGAGTACTATGTATTAGTATGCTTATGTTATTTCTGTATGCCCATTAACTGCTCTTGGTTACTCTATTAATATCAAAATGTTAAGGGGTTTGACATTTTATGTATTAGAGCACAACGATTCTGGCAATACCGGAATGGTATACTGATACGGTCTCGGTTAAATGGTGATAAGAATTATGCGTGGGGGATGGAAATAGCAAAGTAGATCACCACCGTTAGCCAACCAGCCTTGGAGAATCAACGGATACTATAGTATCAGATGGCAAGTGGTGTGAGTGTTACGGACGTCGAGGAAGTGGGTCTAAGTCAAGCCAGTAGTGAGACCAATGTAGTCAGATTGCTCATCAATAGGGGACTCTGATCATCCATGATTGATGAGAAAGTATTGGATATGGGTACTGCTACTAGTTCCCCAGCCTAAACTGTGTACATGTAGCATGACCTACAACCAGATCTAGAGTCATAGGATTATATCAAGAGCATATATCTGAGGCCTTCTATTAGAATGGCACATCGATGGCCCAGTATGTAGCATATTTGAATGATATGGATACATTTTACTAGGAACAGGGTCTTTATTACCTAGAGTTTCTGGATGACGTTTGGATCCATACAACGATATACTTCTTTCCAAATTTTGTAATTTGGGTCCAGAAGAAGAACGAGATTATAGAGTGGGATCCGAATGACAACTTTATTGAGTTCATGGAGCATATCATGAGTTACGTGTTGAAGTACATGTATCGGTGTGGATATACAGTCCATACTCAAAATTTAGTCTTCCGAAGTCAGATGGCATAACGTTTTAGATCAAGGGCAATCCCAGGGTATAGGTGTAAAGAATCAAAGAGCCGGTATCAACATTTTTACATGGATACACTAAGAATAAGCGTGTTTAACCCAGGGAAATCTTGGGATAGGTGACCCCCTGAGAAGTCACTTGTATATGTTAAGATATGTGATATAAAAGAGTAGAAACATGTTGTGCAATAGTTTATAGTTTGTATGTTATTAAAGGATTTCCTTAACTACTGTAAATATCTGTTGTATGCTATTTCTACAGTACCTTTGTACCCAATATTTTTTGAAATGACAAATATGCCCTTGTGACTATGTGTAATTTACTTCTTCCTTATTTCAATTTAGTGAAATATAAAGATGGGAAGACTAAGAGGTGGAGGTGCTAGGCAAGGTTGAGGAGATGGACCTAACCTAAGCCAACAACTACTGGGCATGATTATAGCACAACATACTATGCTAAATGAATTGAGAGATGAGTTGTGAGAGGTACAGAAGAAATTGCAGGAAAATGGTGAAAGACCAAACAATCCTGTTAGACAAGAGGATGACCTTATACAACTTGAGAAGTCTGAACAGGAACATTTGCTTAGACCTGCACCTGAGGCTGATAATTTGCAAACTTGGGTAGCCCAGTTTAGTCATCAACAATCTCCTACCTTCTAGGGGAAATTTGATCCCCAGCTTGCATAGGATTGGCTATCGGATAAAATTTTCAAAATTTTGGTGTGCCTAGATGACATCAAGGTCCGGCTAGCAATTTACAAACTAGAAAGGGATGTAGACAGGTGGTGGAAAAACATGAAGCTGAATCTACAGGCATGGAATACTCTTGTGATATGGGAATTATTCCAAGAGAAGTTTCATGAGAAATATTTTCTTCAGTTAGTCAGAATTGAAAAAGAAAAAGGAATCCTGTAAATACAACAAGATGAGAAAGAAAGATTGACGAATATTTGGCTCGATATATTCGGTTGTCTCAATACTCTTTGTATCGAAGTATTGTGATGACAAGGATTAGAGCTCGGACATGAAGATAGGGGGACTAAAACCAGAACTAAAAGAAAAGTTAGTCTCCAAGTAGGTCATAGAATTCCATAAGGTGATAGAAGAGTGTCACATCACAGAATACACTATTGAATTTGTACACCAACAGAAATGTAACAATAAGGGGGTATCCAGTAGTGGCAATTCTGCCTAGAAATGTAAGAATCAGGGTGGTCCATCTAATGGAAGCAACGAAAAATGTATCAGTCTGACAACCGTAGTAACCAGAGACCCTCTGGAAACAGAACATGCAGACACTGTAGCAAGCCTTATCATCTAAGACAATCATGTGGTGTAGCAAAATAGGCATTGGCTCCAGTAAAACAAATAGTCATTTTAGTTGCCAAAAATTGGGACATTTCGCTAGAGATTATCCACAGTAGCAGTAAGAGGAAAGCCTAGAGAAAGAACTCAAAGTAGAGTTTTTGCTCTGACTCAGGAGGAAGGCAGGAAATCTCCTAAATTAATTTAAGGTACGATTTCTCTTAATGGCAATTTGGTACAAGTATTGTATGATTTGGGTGCTAGTCATTCATTTATTGCATATGACTATGTAAGACAGCTAGGCCTGAGTATGTATCGATTACCATATGATCTGGCTATAATATTTACGCCTGTAAGTAATCGATTTGTCACAGTCGATGTTTGCCTTAACTGCATATTAAACATTGAGGGACACGAATTAGTAGTGGATTTGATTTATTCACCATTGCAAAGACTGGAGGCAATTCTCGGTATTAACTGGCTGACTACAAATAATGTTTTGCTAGACTATAGAAGCAAAAGGGTTATTTATCCTAATCCTCAATCTAATGCCAACTCCTAAATCAATTTTAATTTCTCTTAGCAGCTCAGGTCGAGAGAAGTTTTCATAAATGTTATCAGGGGTATATAGCATTCTTCTCAATGCAGACAGAGGTTGGAACAATACTTGAGGATATCCCTGTGGTCAACAAGTTTTTTGATGTGTTTCTGGAGGATATCGAAGGACTACCCTTGGACAGGGAAGTGGAATATGCAATTAAAACTAAGCCTAGAGTGAAACCAATATCTAAAGCCCCATACAGGATGGCTCCAAATGAGATGGCAAAATTGAAAAATTAGATTGAGGAGCTATTAGAAAAAGGGTTCATTTGACCTAGTGTTTCGCCATGGGGAGCTCCAGTGCTTTTTGTCAAGAAGAAAGATGGAAGCCTGCGACTCTGTATTGTGTAACCCCCTTCACGCTTAAGGCCGAGATTAGTTCTTAAAAACGTAATTAATGTGGAATTAGAGACCTTAAATGATTTTTGGGACTTAAACAAAACCAAATTTCCCAAAATCATGGCTTACAAAAACTTTTACAAAACATGTTCATGATGGTCTCACAATCACATTTCAATACTAAATGGCCTGTACAAGTTGATTTCATTCACAATTATCAGAGTATAAAGCAAATTCCCGACACACTCGGGTTCCATACATTAAATAAGGGATTTACAAAGGCTCAAAGCCCACAATTCAATACCCTTAACTTGGGGATTACACAAACTATACTATCAATCCCATTTTACACAATTGTTTCCCAAAAACATCCAATAAATATACATGATAACCAATAATCCCCAAATATACTCCTAACTGGAGTTCTAACTACTCTTCGTCGCCCGCTTGCCTTTTGATCCTTCTGCCCTGTCTAAAACATGGTTTTTGGGAGAGTGAGATTCTAAGGAATCCCCGTAGTAACAAGTCAATCATATAATGTACAACCATAATGCATGTAAGCAAATCATTATTCACAACAAGCAACTACAACGGCAGTTATAGCGGCAATGGTTAGTATGACACATGTCATCCCTTACGATTGCTCACGCTGTATTGCATCACAACAATCAACACAGTATAATTCACCACAGCTGGGATCCATATAAAGCATATCATAATCACAAGCCACATAGGCAAGATACACACACACAGCCCACGGCTGGTTTCACAAAGGCTGCCCCCACTGGTCGGATTCACAAAGATCCATGTTGATTACGACAGCAGTTCAGCGGCCGACCTAGAGATGACCACTGTCAATCCCTACACGGCTCACGCGGACCTGCTCACGGCGTAATGGACCATGGCACATATTTCACAACTTAACGATAAGATATGCATGCCAAGACATCATACAAGATATGAGAGAAAAGTCACTACCTTGATCCTTCCGTGCGTGTCCTAGCGCCGGTCTCTCCCGAGGAAGGCAAATATCAAATGCTATATTCATAATTAGGGACGAAGGGTTATATTCTATTCCAAGACTTAATTAACTTGAAACACTTAGTTTTGGTTATCATAATTGACTCTTTAGAGGCCCCAAATGCCTCTAATAAAAGCCCTAAAAGGTTGGGAAACAATAGGTTAAAGATCCCCTTTCGATAACACAAAGTGCCAAAACACAGGGTTGGGCCGCGGCCCACCATTCCTTGGGCTGCGGCCCAAACATGGTCAGAAGGTCTTGGGCTGCGGCCCACCACTCTTGGGCCGCGGCCCAAAACAGGCCAGAAAGGTTTGGGCCGCGGTCCACCACTCTTGGGCCGCGGCCCAGAAGTTTCTGATTCTGGGCTGAACTTCGAAAAACCATAACTAATTCTAGAAAAATCGAAACAAAGTGATTCCAAAGCCAAATGAAAGGTATATAAGTTCTCTTTCAAGAAAAAATACATCCCTTCACTGGGAATCACTACAAAATTACAGAATCACCAAAAACTAACCACTACTCCAAAACAGAGTTCTGTTTCAATCCCAAACTTTGGACAACCATATCTCACAGAATTCTAAACGAAATGACACAAAATATATGTCCATTTTGAAGCTTGGGATGTGAACTTTAAGACTGGAAAGTTTCATAATTTTCCAATTCCATTTGGTCACTCAAAACGCTCGTGCAAACAGACTGTGCGAAACAGAGCTCAAACCAGTCAACTTTCCAAATTTTCCCAAGTGATTTTAGTGAACCCAAAATCAACAACCAAGCTCATTCCCACACAAAATCACTCAAGGAATTCAATGGGAATGCCAAAATCACCAAAATCCTATTCCATTATCATGCTTTGGTTTTGGGTAACATTAAACACTAAACTCCCAAAATCTCCAAACTTAGCAATTTCAAACCCAAATAAATTCTATCTATCCAAGATGCATTCCAAACATACAAATTTCATACCAACACATACCAAACTCCTAATGGCCCTCATTTTCGAAAATGAGCCCAAAATTCCATAAAATTCAAAGTATTTCAAATGGTATGAAACTTAGATAGAAAGATAGGTCTCACTCACCTTATCAACTTTCTCAAAGGGAGTTCTTGATTCTCCAACAATCAATTTTCGTGTGGCACAAATCACAACCAAATGACCAAACTACACACACCAAAATGAAGCCCATTACTCAAGGATCAACTTTAATGAAGGGAGTTTGAGCAAAGGAAAGCATTTACTTACCCAAAAATCAAGCTTTCTTCTTTCCCTTGCCTTCAACAATGGTGGACTAGAGAGAGAAGAGAGAGAACGTGAGAGAGAGAAGGAGGAGAGGTGGAGATGATGATGAAGTGCAGAAAAAAATCTGCCCCACCCCCTTCACATGCCTCCAAAAACGCATAGGAGAGAGAGGAGAGAGAAAAAGGTGATTTTTGTCTCCTATGTCTCATCCTATGGTCCACCATAATGCCACTTGGCAACATCTCATCCCTTAATCTCTACTACCACACACATATACACCAATTAATCTCTCTAATCCATCCATTAGCCATTTGATCACACTTCTCATTTTTCTTTTAGTTAGTAATTAATTTCTCCATTAATTACCACTTATGGCCAATATTCCCATTATTCCAATTTTTCGGTCATTATGACATATTAATTTAATATTGCCATAAAACACATAATAATCCCAATTAAATTCATAATTATCCATAATAATCATGATTAACCCATAATCAAAAATTGGGATATTACATATTGATTACAGGGAGTTAAACAAAGTGACTGTTAAGAACAAAAACCTACTTCCTAGAATTGGCGATTTGCTCAATCAGTTATCTGGTTCCTATGTATTCTCAAAAATTGATTTGATATCAGGTTATTACTACCTCAGAGTAAAAGTAGAAGGTGTACCAAAGAGAGCTTTAAGAACCAGATATGTCCATTATGAGTTTCTAGTAATGCCATTTGGGCTTACCAATGCACTTGCAATATTTATAGACTACATAAATCAAATTTTTTGTCTGTATCTGGACCAATTCATAACAGTCTTCATTGATGATATTTTAATGTATTCATAGAGCAGAACAGAGCATTAAAAGCATTTGAGAACAATATTGAACACATTTCTGGGCCATGTAGTCTCACAAGAAGGGGTCTTAGTAGATCCTAGCAAGGTAGAAGCAGTACAGAACTAGAAGAGGCCGGAAACTATTGTTGAGATACATAGTTTTCTAGGTCTTGCCAATTATTACAGGCAATTTATACAAAATTTCTCCAGAATTGTTTTGCCTTTGACAAAGTTGACATAGAAAACTCAACCTTTTGTGTGGGATGATAGTTGTGAGAGGAGCTTCACAGAGCTGAAGGAGAGATTAACAATAGAATTAGTATTAACAATCTTAGATCCACAGTTGACCTATGTGGTCTACAGTGATGTGAGTAAGCATGGATTAGGATTTGTCTTGATGTTGCAGGAGTGTGGCATATGCCTCTTGTTAGTTGAAGCCTCATGAACAGAACTATCCCACTCATGATCTTGAGTTAGCAGTAGTTGTATTTGCACTAAAAATCTAGAGACACTATCTTTATGGGACAACTGTGGAGCTGTAATGTGACTACAAGAGCTTAAAGTATTCGTATGATCAGAAAGACCTAAACATGAGATAGCACAGATGGATGGAGCTTTTTAAAGATTTCAACCTGAAAATCAAGTATCATCCAGGAAAGGCTAATGTAGTGGAAGATGCATTGAGCCATAAGACAGTATAGGTGGCAGCCTTAATGATTCAGGAGTCAAGACTGATTGAAGATTTTAGAGGTCTTAATCTGTCTAATCAGATTATGATTTACGGAAACAATGTTAGTCAGGTAGAAAATGATCTAAGAACATCAATCGTAAAAGCTGCAGGGCAAAAGGGCATAGTATATTTGGAACATGATTGAAAGAGGAGAAACTTAGGAATATGACTTGTCATGAGTGGACTAGACAGAAACAGAAAGCAGATATATGTTCCACCACAAACAAAACTGAAACAGCAAATCCTAGATAAAGTGCATAAGAGTAAGTATACTCTGTACCCAGGAGCAACTAAAATGTATCATGACTTCAAGTCCATGTATTCGTGGCTAGGGATAAAAAGAGATGTGACAAAGTTTGTTGCTCATTGTCTCACTTGTCAGAAGGTGAAAGTCAAGCATCACCGACTGTCAGGGCTCTTACAAAACCCTGAAATTCCTGAGTGGAAATGGGAGAGCATCATTATGGATTTCATGACAAGATTACCCAAAATCAGAAATCATGAAGCAATATGGGTAATTGTCTCATTTCCTACCAATCAATATTCACTATTCTCCTGATAAGTTGGTAAAGATCTATATCAAGGAGATTGTGTGATTACATGGTATCTCAAAGAAAATAATTTTTGATAGATATCCTCAATTCACTTCCAAGTTTTAGAAGGCAGTACATGAGACTTTGGGTACCAAGCTTAGATTCAGTATGGCCTAACATCCTCAGACAGATGGAAAAATAGAAAGAACAATACAGATGCTAGAGGATATGTTCAGGGCATGTGTACTAGATTTCAAAGGAAGTTGGGATTGATTCCTTCCACTTGCAGAATTTGCATACAACAACATGTATCACTCGAGCATTCAAATGGCTCCATATAAACCGTTGCATACAAGGAAATGTCAATTGCCCTTGTGCTGGATGGAACTATCTGAGAGGCGGTTATATGGACCAAATATAGTTGATGTAATATTCCAAAATACATCCAAGTGTTAAATGTAATAGACAATGAAATAAAAGGATTAATGGCACCTTAATTAATTTTGCCATGATCAAGGGTAAAAGAGTCAATTGCCACTTGATCTTGACAATAGATTTGGGAAACAAATTGAAGAACCAAAATTTGTTCTTAAAAAGTAAAGGTAATGATGAAGATGATTAAAGTAAAAGACTCCTCTTTTTCTAAAATTGGACTACATGACTCATGCTTACATAAGCAAGACAAATGCAACAAATTTCCTCTCCTTTTTCCTCAATATTTCGTCCAAGACAAGAGCAAGGAAGAGAGAGGATTTAATCAATGCAACTCCCTTACTTTTGAGAAGTAAATAGATGTCCAAGCAAAAAGAGAAGCAAGAAAAGAGAGTTTGGTCAAAGTCCACCTACTTTTGCAAGAAGCATATGACACACACGCACACATGCAACATACAAAGATATAAGTCAAAACCAATTTCCGCCTTTCCATCTATGAATGTTATCCAAGGCACCAAGAGAGAGAAGAGAGTATAATTAATTGCTATCTTCACTTTTTACTCAAAGAAAGATGGTCAAAGGCATAACAAAAGGAAGAAGAAGATAAGTCAAACACACTACTCCCTCTTCATCAATTTTTACGGCTACGAAGAAGCAAGAAGAGTGAGCGGATTAAAACAATTAATTCTTCACTATTTATCCAAGGAAAGATGGCTAAGTGGGAAGAGAAAGGAAAGAGAAGAATTTAACTAAATGAACCTAACTACAATTAGAAAATTACCATAGGATTTTTACCTAAAAAGATTGAATCTTGGCCATATATTTTCTTATCTCTTTTGGCCTACTTTTCGGCCAAGTATTAATGTGTTAAGGGAAGAGAAAAACTTATCATTTAACATACTCTCTCTGCATCTTCAAGTCGGTCAAACAGCTGCACAAAGGAGAAAAGAAGAAACAAAGTGAAGGTGAGTTCTTCCATCTTTATTTTCACCTCCTTAACCTCATATATGGCTCAAATACCCTTTATAAACATTGTTCCTCTTGATGAGAGCTTCATGTCTATCATTTTAGAATTTCAAGAGGAGGTGTTTTGAGTCATCTTCTAGAAACAAAAGTTGTAGAATCAAAGAAAGAACTTGAGGAGGAGTAAGAGGTGAGTACTAGCTTTAATTTAAGGTTTGGGTTGTGTAGGTTGAATGAGTAGAATGAGTATTTTGATATATGTAATTATGCCCTAATTTTTTTCCAAGTTAGGGTTTGGATAAGTTATGGTGTTTTGGTTACGTATTTGGTGTTTTACGATGATTAGAAACCATATGACACAAGTTTGATGCTCAAATTAAGAGTTTGGTAATTTCTGGAATTTTTTTTGATTTTTTTGCCCAAAATAGGACATGTAAAAAGAGTGGAAATTTGGTCATTTTGATGTTACCATTGTGTTCAACATGAAAAATGGTGGGAATAGCCTTAGGTTGTGAATTTTGGGCCTTGGAAACTCAAAATGCAAAACTGGATTTTTTGCTCGAATAGGATTCCAGCAATGTACATTGATTATGTGGTGTTTTTGGATAATCGAATGATGTTCAATGAAGATGAAACTTTCCAGAATAAAAGTAAACATATCAAGCTTTAATTTGATAGGTCATTTGTATCATTTAAATTTATACAATGGGAGTTAAGAATTTTTGAAGTTAGGTGATGAAAACTGGGTTGAATTCTGGCACTGTGCAATAAATGACAATTCTGGGAATGTTGTGCGTCCAACTGGATGTGGCTGGTATTTCTTGAAAACTAAACTAAATAAGGGTCATATAGCCTTTAGAATCACTGCAATTATATTTTTGTACATAAAGATATGATTTGTAAAAGTCGATGAAAAATTCAAAGGTAAACCTCTAACTTCACCCTAGATGACTGAACTCTTAGACTTCATTCTATTGTTGTAGGCTCTCATAAGTCAATATTAAGATCTCTTCTTGACGGGATTATATTTGAATAAAAAGTCTTAATCTTAGGCCATAATGCTCCTACCATGTCATACAAAGCTGGGGAAACCAACCCCCTCCATAGGAAGTGAGATTACTGCCTTCCCAGGCCTACAAGAATAGACAAAACGAGATAGGATTTGGCTATCTGTACTTATGATGACCACACAGCCCTCTCTACGTCTCGCTACGTTCCTTTTTGGTATCTCAAAATGCCATACATAAAGAAGGTTTTGAGAAATCAGAGTTGAAGCTTGGCTAGCTGGGCTATCCTAGACCTAAACTAGAGACCTTGGCATATGGTAATAACTATGAACTCTAAGGTTAGAAAATCAATCTTTTAGGTTAATTGACCACTTTAGCTCCTTAGTTGACTTGATGAAATGACCATAATAATAACCAACCCAAGTATTATGAGTTATTAAAGAATTGGCATAGGTAATAACCTATCATATGTAATTCTAACTATAGGATTCGATATCTATCCTGAGCGTAAGAAATATGTGCAAGAACAAGATTGGAAAGACTAAAGTGACTCTTTCTCTTATATCATGTATAATGCTTGTATGTATGTGCTTATCATTGAATTGTGACGAACATGAATACATATGTGAAATTTGTCGTGAATGTGATGAATGTCAAAAATTGTGATGAAGGTCACGAATGTGAATACCGCTGTGTATGCTGCTGTGAATGCTGTTGTGAATGCTGCTTTATGATAATCACTTACATGCTTGTTTATTATATGTCATATGAGTGAAAAATTACTACTGAAATTCATATGAATCTCACTCTTTCTAATGACTAACCTATAGCCAGGGCAAGTGGATCGAAGGAGAAGCAGGTAGCCAAGGGCGGGTAGTGCTCATGGCTAGGAGATTAAAGTTTTGTGTTGGTTATCAACTTTTGGATAATTGTATATGTTGTATATGATTAAATAAAAGATCAATATAGTAGAGGTAGGCGTTACTTGTAACCCCCTGCCGTATAAACAGTAATTATAATTCAAAAAATACATAATTAAGATGAATTAGAGACTAACGGTTATACAAAACTTATTTCAATACAACCCTTATGGTAGGGTTTTCACAAATTTCTTTCAAAATCCCTTTTTAAACCTGATCTCAAATTTCACAATTCGAATATAATTACCCTGCGCAGTTAAATCACATTTATATATCAGAGTGTACAACAAAATCCTGACAACCCTCGGATTTCATATATAAACTAAGGGTTTATAAATTCCCATTTAGGGGATTACACCAAATCATCTTGATATTTACATCCCAAATAGGTACAGTAATCCAAATACCAAAATTGATAACCAACATCCAAATTCAAAATCTCCTTAAGGAGTCCTATCCGCCCTTGGTCATCTCCTTCCCCTTGGAGCCACTTGCCCTGTCTGAAGGTTAGTCAAAGGAAAGAATGAGATTCAAAAGAATCTCAGTAGTAACAAACCACTCATACCACATATAATCACATAGCATGCAGGTATATCATTAACATCACAGCACGAATATAGCATATACAATCTGTCAAGTATACACATTGCCTTCATGACATTCACATTCATAATGGTATATCAACGGCCGAGATAGAGATGACTTGCATTACTCCCTAAACAGCTCACGCCGACAATCGCATATTGTAATACACATAGCCTTACGGCTGATAAATAGTCAATCGTTCGTAAACTACCACCCTAGCGAAATGGTCCTCCGCTATTGGAACCCCCCATGCGGCTGTAGGTGAAAGACACATAAATACACAGGCTTTGCAGCATCCACAATATCACAACAATGATAACACATAGATACACTGCATTTACACGTAATATAAGGGAAGAGTTACTACCTTGTTCTTTCCTGATGTGCAGTGCACTAGCACCGGTTGCTCATGATCAGGGCAAATATCAAAGCCCATAAACCAAAATCAAGGACAACGGATTAATCCTTATTCTAAATTCTTATCTTCATAACACATAGATACACTGCATTCAGATCGTAATTCACATCATATTCTTTAAAAGTGTTTATTAACAATAATTGCATTCACTTTTAAAGTCATTAGCCCTTAATCTCAAGTTGGGGCATTACATATCTACTATAGACTTGTGAAATTGTATGTAATCCCCGGTATGGGAACTAAAACAGGCGATATGCCCTTAGACACCACTAGTTATTGGATATAACCTGAGAGTCTGTCAGGAATTTTTGTTAAGTACTCTGATATTGATAAATAGAACAGAACCGAATAGGCCAAATAGATTTAAAAAGTGGAAGTGAGACCGTATTAAACAGGTTTTGAAAAGGTTTTAAAAATCCACTTTATCATAGGATCAAATCATGTCTTGAAGTCGGGACCTTTAATGAGTTTTAAATTATCCTTTAGTCTCTTGTTAATTTTATGACATGTTTTCAAACCTTATTAACGGCTTTCTAGTGAGGGGGTTACAGTTGATTAGACAACAGAGCAGATTAGGTTGATAAAGCAGAGGTTATTAGCTGCTCATAGTAGGTAGAAAAGTTATCTGACAAGAGGTGGAAACCTCTAGAATTTAAAGTCGGAGTTCATGTATTTATTAAAGTCTTGCTTGTCACTGGTGTAACCCCCTCACCATAATCATATCCGAATTTCGAGATTTAAGTGAATTAGAGACCAATAAGATAAAATCACAATTTATAATCCGACCTCCAAGAGATGGGGTATTTAAAAAAATCAGTTATAAAGCATACTTAATCCTGGTCTCACATTCACATGCGGATATAACTACCAGAGAAATCAGAGTACATAATAAATATCAAAGTGCGGAAACCAAAATCCCGGCAAACCCCGGGTTACTTACATAAATAACTTGGGTTTAAGATTTCCCAATAATGGGGATTACACAACCAAAATAATCATTTACATTCTTATGTACAATTGTCAATCCCACATCCAAAACTATGATAACCAACTACCACTTAGATTTCGGAGTAAGCCTAACTACTCCTGGTTGTCCGCTTCCCTTTTGAGCCACTCGCCCTGTCTGAAAAGATTAGTCATATGGAAGGGGTGAGATTCTAAAGAATCCCAGTAGTAATAACAATTTCATACCACATGCAATCACATAATATGCACACCAATAATCTCATACAGCAACACAAGTCACTCCACCCTCATCCCCTTTTACCGCCGGGAAGGCATACGACCTTAACCCGAACCGTTGTTAGCGACTTAGGGACTATTGGCGTGGCAGTGCATACAATTAGCCACATGGCTCAAATATAGCCTTTCGGCTTTCACAAATGGCCCGTCGGCCTTCACAAATAGCCTTTCGGCTCACAATTAGCCTTTCGGCCCATATATACACATATATCACACCCTGACCTCATCCCCTTTTACCGCCGGGAAGGCATACGACCTTCACCCGAACCGTTGTTAGCGACTCAGGGACTATTGGTATAGCGGTGCTTCCACAGTTTTCACAAAACTTGCAGCATACGATTTTCATTTCAAAACAATGACATAATATACATACAATGTATCACACAAGGCATAAAGAAAGAGTCACTACCTGTATCCTTCCTGACTGGCTCTGGCACCTTAGCCTCACGAGGACGACAGATGTCAAATCCTATATTAATTAGGGACAACCAATCAATCTCTTTTCCATATGTACATTTCAATGATACTCTAAGTTGGTTATCATTTAGGACTCTTTAGATGACTAATAGAGGCCTAAACATATGCCTAAAGGGTTGGAAGACACTACCCAAAAGACCCCTTACACGAAGGCAAAACACCTATTTTTGACAGTCTCACTCGAGCACAACTGCTCTCACTCGAGCACGAGTACGGACATCACTCGAGCACAAGAGAGAGTGAGCCTGCGAGTGAGCACCTGAGAGCACACACACAGCTCTCCAAGCACTGGATCACTCGAGCACAGCCATGTGTGCTCGAGCACACACCCCATACCTGCGAGTGAGAAAGCACACTCGTGCAACTTTCCCGCGAGCATCAACCCGAGAGCACCAACTCACACCAGAAGCACAAGCTCACTCGAGCACGACCCTCAGTGCTCGAGTGAAGCGGCTATGCTCGCGAGTGTCAGAGCACACTCTTGGCATCAACCAGCGAGTGAGGACCCGAAAGCAACCTCAACTCTGGACTCGCACCTTCACTCGAGCAGAACCATGCTCACTCGAGCATGTTCTTCGCTCACTCGAGCACAAGGCGATGCTCTCGAGCACAACCCATAAAACCTAGATAACTCGAAGCACAACAGGGAAAAACTTGCATATCACTCGAGCAAGTTCTTCCTCTGCTCGAGTGATGTGCATCAGAGACCCAAAACGCAGCCAAAAACCAGAAACTCCAGATGGTCAAATTCACTCCCAAAGGTTCCCCAAACTCTTCCCAATGCTCACACTCACTAAGCACTAACTAGGGAATATATTGGCCACTTCAAAAACACCTCAAAAACCAATTTGACCACAATCATTCATTAAGGTCTCAATGACACACCATATCCAAATTCCCTTAACACCTTTTTAACATTCCAAATTACATCAAATGATCATATATCTCCAAACTAAATCATTTTCAATCATCAATCATAATGATCTTCACATTTCCAGAAATAGGCATATTTAGGGCAAAATTCCAGATTTGACCAACTTAGCCAAAAATCACAAGCAATACATTAAAATGCACTAAATGCCTACCTCTTCTCTTTGCCCAATCAAGAACCTTGATTCCTCAACTTTCCACTTTCGACCAACTCACAAATCACCACTTCTCAAGATTCTACAATCATCACAATGTAGCTCTCATTGAGATGAACAATATTATAGAGGAGGTTTGGAGCAAAGGAGAATCACAACTTACCAAGATTCAAGCTTTTCTTCCCCTCTTTCTTGCTTGTCCAGCGAAAAATGCAGGAAGGAGAGGAGAGAGAAAACGAGAGAGAGAAATGGGAGGAGGATGATGATGGAGAAGAAGCACCTCTCTCTTGCACACACACACTCAACCGAATAGAGAGAGAGAGAGAAAAGAAAAAGTGCTATTTTGTCTTCTAGTGCTTCATCCAATGGCCACTCACATGCCACTTGTCATCATCTACTCAATTCCCTCTTTAAGCTCACCAAATCACAACACATAGGATTCCGACCCACGGTCAAGGAATCACAACCATTGATCTTAAATACCACATGTATTTATTCCCAAAACTTACATTACATTAATCATAATAGTGCTTAATTACACTAATTACAATGATTATCAGAGTTATCAGTCCTAGTCACAAATCGGGATATTACAACTGGTATCGGTAGGGCATTAAAGGTAAAGAAGCTAAGTCTAAGGTATATTGGTCCATTTGAAATCTTATCAAGAATTAGACCAGTAGCGTACCAGATAGCTTTACCCCCAAATTTGAGCAGATCACATGATGTCTTCCACATCTCACAATTAAAGAAGTATAACCGGACCCAGATCATGTAATTGAAAATGAAGATGTTGATGTGCGGGAAGATCTTACATATGAGGTTGGACCTGACTAAATCATTGATTGGCAGGAGACATAACTCAGGCACAGGAGTTTCCCGTTAAAAATAGTTTGGAAGGGACTATCTCCTCAAGAAGCCACCTAGGAAACAATGGAAGATATGCAAAAGAGTAACCTAGAATTCATGAATGTGTACATGTAGTAAATTTTGGGGAGGAAATTTTATTAAGGGGGGAAAGCCATAACATCCCAAGTTTTATTCACTAATATTCCTTGTATATTTGTGACACTAAATAGAATAAAATGGTGAATTTTTGTGCATTTGGATTGACAAAATTATATGAGAAGAGGCCACACAAATTTTGTCCAACATAAGACATGAAAAGCCTAATTTTTGTCTTCCAAAAAGCCTATTCTTGAAAGCCAAATAGAAGAAAAAGGGAAAAGAACCAATTTAATAAAAAAATATAAGAGCAAAATGGTTAGTTGCCATAAAGTAAGAAGCCATTTATTTTTCCCTTTAATTGGGATAAATTTCAGCCAAGAGGGAAATAAAAGAGGGAAAAAATAATTATTAGAGAAAATATGTGCCATGTGCATGTATTTTAGGCCAAGTAAAAAGCAAGAAGCAAGAAGTCAAATGTTGCATGCTAATTAGCATCAAAATAATATTACTTATGGAGGCGGAATTAGGATAGTTTAAAAGATGATTATCCCCTTTCAAGAGGCATGGCCAACATTAGAAAACAAGAGAGAGAGAGAGAGAGAGAGAGAGAGAGGGAGGGAGGGAGGGAGGGAGTTTTACAAAAATACAAGAAGAGAAGAGAGAGCAAGTGGTTCAAGAAGAAAACAAGGTAAGATGATAGTGAAATTCATGTGTTCTTGCTTGCAAATTCATGGGAAAACTTTCTTTAATCTCTAAGCCTTCTTGAAACACATGTGTAGAGCACAAAATCAAGAGAAAGAAGAGAGAAATGACATGATTTGGAAGGCTTAGAGAGAGAAACAAGAGGTAATCACAAATCTTGATTTTCATGATGATTCAAGGTGCTTGATTGTTGTTGTGGTTGTTTGGTGGCTTGTTTTGGTTGATTTTGTGATTTGGGATGCTCAAAACCTAAGGAGGGATGCTACCCAAATTGACAATAATCATGTGCAATAAGTGTTTTAGTGGTTAATCATATGATTACATGAGAAAAGAAGGGTGTTTTAAAGGTTAAAACATGAAAACTGATTTTCCAACTTAATTTTGGAATTTTCAGCCAGACTTGGAACAAAGGATTAGAGCTGAAATTTGGTTAATTTGATGGTTCCATTGTGTTTATAATGGAAATATTTTTTAGGGAACATGTAAAATATGAAGTGTGAAGGCTTTAGGGTGTTAAATGAAAATTTTACCTCTAAAACCCTAACATAGGCTATGTCAAGGGCATTTTTGTCATTTGAGCATGAATTTGCCAAATCCGAGATAAAACATGGATTCTACTCATGAAATTGTGTAGGAATAGTATGGGTCATAGTTTTTGGAAAAGTACAGTTAGACCAAGTATAAATGGACTTAGACCAAGTCCTAAGGGATATTTTGGTTATTTTGCAGTTTTAAGTAAAGACAACCAACTGCATGAGTTTGAAATCATACATGAATGAGTAATAGCTCTTTTATTCTAAATTTGGAATATTAGGACTTGTTAGTCGCCCAAGCCGGAACAAGGTTTAGTAGACAACGAAAAGGGATTTTCAGGTAGTAAATTTATCTTTCATACACTATATGATTGTTTATATGCCTCATTGTGACACGAGTTGTAGACACACAACCTAGTTGTGGTGTGGGAAAAATAGAAATACCACCTGGTGGTAAAAGCACAAGTACCATCAGGCCCAGTAGGACCTAACTAGGGCAGTGAGACAAGTCCAGTAGACAGTCATCTATGCCAGAACAGTAGAACAAGTAAGAGTCATATAGTCATATGATTTTGAACAGTGAGCACAACAAGGCTAGTAGTGGCACAAATAGTCATTTGTACTTGAATGCTGAGCAAATAGACAGGTCTATAGTGTTATAATTTTGTTTCTTATATGGTGCGTTGCATGTTTATTTATCGCATTTTATATGATTGGTTGTGTGTTACTATTGACATCTTTTGATACTTTTGGATATTGTATATATTTTGTTCAAACCCTATGGGATTTCTTGTAAATGTAATCGAGTAGTATGTATCAGTATACTTATGCTATTTCTGTATGCCCATTAATTGTGTGTGGTTACTCTGTTAATTATCAAAATGTTGAGGGGTTTGACAGCTGAAGCCAGATAGGAAAGAAGGAGTAGAGGCATCGTCGAGTTAGGAGGAAAGGGATATATTAAAGGGAGGTGGGCCCCACTTTTGTTTTTATAATTAATATATTCTTGTTTTTCTTTTTCCATTTCTTTTATGCTAAAGTGTACTTTTAGTTCTTGAAGTTTACATGAGATATCATTTTAGCCCCTTAAGTTTAAAAAGTGTGCTTTTGGTCCTAAAATTTTAACACTGTCAATATAGTTAAAGGAAAATGTTGACATAGCAAACTTAAGTAATGATTGTGCAACTAACAAAACAAGCTTAGATTTTAATTTTTTTAATTTATTATTATTAACTTTAATTTTAGAAAATTGTGCGAGATTAATTTCTTTGTCAAATGAAGATATTGATAATATAACAAAAAAATATTGTTCTCAAATTGCTCAATAGATATGAAATCTCCATCTCTCCATTATTGCCTTCAAATATCCCTCTCCTTTAACTTCTCCAAGCTGTGATAGCATGCAAGCTCAAAGTGAAATTGGCAGGATTCCAAATTTCAATGTGTTTCACACCAGGTTCTCAGGCCCGAACCGAAAACCGGCCAACCGGCCGGTAGACCAGTTTGGTCCGGTGACCTTGTTAGGGTCAGTTTTTTATTTTTATTTAAAATCGATTTTTTTAAATTTTTTTCTTTAGAAATTCATATTAATAATCCTAAAATCTTCAATTTCTCACCAATTTAGTGGCAAGTTAGCTCCAGTTTGACTCCGGTTTGACCTACTGACCCTTGACCCAGTATCCAGGTCGGGTCAGTGATTGGTTTGGGTTTAATTACCTTGGTTTCATATCATCACATACACGAACAGGTAGATCTGAAGCGTTAATTTTAATATAACATGATTGATTTATGAGAACGATGAGATAGGGGTAAAAGGTAGATTACGTCATGAGGCTGTGGCCAAGTTACAAATTCGTTCAATCCAACTAAATTTTAGGATCTACCCAAACTGTATAACATGAACGCGGCTAATGCCTCTCAAATTGGGGATTATCATTCGTAGCAATTTTGTTATGACAACCAGGAGAAATTGAGGAAGAAGACAGAAAGTTAATGGTAGATGGAGAGACGAGAGATTTCGGATCCGCTAAGCTATCTTTCTTATATTATGAATATCTTTGTTTGACAAAGAAATTAATCTCACACAAGTTCATAAAATTATAAGTAATAATATTATATTTGAAAAATTAAAATTTAAACTTACTTTAACAACTGCACAGTCATTACTTAAGTTTACCATATTAGCATTTTCCATTAACCACTTTCACGATGTTAACATTTTAGGACAAAAAGTATACTTTTTAAACTTAAAGGACCAAAATGATGCTTCATATATGTAAGACCCTGCCTTACATACCACTTATTATCGATATTAGTCAGAGTAGCAATTGCACAATTCAGTGGACTTATAGGAATAACAAAATTATACTGATATTATTGAAGCAATATTGCTTGATTATATTACAGGATTTCCCCACAGGGGTTTATACATAATAATTACAGACCTTATAACAATAAAAGTTCATCAGATAACCAACATATCCTCTTGTGCTCTTCCGAAACCTTCTGTTGCTAGTAATTACAATTCTACCCTCTGAGCCGCTATCTATTGCTGAAATTTTTTTTCACCTATGGAAACAGTGAGATTCAATAATCTCAGTAGTAACATACAATTAGACATATATGATGTGAAAATAAATATGCCATACACCATGTTATGTGAAATGATAGAATGTTGTGTGCACATATTGTAAGGCCAAACTACTGTTTGCAACCCTGGCTTAACTTTGCGCCTCCGTTGAGTCCCAGACCACAACTAAGCTAATATTTGTGTCAAAGACACTATGCTAATGTTACAGAAGATGGCATACACAAACATACAATAATCACATGGTGCATGAGAGAAAGAGTTACTACCTAGAATTGCCCTTTCTTGCTCTATTATCTGTTTGGTACTTTTGATCCAGCTCGAGCTATTACTGATTCCTATAAATTAAATTTAACAAGTAAATAGTTATTACTTGAACTATTACCACCTTTAATCACAGTTTGTTGGTTATCTATCACAGTTTCAGCAATTTCTTTCAAGTACAATTCTGTATAGTGTAGTTTAATTGTTTCCAGAAAACTGGCAAATTTTTAGTCAACTTTGGAAAATCACAATTAATTCTATCAAATTCTAAATTTACTAGTTCTAAAGCCTATATGAAGCTCTTTAAGTGCTCTTTTATGAAAAAATACTCAAGTTTGACTATTACAATCACATTATTCCTAGAAATTCATCAAACTTCCCCTATTCCAGATTTCCTTCTAGAAACAGGGCACAACTTCAAAAATCCATATCTTGTAATGTACTTATCCAAAAATCATGATCTACCTATCAAATTAAAGCTCTACATCTCTACTTTAATCCTACCAAATTTCATAATATTCATACTAGGTTTGGCTAAAGAAATTCATTGCATAATTAGACTGCCTGCAGTGAAACAAATCAAACAGCATTTCCCCTTAACTTCTATAATTTCCAAATTTGCATACAATTATCCAAAAATCATGAACACATATATTTCTACACAATTTTCCCTTCTAAATCCAATGAAAGCATCAAAATTATTCCAACTCCTTCCCTTGGTTTTGCACATGGCCGAAACTTACAACCCTTATAAGGGAAGTTGTGTTTTCTCGATTTCTCTTGATTAACCACTTCCTTTTCACTTATTATCATATGATTAGACACTTAAACACCCAATAAACTTGATTTATGGAAATTTTGGCAACATTTGATCTTAGGCTTTCATCTTCCATATTTCACAAAATCAACCAAATCAAGCCAATATCAACAACAACCACCACAACAACAACCTACTAACTAAGAGGATTAAGGTTTTTGAGATTACCTCTTGATTTCCTAGCTTTCTCTCTCTGGCATCACTATTCACTCTTTCTTCCCTCTTGATTTTGCTTGCTAAACATGATTTCCAAAATGAAGAGATTAGAAGAGGTTTTGTATGGATTTGAGAGGCATATACGCTAGAAATCACAAGTTCTTGCCTTGATTTGTGCCTCTTGCTTCTCTTTTGTGCTTAAGCTCTTCAAGCTCTTGAGACCTCTCTCCCTTTCTCTCTCTATATCTAACTCCACCTCCTTAAAGATATATTATTTTATTGGAATTATGACATGTGTTTTGCTTTGGCTTATCTATAATCAATTGGACTTAATTATTTCCCTTTACCTCATGCCATAAAATGACGTAAATGGAGCTTGGGAATCAACCAAATAACTTCTTCAATTTGCTTTATCAATTTCCTCACAATAAATGGCAAAATGGCTATTTATTACAAACTCAACTTTTGCCTTTTCAAACTTTGCCTTTTTCTTGGTTTAAAATGCTTTAACTTGGAAATTAAATCATTAACTCCATTGCTTCTTGCCCAAAAGTGACAACATGAAGCTCCCAAAGTAACCATGGAAGCTTCTTTATTTATCTCTTGGAAGGTTACATATATTAGCCTATAATTGTTGACTTTTCAACATCTTCATTTACTTGGCTATAACTTATTCCTCCTTGATTTAATTTTAACAAAGCATCTTATTTTCCCTTCTTCCTTCCTTGTTGGACGTCCCACCTATAAGAATAAGGGAAAATATGGGCTTTTAATTTTATTTAGCCAAATGACTATTTTGCCTTACATTTTTGTGATTTTCGCACAAGCTGACAAAATTTTCATAAAACTTTGAAAGCTCATATCTAATTGTACAGATGTTTAACTGGTATGGTTCCAAAGGCTATGTGACCTTTACTAAGTCTATTTTTAGGAAAAAATATATCCTTTAGCCAATTGACAGCTCATAATTCCCAAAATTTCCATTTTTGGACGTTGTCATAGAAACTTGCCAGTTTCACTAGGCTAACTTTAAAAATACATAACTCTTTGTGTACAACTTCAAATGACTTATATGACCAACTAAATTAAAGCTTGATAAGTCTACTTTTATTTTGGAAAATTTTACATTCATCGGACTTCATTTGATTATCTAAAAACACATGACATTCTCACTGCCACGAAGGAAAACACACTGGTAGCAAATTGTAACTTTGCGAGTTGTTCCAATGATATGAAATTCATAACCCAGGTCTAGCAGTCAACCTAATTTAGGCTTATTCTCAAGCCGTTAATCCCAAAACTCAAGATATTACAATATAAACTTAAAAGACTGAAAGTATACTTTGGCCTTTCTTTTATTATTTCTTTTCTTTTTTCTTCTTTCTTTCGTTTTCTTTAATTCTTACTCTTAAATTCATGTTTTTGGCATTGAGGAATGTCTAGCCCCTATTTTTAAATTCATGTTTTGAAAGTATACTTTGGTCTAGCAGTCATCTGAACTTGTCTAATAAAAAACATAACAACTCAGATCATTTTAATCCTAGTTGGCAATTGACTTATCTAAAAATATTCGATTTTGTTTTGTTTTTAAGAAAAATATGAGTTCATCATTTTGTGTTTTTTTTCCAAATCAAGATGTATACTTTTCTTGAAAACAAAACAAAATTTGATTTTTTTCAGATGAGTCACCCGCCAACTAAGATTAAAATAACATGATTTGTTATTTTTTATGGGACAGAGTTCAGATGGCATGATACTGTTGGAGTATGTAAGTATTCCTCCTATTTCTTAATTAACCACCATTATCCAAAATTCTCCAATAGTCTAAATAATTAACCATTTGTATATTTTATCCTAATTAAACCTTTATAGTATATAAATAATTAGAATATCTTTGATGATAAAATATGATAAATACTCTTATTTAGCCTGGCCAAACCTTATCAAATTTTCTCTCCATTGTTCTCTAAAAATACATGGGATTATTGTCATAAAATTGAATCCACTTAGGATAATTTCTTTATGGTCAAATAATTATATGGAAATTTCTATTTACCATGAAATAAATCTCAATTAAATTCAACTAATTATTAATAGATATACTACTCACAAGTATCAATCATATTTTACTATTTTCTTAATTTTATTGCTTATATATCTAAAATAATGTATTTGATTTACTCTACACCTCAAATTACTTAATACATCATATCCTAACTATAGAAATAAAAATTGGGATGTTATATTTATTCACCAAAATTCCTTGCACCTTTGTGGCATCAAAAGGAATAAATGGTGAATCTTGACACACTGAAAAGAATGGCAAAATAGTGCAAATAGTATACACACACAACATGATTATGTTTGGACACAAAGGTACAATTTTGGGTCCTTTAAAGGCTTAATATTAAAGCCCAAAATGAAGAAGGGAAGAGCATAATTTTTGGCCTAAGTCCTATCTGATTTTCGGCCAAAACAAAAAGAAGAGAAGGAAGACGCAATTTTTATACAAAAATGTAAGGGCAAAATGGTCTTTAGGCCATAAAGCTTTGCTTTTAGTTTTCCCTATAATTGGGAATAAATTTCGGCCAAAGAGATAAAGGAGAGGGAAAATATTTATTTGGATATAAATTGGGACATATGGAAGCATTTTGGCCAAGTTCAAAAAGATGATGACTTAGGTCAAATTAGCAAGTGATTATTAGAAATTAAGTATTATTATTTAAGGAGGTGAAGATTTTCTTCTTGAAGAAGCCATTTTATTCCTTCAAGAGGGCATCAATTTCGTCTAATAAGAGAAAGGAAAGAGAAAATAAATACTTGGCCATAAATTATGCCAAGTGGAAGTCATTAGAGACAAGTTCAAAAAGATGAGACAATTAGTCAAAACTCATTTGACTAATTAGCATTAAAATAATATTATTTTAAGGAGGTGGAAGGGTGATATTTTAAGAGCCCTTAACCCTTTCTCAAAGGCCACTTTTGGCAAAGACAAGGAGCAAGAAGATAGAGAGAGTCTTGAAGAAGAGCAAGAACAAGAAAGGGAGCAAGAGATCAAGAGGCCAAACATGGTAAGTAGGTTGTGAAATTCATGTGTTCTTGCCTTCAATCTCTTGGAAATCTCTTCTAATCTTCATATCCTTCTTGAAACACACATGTAGTAAGCATGAAAGCTAGAGCAAGAAGGAAGAGCAGGGACGGTTTTGAGGAAGCTAGAGAGAGAAGCAAAGGTAAACCCATAAACATTGATTTTCTTGTTGGATTCAATGTGGTTATTGTTGCTGTGGTTGATTATTGGCTTGTATTGGTTGAATTTGTGATTTGGGATGCTCAAACCCTAAGGGAAGATGCTACCCAAATTTAGCAGGAGCCCAAATTTATCCCTTAATGATTCTTATATCTTTGAAGTATTAAGAAAGTAAAATGGTAAATTTTGGAGAAAGTAATTATGTTTTTAGTGAAGTTGCCTATGAGGTAGTGAGCTTGTCATGTGATTTTAAATAATCAAATGATGAGAAAAAATTATTAAATTTTACAGGATGAAAGTAGACATCCTAAGCTTTACCTTGATAGGTCATATGATTCAATTAGAGCTATATACAAAAAGATATGAATTTTTGAAGTTAGCATAGAAAAACTGTGAAGTTTCAGGAACAGCATACAAAGATTGAAATTCTGAGAATTTTGTGATTCCATCTATGAAAAGTCTATATTTTTCCTTGAATTGTCTTTGTTTGTAAATTTGGAAAATAGGTTGGCCTAGATGTTATGCTGCCCAAATTGGTATTAAATGGTAGTTGTAACCTAATAGAATAGTCAATAAAGTGGTTAGGAGTAGAAAGGAACGCGTTTACGGCATCGAAATCGCAAAACCCTGATTTTCTCCTGAAAACCCATATATTTTGGTCAGAGCTGTAAATGGGCCTTAGAGTTGGATTTTCATTGATTTGATGGTTCCATTGAGTTCAGGAGGGAAAATTAGGTGGGGTTACAGCTGGTCGCTTTTTCGGAAAAGGCCGAAAAAACATAATTACGAAAACGCCCCTGAAACCCTTAAAGTAGGGCTGCCAAGGGTATTTTTGTAATTTGACATTAAATTTGATAATTCCAAGTCTGGAAAAGGATTCCTTGGGTGAAAATATGTAAGAATAGCCGATTTCAAAATTTCGGGAAAAGTACAGCCGGACTGGATACAACGGGGCTCGGTCGGGTCCCCGGGGGTATTTTAGTAATTTTTCAAGATAGACTCATATAACCCCCAAAAACACTATAGAAGTGTCTAAATAGTACATTTGACATTGTAGGATAGAATATGGAGCTTCTAGCTATTTGCACGTAGATCGAGACACACGTTTCGAGGCGGAAAAGGGTTAAGGTAGGTGACTTACCTTACTTGCATATATTCGATATCTTTACTCGTGTAATGATGTATGTGATTCCTTTACTTGATTGTGTAGAGCATATTTGAATAAATGAAGCTCTGTTTCTGTTTTGCTGTGGCCATAGTTTTGTTACATGAAACATTGAGCATGCAGAAATGTCATTATGGGGCAAACATCTAGTTAAAGCTAACATGTCATAGACATAGCATCTATCATGCATGTATTATGGGATCTGTTTCCTACTGAGATTCTCTCGAACTCACCCTCCCCTACCAACAATTTAGAGAGGAAAAGACAGAAGATATGATGAAAACAATGCAGAGAGCCATATGAGGGGATTGCAGTGGTGGAACGAAGACAAGAAGATGTCTCCTTTTTACTGGGATGGGTTTAGATACCCTAGTAGCCTTGTGTGGCTACATTATTTGAATTTATCAGGTACGTACCCCTTTGGGGAAATTATGTAATTATGTACATATTATCAGTATATTCATGCTAATCATGTGTTGCCCACCAAACTGCATGTCGTTTTCTGTGAATACTCTGAAAAAAGGTTAAAACATGGTAAGGGTGTGACACATAGAGGTTGACGTGGATGATTAAGAAACAACTTAGAATAATAATTTGCTGACTGGGCATGGAAAATTAATTTCCACCCAACCCTTTGCCTCCACCTCAGCACTTTAGCTCCATCTAACCCTCCTCTCTTCTCCCTCCCTCTTCTGAAAGAAGTGATGAAGTGGACATAAACGATTAAGTGAAAATTAACTTTACTTGCCCAGTTAGCAAACTATTATTCCAAGTTGAAGAAATACTTACATTTTGCAAGTGTACCACATCATCTGAACTTTGTTCAATGAAAGCATAACAACTAATATCTAGAGCTGGGAAAACCAGGCCCATTTAGGCCCAAGCCCGTCAAGTATCGAGCCTATGATTTAGAGGCTCCAAATGGAAGCAGGCCTAAAAGGGCCGGCCCTACACTACAGCCTTGCAGGGCTGGCCCTTTTAGGCCCGTTTAATATTTTTTAAAAAATAAATTAATATATGTAATATCCTTATATCAAATTATTAATATGAGAGACACCTAAATACCTAATAGAGTATTAGTAACAGGTAAATACTTATTAAATGGTTTGATTTATTTTGTTTTCTACAATGGTTTATTCATTTAAACTTTAAAAAAATTTAATTTGGAAATTAAATAATTATTTTAACTAACAATTTATGAGCTTTAAAAATAATGTATCTCAATTTAAAGAAAAATAATAAATAAATTGTAAAACTTGACAAAGATTTTTTTTAATTAAAATGAGTTTAGGCTCGTTTAAGCCCGAGCCAGTAAAGGGCCAGCCCTGTAGGGCCACGGGCTTCAAAAATTGAAGGTTTTACATGAAGCGAGCCTAAACGGGTTGGATCATTTAGGCTCGAGCCCGTTCAGGGCCGGTGTAACCCCTTTTAACCAAGGCCGAGATTAGTTCATAAAAACGTAATTAAGTTTGAATTAGAGATCATGTATGATTTGGGACTTATACAAAATAAAATTTCCCAAAAATCAGGGTTTCCAAAAACTTTTATAACACCTATTCCACAATGGTCTCATACTCACATTTCAAACATAAATGGCCTATGTGCGTTGATTCCATTCATACATATCAGAGTATAATGCAAATTCCTGACACACTTGGGTTCTATCCAATAAATAAGGGTTCTACAGATGCACAAAGCTCATAAACCTTTTCCCTTTTTCTTGGGGATTACATAAAACTATACTACGAATCCCAATATATACAATTATTTCCCAAAAACATCTAAATAATTTTACATGATAACCAATATCCAAAATAATTTCCTACACTGGAGCTCTATTCGATCTTCGTCACCCGCTTACCCTTAGATCCTTCGGTCCTGTCTAAAAAATTTGGTTTATGGGAGAGTGAAATTCTAAGGAATCCCCGTAGTGTCAAGTCACTCATAGTATGCACAACAATAAGGCATGAAAGCAAATCATCACATACACATAGCAACTACAATAGCAGTTACAGCGGCAAGGGCAGCTATGACTTATGTCACCTTTATGTTTGCTCATACTATGTTGCACCACAATAGTTCACACAATATATTTCACCACAATTGGGATTCATATAAAGCATTTCATACACAAGCTACACTATCAAAATTAACAATGCAAGCCATATCGACAAGATATATAACACACAGCCCACGGCTGGATTCACAACACGCTACCCCACGGGTCGGATTCACAAAGCAGTTTCACAACAATCTATGTCGATTACGATGGCAGTTCAACGGCCGAGGTAGAGATGACCAACGTCAATACCTAAACGGCTCGCGCTGAAGTGCTCACGTTGTAATGGATCATGGCACATTTTCCAATCACATTTCACAAAACCATGATCAGTCATGCATACCAAAACATCATACACAACATGAGAGAAGAGTCACTACCTTGGTCCTTCCGAGCGTGCTCTGGCACCGGTCTCTTCCGAATAGGGCAAATGTTGAAGCCTATAATTCATAATTAGGGATGAAGCATTATTCTCTATTCCAATACTCAATTGATTTCTCAACACTTAGATTTGGTTATCAATAATGATCCTTAAGAAGGTACAAATGCCTCTAATAAAAGTCCTAAAGGGTTGGGAAATAGTAGGTTGAAGATCACTTTTCAAAAACTCAAAGTGCTGGAATACAGGGGTTGGCCGCGACCAACCCAGACTTGGGCCGCGGCCAAGAAAAATCCTGTTTCTTGGCTGAACTTCAAAAAATCATAACTAATTCTAGAAAAATATAAATGAGATGATTCTAAAGCCAAATGAAATATATTTAAGTTCTATTTACTAAAAAATTTGGAACACTACTAGAAATCACCACACAATTCCAGAATTACACAAAACTCAACACTGCTCCAAAACAGAATCCAGTTTTAATCCCAATTTTTGGCAAAGCATAACTCTCAGTTCACAAAACAAAATGACATGAATTATATGTCTATTTTGAAGCTTGGGATGTGAAATTTAAGACTGGAAAGTTTCAGAATTTTCCAATACCATTTGCCCATTCAAAATGTCCATGAAAAACAATTGCCCACATAGAGTTTTTCGCTAACCAATCTTGCAACTTTTAAAACCAAGTTCCCAAAGGTTCAAAATTCATATCCAACACTCCTCCCACACAATTTTTGACAAAGAACACAATGGCAAGCTAAAAATAACCAAAATCCCAACCTATCACCATGCCCTATTTTGACCAATACACAAAACCAAACACAAAGTTGCCAAACTTTACTTTTAAGCTTCAATTCAATTCTATTCATTCAAAACACTAAACAAGACACTATTTCCATGACAACAACATACCATACTCCCCATGACCCTAAATCAAGAAAATTAGGGAAAATTTTCTAGAAATTCAAGGCCCAACCAATGACCACAAAACTTATATGAAAATGAAGCTTTCACTCACCTCAACAACTTTCCCAAAGAAGTTCCTTGGTTCTCCAACTTCTAGATTTCCTTGTGTGCTCAAAACACCATCAATGGAAAATCTAAAACCATAGAATGAAAGCTCTTAACAAGAGGAACAACTTTAAAGAAGGGAGTTTTTGGCATACAAGGTCAAGATCTCACCTTTCTTAAGCTTTCCTTCTTCCTCTTTGGTCTCCAATGGCGAAAATGAGAGCTTGGAAGGAGAGAGAGAGTTTTGAGATGAAGAAGATGATGAAGCATGGCAGAATTTCTGCCCTCATGCCTTAATCATGGGCACAAAGAGAGAGGGAAAGAGAGAAATGATATTAAAATGCAACATTTGATTTTCTCCAAACTCAAACATCATCTCATCTTGCCAAGTGTCACCATTTCATTGGCTCTCATAAAGTAAGTAACTAATTGGTTACTCTAACAATTCCATTGGCCATTTAATCATACATCTCATTTCTCTTAGTAATTAATTTCTCCATTAATCACTAACTAATTAAAAAATCTCATCCTCAATGTCACCGTTTTCAATCAAAAAATTCAAACAAACAATCCACTAATGGTCAACGTATATTTTTACACCTATTTTGAAAGTTCATAGTTACTTCCTCCCCCAAAAAAGTATTTGTGTTAGGCACATTTTTGGAAAAATCTCATGTGTATTTTTTTATACATTAACCCGTATAACTGTTAGGATCGCATAGCGGAAGAATTTTAAAAAAAATTTGCCAATCCCAATCGAGGATCTATCAATAACGTTTAAACAAAGTTAGGAAGAATAATACCTTTTCGAATTTAGGGTTTTTTGATCTCTAGGAGCCAACACCTCAAGTTCGCTCTCTCTACTGGTACCCACACGAATGCTCTCCAACACAGACTATGTGCTACCGCTTCCAATGTCTCCTAGGATTTCCCTTACGGCTCTAAATTCTCATCTGTGTTGAGTTTTTCAGCTCTTTCAATTTTATAACCCATGGGGCTATATTCAAATTTCAAAATTAATCTTTATTAATTTCAAAATTAATTAACAATTAATTATCTTGATAAGCTAATTAAATAAATTCAGTTTAAATTAAATCTGTTCAACAGTTTTAATTTAACCTATTTATTTAATCCAAATAAAGAGCCATCTGATTTAATTTATCTTCATAAATTAAATCTGAGATACTATATCTCTACCATGTTAGTTATTAAATCTAATTTATCTTAATAAATTTAAATTTAAAACTAACACAATAATATAATAATATCATATAATATATGCATATATACATATATATTTCGAATATATATATATATATATAATATTATTAATTTTATTTTTATGAATTTTATATTATATATATAAATATAAATTCATCCACCATAGAATAAACATTATCTTGTGTTGGTTCATTCTTGTGTGTGATCCGTAGGCCCATACGAAGTTGGCAGTGGGCCAATAACTGTATTAACTTACAAGTCATAAGTGGCCTCTAGCAAGATATTATGACTACCCAATTCATATGAGGATCGTTAACATGATGCAACCTGTCATACAACTATGTCACATCCCTTTTGTCACACGATATATTGGTCAAGGATGAGGCATGAATAATGTCATCCTCTTATTTCTGACCATTACTTTCTCGATTTTTAAGTAGTCTGACAATAGAAATGGAAACCCTTTTCCATCGTAGTATGACCATACATTTTTTAGATTCACTCATCGAGGGCCCAATAATATCTCTCTACTAATGTGAGGGACAAATTCCATCTTGATTATTTATATTCCTTTGCATGAAAAACCACCAAGCCTGATCTTAGCCTTTATCATCACTCGGTCAAAAGTGACTTTTGACTAGTTCAAAGCTTAACAACTTTATGTTGGAATCTATAATGACCTCAGGTCAAAGGGTATTGTGACGTGGTTATATATGAGAAAAGCTTATGACTTGATCCATGTATCTTTTCATAGTAGGTCAGTCCAACACGTTGTACTCTTACAAGTGCCTAATACTTTGATTTGTATCTTCATATCTTATCAAAGTCATACTGGTCTTGTTTCATCTCTGTTCCCGCATAGATGACCGACCAGGGATATTTTAGGATTGTCTTTATAATTTATCCAAGGATACAATTATCACAGTTAACATGCAAATAATATGACAATAGAATGGAGAATTTCATTAAATAATAATGTTTAAAGTATAATGATTGACCCTAGGGCACAATTTCCAACAAGAAAAACTAAATAAACTGTCAACTAATAGTCAATATGTATTTACGCGCATATTTTGGAAGTTTATAGTTATTTATGCCCTTCAAAAAAGCATTTAGTGTTGGATATACTTTTGAGAAAATCTCAAGTGTATTTTTGCACCTTAAAAATTTTAAAAAAATATTCCCACATCAAAAAATTTTTAAAAAAATTATATTCCACCATTAAAAAATTTAAAAAATTATGTTCCTCCATTAAAAAAAATTAAAATATCCCATTAAATAATAAAAAATTACCTGAATCCAACATGTGCACTACATGTTATTTTCACTATTAAATATTAAAAAATTACTATGAACCCAACGTGTACATTGCATTGGTTGTTATATACTCCATCTGGTCTATAATATATGACACTTTAGCTAATTTACAAGAAACAAGAAATGATAGTTAACTCATTAAATATGTCATAAATTGAATGTTTTCCACTTTTACCTTATTGGAAAATGTATTTGAAAATTTAATGAGTAGGTAAAATTAGAAACGAGCATTAATTATAGGGACAGAAATGAAATGAGCATTAATTAATTTACAAGTGACTTATATTTTAGACTAAAATATTCTTCCAAAAACACCATATATTGTGGACAATGGAGAGTATTATATATATATAGGCAGTTTTAATTAATGCAATTAATTAACTAATTTACTATTATATCCATAGACATGATTATTATATATTTTTGGTGAAAATAGATACTTTAACTCATTACACACAGACATATAGCCAATTTGGTCTCTTGATTTATTATTCTAATCTATTCTCATAGATGTAATCTAACTAAACGTTTTTATACCTGTGCATAATCTTTCCTTAATGATGAATTAAACAAGTTCATATAATTATCATTATATTACATGACACTTCATTACATTCCCTCCGATTCCATAAACCAAACTGGTCATTATTGTGTGATTCATCATAGGCCTCCATCCTTGAGTGTAAAATCTATATTAATTTCAATTTATAAATTTTAATGAACTTTATGAAATTTCTTTCATTTTATTTAATACAGTTTTAACATCGGTTCATTTTTATAATTAAAATTTCATAAATTTTATATAATGAAAATCATCGGATCAATCAATAAGAACCCAATTCAAATAAAATAAATTATAGGAACCTAATTTAAATTGAGGTAATTTATGAGAACTCTTGAATTAGTTTTCTCTAAATATAACCAAGTATTCAGTGACGACACTTCGTTGATTTCTAACTGAAACTACATCTCATATGGGTCTCATCATTATATATACCCTCAAACTTTTATATATGTATATATGGAAAATACTTAGGTCAAGTTTTTTTATATCCATTTCATTAAGTTATTTAATTACATATAACTATATGTCCTATTTTGGAATTATTATCATTTAATTATAAACCTATAATTGAAAAATAAGACACATGGTCACATGTGATTGGAGAAGTTGACATAATGAATATAAGGAAATTGATATAAGTATGATCATATGGAAAATATATATCACAAATCACGACATATACTCTACATCACCAACTTCCACTCACTTAAGTAGTGAAATATAGTTGTGGAAACAATGTGAAGAACCTATATGTTTACTATAAAAAGGAAAAATGTGATTAATTTTTGTAACTGAAGTGGTGGGATTTGTTGATGATGTTATAAAAAACGCAAGGTGCTCCTGCTTTATCTAAGATTTTACTTAGATTCCCCTAAATAGATCAAACAAATTGTTCTCAAACAACCAAAAAATTTGTTTATAAATTATAAACCTTTCAATAATCTCGTCCATCAGATTCTGAGCTTTTCCCAAAACAAAAATAAATAAAAAAATCCCAACGGGAAAAAACATTTTAATTGAGCAGAATTCTCACCCATCCATATATAAAACCTGCCAATTAATCCCCGCCTTGTTTCCTTCTTATTATTTCTTGTTTTTTTGTTATTTCAATCACATCCTTTTCCTCCTTCCTCTTCATTTCAATGTCTTCGGTAAGATTGATTGATCTCTCCCATTTAGTTTTTTTGGATTTGAATTTAGGATGTTGTTCTTGTGATTGATTTGTTGAATGGGTTTTGTTTAATTTGTGTGCCAGCAAGAGCAAGGGAGGCCTTTACCAAAGTTTGGGGAATGGGATGTGAATGATCCAGCTTCTGCAGAGGGATTTACTATCATCTTCAACAAAGCCAGAGATGAAAAGAAAACCGGTGGAACTTCCGGCCGCCATTCCTCAAGCCGGAGAATTGATTCTCAAAAAGATGCTAAAAAGAAACGAACAACCAGTTCCAATTCCAAGGTTAATACTTCAATTCAATTAATCTTTATTCTTTTATTTATCAAAAATCTTGCTTTTAGGTGTTCATAGATGGCTAGGTTCTCCATTTTTCTGCAAGGTTCAATCTGGCCTAGTCTCATTTAATTCATTTTTCTTTAAAATTAATTTGACCTGGCTCGAAATAATGGGTTCATTATGAAGAATTGATTATCATATAGAGATATAATGATAAAAGGAAACAATCACCAATTTCCAATTGCAAGGTTAATACTCCTATTCAACTAATTTTCATTCTTTTTGTTCATTCATATAAAAAAAAATCTTGTTTCTGGGTGTTCGCCATAGTTGGACCGGACTTTCCCTATTTCTTGACTGGTTCAACTTGGCCTTATCACATTTAATTTGTTTTTCTTTAAAGGGCGAAGGGGTAAAAATACCCATGTAAATATCTCATAAGTGTGCCTGGCACCATATAAAAATTTTGGGTGCAAAAATACTCACACCCTTTTGTAAAGAGAGCAAAAATATCATCCTTATTAAATGCTACAAACCTCCATCTCTTTGTGTTTTTATTGGCCCCACATATTGTCCAAATGTCATGATTGCCAGGTCATCTGTGCTTTGACTAGTCAGATCATTATCACCTCACTAGCCCCTTCATCTTCTTCATTCGATTTGGCCAAGTTTTTTCCCCATGCTTGATTTTCTTCAGGGAAAAGTGATATCATAGGGCAATGAAGCAATACCTAAAATTTGCTCTTGCAAAGACTTGCAACAAAAAGCGATAGGGTTCATGTTCTTCGTCGCCAAGCAACTTTCACCTTCCATGGCTCTCTTTCTCTTACTTTGCCTCCACCAGCTTCGCCATATCGCCTCTCTTGCTCCTTATCCGTCACAATCTCAACCTCACCACTTCTGTATCCAATAATCCGATATCGACAACGTGAGCATGGCCTCTATATCTAACGTCGCTTTCACCAGTACTGCCATAGGTACCTCTTATGACCTCGTCGGTCTTCGCCTTGCCTACTCCTTGTTCATCCTTCCCACAGCCACAGCTGTGTTCTTCACGGTCCTTTAATTTGAAGCTTCACACTGTCGGGATGGTAGCTGGCAGCTTCAGTTTGGTGAAGGCATTTTTGTGGCCGCCTAGAGGATTTATATAGGATTTTATGGCAAGGAGGTTTGGGATGAGAGGAAGATTATGGACATTGTAATTATGTCAAACGTTGGGAGGAATATTTTGCATAATACTTGGGCTTACAGGGTCTTTCAAGGCTTCTATCATTGTTATGACTTCTTTGTGTTCGTTCAAGCTACTTGAGGACTCACTTTTAGCATTGTACCATTTGTCTCAAGAATAGAGGGAGTTTTGAAAAGATCCAGCTTGAAAGAACAGAGGGAGAGGGGAGGTCTTTACTGCATTTGGACACATGGCACATTTGGTGTGACTTGGACAATAGATGGGGCCCACAAAAGCAAAAAGAGATCAACGTTTGTAGCATTTAATGAGGATGACATTTTTGCTCTATTTAGAAAAGGGCGCGGGTATTTTTGCACCTGAAATTTTTATATGGTGCCAAACGCACTTATAAGATATTTACATGGGTATTTTTGCTCCTTCGCCCTTCTTTAAATTTGATTTGACTTAGCTCAGAATGATTAGGCCGTTACGGAGAATTGATTCTCGTAGAGGTAATAATAAAAGAGACCAACACCCAACTCCAATTCCAATTCCAATTCCAAGGTTAATATTTCTATTTAACTGATCTTGATTCTTTCATCCATTCATTTATCAGAAGTTTTTTTATTTTCTGGGTATTTGTCATAGTTTGGCCGGACTTTCCTGGTTACTAAAAAGGTTCGACCTATCCTTTTTTTCTTTCAAATTAATTTGACCTAGGTTGAAATGATGTCGTTACTGAAGAGTTGATTCCTGTAGAGATAATGATAAAAAGCAACAATCACCCAACTCCAACTCTAAGGTTATAACACTTTGGGTGAACCTTCAATCATTCATAAAAAATAATGTTGTTGCTTAATCATTACAGTATTTATCATGATGTCTGGGCTGGTCGGCCTAACCTAGTTTCCTTTGATTAGTTCATATTTTTACCTGACCTCGCTCAAAATGATTGGGTCATGTCAGACCAGCAAAGTAATTATCAAACTTTTTCAACCCTTATTATCTAAGCTAGCCTTTCTAATATTAGAAGATTGACCAATAAATTGTATTTATCATGGTAAATTTTATGTGAGATTGTTAATAATGATGATGATTTGTTTGTATTGTTAATGCAGAAAAGGTGGTTTTGCTTTGGCCCTTGAGAAGGAGAGGTTTCTTGTTGTTGTGCATTTGTGAGGCGTCCGCATTGAATTGCATTCTCAAGAAAATGGGAGGTTCAAGGATTACGCATGCAGCTTCTGCTTCCTCTTCATGATTTGATTTTATCTTCACACCGATTTAAAAAGTAATGTAAATAGGCATACTTATCTTTTTGATTTTATTATTATTTTTTAAAAAAATATAAAAAAATCCCTAATTTCATTTTAATCTCCATTCGGATTGTAATATTAAAATTAAAATTAAAGGTGCCTCTTTATGTCCATTGCTCCAAATAATATACCACTATCGTCTTCAAATCATAAAGCGAGCATATATAAACAAATTTGGTTTTCCAATGGGGCCTATTTTTTTTTTTTATAAAGAAAGTCAAATGTATTCCATAGAAAATGATAATTTATAGATAATAACTCTTTAACTCTTTACACTCTATAGATAATTTATTGATTTTGATGCTTCATATTAATACTAAGCCCTTTTACAAAAAATTAGGCCAGAAACATTTGTATTTTTATGATTTTTATGCAATTATTGTTTGTAAATACAAAATAAATAAATTTAAAATGTTTTTGCCAACAATTTAAAATGGATTATAGTAACCAAAAAGTCATTGATTGAAATGATAAACGGCTTCATTTCAGTAAAGGGAAGAACTTAAGTTCAAATCCTATGAAACAAACTTGTTGGGTGTAACATGTCACACCCTTATCTTATTTTTACCTTTTTCAGAGTATTTGTGGAAAACGATACGCAGTTTGGTAGGCAACACAAGAATGACATAAATATATTGACATTATGTGCATTATTAATAAAATTCCCCATAGGGGTTTGTACCTGATAATTACAATCAATGTAACCGCACAGGGCTACTAGGGTGTCTAAATCCATCCTAATAAAACGGAGATATCTTCCCATCTTCGTCCACCACCGCAAACCTCTCATATAGTTCTCTTCTTTGATCTTTACATATCTTTTGTATTCACCTATCTATATTGTTGGCTGGGGAGGGTGAGATTCGAGAGAATCTTAGTAGGAAAATAATACCAATATGCATGCAGGATAAAGTGATTAATGCATGACATGCTTGCATTATATAAACTTATGCTAACACAATGATTTATCTGTGTGCTTAATGTTTCAAACAACATACTTTTGGCCATAGCATAATTAGAAACAGAGCTTCAATCATTCATATGTGTTTCACATAATTATACAAAGCAGTAAGATGCATCAATACACCATAACAAATTTAAATACATGCAGGAGAGGTAAGTTTCCTACCTTAAGTTTTTTCTCCTCGAAACATGTACCTTGTAATGCGTGTCAACAACTAGGCTCTCAACTTGTTCCTACAATTCCAAATGTACCATTTCGACACTTTCATTTGCTTCTAGGGGTTATATGGTCTATATTGAGAAATGACCAAAATGCCCCTGGGACCCTGGCCTGGCCCCTCCGTATACGATATGACCGTACTTTTTCTAAAATCTTGACATGAGCTATTCTAACATATATTCACCTGAGAAATCCTTTTCCGGGATCGAAATTACCAAATTCAATGTCAAATTATGAAATTACCCTTGGCAGCCCCACTTTAAGGGTTTCAGGGGCGTTTTCGTAATTAAAATTTTTGGGGCTTTTACAAAAAAGTGACCAATTGTGACCCCACCTAATTTTACCTCCTGAACTCAATAGAATAATCAAATCATTGAAAATCCAACTCCTTCCCCTCAGAACAAGTTTGGCCAAAATGTTTCAAAGGAAAAGAGAAAATTGCAACTTTGTGTTTTAACACTTACAGCATACTCCTTTTCACTTCTAATCCCTTATTAAACTATTTAAACACATACTAACCATAATTTGAAGAAATTTAGGTAGTATAACAGCCAGGGTTTGACATATCTCAAATTTACAAATCACAACAAATTAACCACAAAACCACCAAGCTATCCAACAACAACAATAATAGCAACAAAGACTTGATGTGTATGAAGCAACGTTTGATTTCTCTTTAGATATCTCTCTTGACCGAATATCCTCCCTCCACAAACCTTATGATTTTGCTTCCTAAATACCTTGAATCATGGAGGTAGAGGCTTAAAGGAGTGATTTCACAACTTAGAAACCAAATCACAAGAGAGAATTTCACTTACCTTAAGATTTCTCCTTTCTCTCTCTATATTTCTCAAGAACACACTCCCTCTTTCTATCTTTGTGTTTAGGCGTGAAAGTGGGTAGAGAAAGATGAACCAAGAGCTTAAAAATATCTCTCTCATTTTCCTTAATTAGCTTTATTACAAAAACAGGGTTTATGACATCACTTGTACTTTGGCTCTAGCTAGCTCCTTCTAAGTATGGCATAATCCTTCCATTACATTCCAACCAAATTTCCTTCCCTCTTCCCTTGGCCCGTGAAGCCATTTAAGGGTCCTTTATGACCCAATTGAGCTTCTTTCATTATCCTAACTAATTGTACATTTATATTGTTATTTTATGATAATAACACATGTGCTCACTTTTCACAAATTCATATTTAATTGTTTGGCTTAAGATGAAGCCACTTGGCATGTTTATGAGCCAAATAATTATTTTTCCCTTCAATTTCTTTTTTCCACAATTTACACAATTGCCAATACATTCACTACTACAAAAAAGTAAAGTTGTAGCATTTATAATTGCATCAGCTGTGGCGCTAGAAAAGTGCCACATATCTAGACGCCACTAAAAGAAGTTGTGGAGCTTGAAAGCGCCACAACATTTAATTTTTTTTAAAATACCCTCCTGTGGCGCTCATTGGAGGAAGTGCCACAGGAGACCCCCTCTTGTGGCACTTCCTCCAACAAGCGCCACAGGAGGGTAATTTTTTTAAAAAAAAATTTTAAAAATTTAGCTAAAGAAATTATTATTTTTTAATTTACAAAATAATATTAATTGTCCAGATTTATATTCAAAGATGAAGATATTGAGGCCAGTGTTAAACTAGAAACTGTTGGCAAAAAAGTTAAGCTAAAGAAACTTATATTATGATACAAATATTATATTTTTCTTAATCATGCGTATGGACTAGACTATTTTCTTTTAAATTACTAAAATAAGGTTTTTTGAAATTAAAAATTTTTTCAGGTAAAAAATGTTAAAATTGCTTAAGCTTAATCTGAAATCAAATATTCCGGATATGTAAAGATATCTTTTATGAACATGCTAAAGGCATCACGAGACATGGTCCACTTGTGGTTTTTCTTTTCTTTTAAAATATTATTTTTTTGGATAACTTCTTTTGAAATATTATATATATTCTCCACTTTTTAAACACAAATTAGAACATAGATATCAATTTGAAACAAAAAATGATAGAAATTATATGCGAATTAGAAAAAAGGAAGAAACATGTTGAACTTACAAGCTTAATTGATCAGTCAGTGGAGTGGGGGACCACGTTGCCTGTTGGTGTCGCAATCTTGAGTGAGGAGGAGGAGGAGTGGGGATGGCAGTTGAAACAAAATAAAGAAGTAGATTCGATGATGAAGACGTGTATGCATGTGGGTATGTTTTTAAGTGTGAAGATGATAGGAAATGGAGGGAGGGGGCGACGGTCATCCACTGCAAGAAGCTGTAGTGTAGATGAAAAGGGAAAGTGAGAGAGGAGGGAATAATTAAAGTGGGATGAGTCAAAATAAATTAAAAGAGAAGAAAGGGGGCCACTGTGCGGGAAGGGGAAAAAAGATAAGGGTGGGAGCGGGGGGAATTGTGATTAGTGGGAAGTGGATAGTGTAATCCATTAAAAAGGTCAAAATATTTTTTATATAAGTTAAACATTTGACAAATTTTTTTTTATTTAATAGAACTAGCTTTTTTTTTTTGGAATTCCTACACCAATTTTTTTTTTAATTTAATAACACCAGCTGTGGCGTCTGGATTTCCAGGCACCACAGCTGGTCCATTTTTATTTTTTTTTTTTAAATTTTTTTATTTTTTTGGAATTCCTACACCAAATTTTTTTTTATTTAATAACACCAGCTGTGGCGCCTGGATTTCTAGGCGCCACAACTGGTCCATTTTTTATTATTTTTTTATTTTTTTATTTTTTATTTTTTATTTAATAGAACTAGCTGTGGCGCCTGGATTTCCAGGCGCCACAGTTGGTCCATTTTTTATTTTTTTATTTTTATTTTTTTGGGAATACCTGCACCTAAAACTACAAGGCCTTAGACCATAAGGGCACGAGGTAGCTAGCCTTTTTTTTAATATAGAAGAAGCTGTGGCGCCTGGTTTTCCAGGGGCCACAACTGGTAGGAAGCACCCAATTGTGGCGTTTGCCTTGGCAGGCGCCACAGCCGGGTCTACCAGCTGTGGCATCTAGTCCACCAGGCACTTCTTTAAAGAAGTGTCACAAAATGTGCGCCACCTTTCAACCTTTTTGTAGTAGTGATTTTATTTTCCAATTTTCGGAATAGTGCCAATTCTGGCATATTTTCTACCCTAGCTTTGAAAAATCATAACTAAATTTATAGACATCGTTTCAGAGCGATTCCAAAGGTTATAGAACCCTTATTGCGTCTATTTTGAAGGAAAAGTATAGCCTTTTTCTAGCTGGAAGCATATCATTTCAAAATTTCAAATCTTTGCATGTTATTCCAGAAAATAATCAATTTCGCTTGGTAAACTTCAAAAATTCGTAACTCTTTGTATATATCTTCAAATGATTCATATGAACTATCAAATTAAAGCTTAGAATGTCTACTTGCACCTTGTAAAATTTCATAATTTTTTTCTCATATGTTGGTCTTCCAAAATCACATTATAAGCTCATTGCTTTGCAGGAAATTTCACTAGAAGCATAATCACATTCTCCCAAAATTCACCATTTTACTTTCTTTAATACCCTAAAGATATAAGAATCATTAGGGAATATATTTGGGGCACCTGCTAAACCGAGGATTAGCAGTTCACTTACTTCAGGCTTATTCTCTAGCCTCCAATTACAAAATTCGAGGCATTAAATTACTCCCCCACTTAAATAAATTTCATCCTCAAAATTTGCATATTTATACAGTTATAAATTCTGGGTAACTTTCTCTCATATTAAGTTTCTTGTGATTATACCAATACTTCAAATCTTGGTGGTCGCAGTATAGCACTACAGTGGCACCATAATGGTATGTCTCTAGATTTTTAGTGCAACACAATTGCTGCTAACTCAAGATCATGTGCGGGATATAATTAAATTTTTTTAAAAATGAGGCTTCCATTCTTTAAATGCATAAGCCAATATATGGCCATGACACATTAAAACACTTCCCAATCCTGCCTACTGGCATCAACAAGGACAACAAAGGTCCACAGTGGATCCGAGATTATTAGTATCAGTATTGACATTGATTTTTATCTCAGCTCTGTGAAGCCCTTCTCCCAGTTACGGTCCCATAGATAATGTTCAGTTTTTAAACTATTCTAGAGAAATTCAGTATATATATTCGGTAATATTTATTAAGACCCAAAAAACTACATATTTTAGAAACAGTCTCTGGCCTTTTTCAGTTTAGTACTACTTCCACCATGCAAGGATCCCCTGAGACTCCTTGTTGTGAGACTATATGGCCCAAAAGTCTAACTTCTGAAAGCCAAATCCCATATTTTCTTACCACCTTAATTGGATCCCACTTGACCTTCGTAGTAACACACAATTGTTCATAGAGAATGTTATAATGTATATGCCTTGCACCATATAATGCAATATTATACTTACACATAACTCAGTTCAGTCGGAAATGTATTTAGAGCCAACCACTGTTGCAACCCCTACACCTTCCATACCTCAGTTCTTGACTAGGCATATTAGTGTACCCGCAGGCACTACCCATAAGCATTACTCATCAGTGTACCCGAAGGCAATGCCTATAGGCATTATTCATTAGTGCACCCGAAGGCACTGCTCGTAGGCATTATTCATCAGTATACTCGAAGGCACTGCTGTAGGCTTTATTCATCAGCATACCTGAAGGCACTACCTATAGGCATTATTCATTAGTGTACCCGAAGGCACTGTTTATCATATACATTGCAGAAGATGGAAAATACAAAGTAAATAAACATTCACATAGTGTACGAAGGATAGAGTTACTACATTGGCACTAGTGGAAAAATAGTTATTTAGACCGGTTAAAATTGACTTTTTAAACCGATTTTGGATCAAGTCTAGATACAGCTGGTCCTAAAAGTTTGATACTTTTAAGACCGGTTAAGGAATCGGTCTTAAAAGTCACACTTTTAAGACCAGTTGTATTGAGAACCGGTCTTAAAATAAACCATTTTAAGACCGGTTGTCATGAGCACCGGTCATAAAAGACCTCTTATGTAGGCAATACTGAAACATTTTTAAGACTGGTTTTTCATATAACCAGTCTTAAAAGTTTTATTTTTAAGACTGGTTGTACATTAAACCAGTCTTAAAACTTCAATTTTAAGACCGGTTATATTGAAAACCAGTCTTAAAATAACTTTTAAGATTGGTTATATATATAGCTAGTCTTAAAAGTATTATAATTTTTTTAATTATCTTTGATTTTGTTAGTAACCAGAACACATCCTAGAATTGATGCTTCTAATGCTATACTTATTAAGTGACATAAGGTGTTCAGTTTGCTTCCATTTACCATTTCCTTTTTTCTTTAACCTTCTCATTGGGAACTTGTAACATAACATGTGCCTTCATCCTCATGTAATGTGTTGTTTAAAACCATCATATATATATATATGCATAATTCTTTAAAACACATGCAGGCCAATGACATGTCTCAAACAGATTCACATGTATAAATGCATGATTTCATATAATAAAAAAAAAAAACATGTCAATTCATGCAACCAACAAGTTTTGCAGAAAAGCTGAAAGAAGAAAAATTCCTCAATATATACAAAAAATTCCTTAGTTTTATAAGAACTCACTGTTGTAAAAGTTCATAAATGAATTTAGCACAACAATTGCAAATTTGATCAATATCTTCTTTAGGAAAGGGGTTAACAAGATCGACATCTAAAACACCAAAGCCAAGCAAAACATTAACTTGGTAACTTAAAAAAAATAAAAGTACTACAAAATTTTTTAAATATATATACATTTAGCTCTTGAGTAAATTTTGTCGTGCCTAGGGTAATAATATTATAAATGTGCCTCAGAACATACAACCCATACAAGTTGGACCCCGGTGGTTACCTACGGGTCTGAAAAATAATATGATATCATTAAAACAAGTATAAAATTAAAGCATGGTTTATTATTGAATACATTCTTAAAACAAACTAATATATAACTAACTTTTGGCATGATCCATATAGGGTCTTTTAGGTCACGAACATGCCTACCACAAGTAGCGTGTAGGAATGTCTGCATAGCTCTATATCATCAAAATCACAAAGGTTACTTATTTTACACAAATTTGATAAATTTTGCACACAAAAGGTAATTAATAATGAAAGTAAACGTACGAGTTCATGGTCTTCTTCAATTCACTCCCTGACTTGCTGTGGTGGAGGGAGCATAAGAGGATGACAGTATAACTCTTCTTGCACAAAATAACCAATTGCCAATGATCACTGAAAAAAGGAAAAAACTTTTAAGCAAATATTAAACATTATGTATATTATGAAATATAAATTTGTTTCTTACCCATGCACATATAGAGCCAAGAAACACTCAATTGGGATTTCACTAAGCCTTTGTGATAAGTATGTGTGTCTGATAGTAGTAATGGTCCCTTTGTCATTGAGTTGAACTGGGTATAGGAATCCAAATTTATCAGTTTTGCCAGAGGAAACCAACCTATGATTCATGTACCTACAATAATGCAAGCACACAAATCAAAGTTTAACGGCGTAATTTGTAAAATATTTACTTCCAATTAAAGAAGATACTTACATTAAAAATAGTTGGACAATCAGAATCATAAGCTGTTGTCGAGGAGCTACCAGGGACATTAAATCATCCCTTTTAAGATAGCATTGCACCCCTAACTTCCCAACAGCTGACTCAGTAGGCCAATCTCTTGTTTGAAAGGACGTATCATATGCCATCAAAATCACTTGCTGCATGACATTCAATAGAGGATGTGAAACATCTTGAGTGGAGGGAGGTATAGGTGGCGGGGCTGTGATCGGGGATTCCTCAGCTCAATCAGAAACAAGGTTCTTTGGCCACAAGATGAGAGGTTGAGGACATCACTCACAATCTTGAAGTCATTAGCGGGGATAGGGAGAGGTATATCTGCAACGATCACCTCTTCAACTACTACTCTGACTTGATCTTCCTTTATTTCTTGGTGGCGGATAGTTGAACCCAAGTTGTGCATGCTCCCCTGTACAACTAATCATCTCAGAGGATCCTCTATAAACAGGTCACAAGGCTCGCTAATTTCTTTTCCCGGACCCTCTAATGACTGACCAATACAACTCCTTTTAATGCTTTATTTAGGGTTTAGGGAATGTGCCTGGGGAGCACTGGTATCTTGTCTTGTGCTCACCATGATAATCCATTCCTTCTTCATCTTGCTGAACCTTTCTTTAAATCGTGTATCAAATGATGCTTCTGCATTGGCCCCAGCTTCTGCCCTCATAGTGGCCAATATATGCTCTATCTCCTCCCTAGTCTCCATACGACTTGAGGAACAGTGTGGGGGTGCTCTAAAGTAATCCCTTATGCCTACCCTACCTCCAACTCCCCTAACACGACTGGGATGCTTGTGTTTTCCTGTAGCAATGATCAGGATGTCATTCCTCCCATCCAACCTAAACGATCCCTTGGCTTGTTTTTTTAAAGCTCCTCCTGTAAGACATATAAGTCAAACATAAGTAATGAATTTTTGTTTACTCACTAATTAATAACAACAACAATACTTACAATTTTTTCACCAACTATACGAGTTCGTTCACTCGTATAAGACCCACTCTTCTTTTGGTAAGCAAACTTCCATATTTCTTCACGACGTATTGGAGATGATGGAGAAAGAAGAATAGAAGGATTGGATTGAGTTGCTTCTTCCAATCTCTTTCGTTTGGCCACCAACAAGTTTTTTTCAGCTTTCACACAACCCCCATGAGACATTGTATTGGGGCAATCATTCTTTCTTCCACTTTCTTGTGCCTTTTGTCTTTTTTCTTGCGAATAAGAAATAAAAAAAAGTTACAATCAATAAATTAAAGACAATTCATAAGTAAATAAAATGTAAAATATGTCAACTCACCAAAGCTTCTAGAGTAGTCTGAAGCCATCTAAATTCTTGTACTTGTCACACAGATTAGGACGAGGCTGACCTTTGTCCACCTCGATATGCACGTAATTGTTGGCTAGAGTTGTCTTAAACTTCCTCCAGCATTCATCTCAATATGTCATTATCTTATTATACAAGATTTGACTCTCAGGAATGTTGTAAGTGAGCTGGATAGTTTCCCAAATATGTCGCTTCACACTTTTATCCACATTTATCCATTCCTCTATCAATATGCTAGGCTTGTTGTGTGCTAGGAGGCTGACAAAACTCCTATACCAGCTTGTATTAGGCCCGATTGGTTTCCAATATTTATCAAACTCAATCAGAATCTTTTCCCCAGTATTCTAATTAAGGGGAATGTCTCTCAATCAGGTGCCTCTTCTACAGTTTGTATGGGCTGGTTACAGGACTCCCTTTGATTCTGGCTTGGAGCATTGCTAGGAGTACCCTCACTTTGATTAACACTAGTTGGCTCCAAAGTAACTTCAGTAGGACGGCTCATTATCGTCACTTGAAATTGAATGAGCTAATTTATATTCCTATTTGGTCATGACACTTTAAAATTCATCCTCTAATTTTCATTTCAAGTACTATATTAACATTCTAGACTTTGCTATATCCTTGTTGGCACTTAAGTATCGTGCAAGGCATCAAAATGCATAATACAATTCCACTTTAGAATTTGCAATTTTCCAGCAACTAACTTATAACAATTTCTTTCTCATGCTCTCCCTATACAATTCCACCTCCTAAACTTATTGGAGCAACAAAAAGGAATAAAATCTAACTCTGTCTAACACATTACTGGGATCCACAGAGTTCCAAAAGAAAATCTAACACATTATAATTGAACAATACAGAGTTACAAAATCAACGCTGAGGACATTATTCACATTATAATCCAATAATACAGAGTTATAGAATAGAAAACTCATATTATAATTCAACAATATAGAGTTAATCAAGGCTGAGAGACATAGAAGTAGCTCTAAGAAAGGAAAGATAGGCTTTGTATCCACATATAATATTCACAAGTTAAGATAATTCAAAAGGCAGAACAATGCCTCAGAGCAACAATGGAAAAAGAAAAATTTATCACATAAAAACCTAGAATTTGAGCTTGAGGAACAAACCTAGGGGAGGTAAGCAACAAAAACGAGGGAATGCAATCCACTGTAGCATTGCTTCCATCGGTGGCGTTGGTAGGAGAGACGTAGGAAAGACAAGCTTCAAGATAAAACCCAGGGGAGGCAAGAAACCACACTTGAAGAAGAAACCAATCAGAGGAAAGAAACGCCGAGCCTTATTTTAATGTTTCAACTAAACCTCTACGTCGGTGGCGGTGAAGTTTAAGGACGAAGGAGCTACGTGGGAAGGAGCTAACATGAAAGAAGGGAGGGGTTTGTAAGAATCTTGAAGCACCAGATTTTAGAGTTGAAATTAGGCGCGATTCATTTTTTGGGCCATTTTTAGACCGGTTATGCATAACAACCGATCTTAAAAGTTATATTTTGGACTGGATATTTAGTATAACCGGTCTTAAAAATATTTTAGACTGGTTCTTATCAACAACTGATCTTAAAATTTCAACATTTAAGACTAGTTGTTTTCTATAACCGCTCTTAAAAAATTTTAGTTTTCTTTATTTTAGAAAATATATTAAACCTGCTACATTTAGAACCAGTCTAGAAAATACATACATATATTAATATTTTTTAATGATTAATTTTTTAAGACCGGTTGTTGATAAAACTAGTCTAAAAAATATATTTAACACCGGTTTTTAGTATAACCGGTCTTAGAGTTCATCATAATTACCAAAATACCACTGGTCATATTTGTAAGACCTTATCTGCTATAAAAGGTCTAAATATGCCTGTCTTTAAACCCCATTTGTGTTCTAGTGTGATCTTTACTGGATAATATTGAATTTATAATCTTCCCGTGGTTTGTGTTTCGCTGCATCTCTCGCAGCTCATTACTATTATCGATCTTAATCAGAGTAGCAATGCGCAGTTTGGTGTACCTGTAGATACTTAGTTCAGTACAACGTATCTGGCATGTAGGATTTTACAACCTAGGGTCGCTAACCCAACTTTTAGGTTCATAATGGAATCTAGAACCTCAATTTCGCACAAATTGGAAATCATTTCCCTCAATTATACTCGATAGGTTCGCTATGAGTCAAGATTAATAGTGCCTATTCTAACCTCCACAGTATTCGGATAACATCCTCAAAATGTCACTAGAGGTTTAACACTATCCACAAGGTTCAAACTTCCATCATGGAACAAATCCATAGTGCAACCAATTTCACATTTCGACTTAAGCATTATTTCAGCTTAAATCAAATTCAAGCCTATTTTCAACATTTAGTATTATTGGTTCGGATCCTTTAGGATCGATATACGACATAATCACCCCTAATTATACATCACCATACATCATACCTACATACCTTTAACACTATAGTGTTACTACAGATCATCACTTAGCATGGAGAAATCTCAAAACATTTACTACACCTCAAATTTCCATAACCCTATCAAATGGATCTTTCTGGACAGTATTCACCGCAATAGAAATGTCCTGATTTAAAATCAATACTTATAACATCATTATCTCCATGCGTCTAAGCATCGTTTAAATCATCTAACTTAAATGATCATTAGTCATAGAGAAACCTTAAGACAACTACTATTTCTTAAGTCTCCATGACCCTATCAACTCAACTTCCAAGGGGATTACCCATCTTAGGATTTCCCTGGGTTGAGGACACTTAACTTTCACGTACGCAAGCTAAAAGTAGATAGCGGTTCTATCTGCTTCTAACCACCAGTATCCTGTAACTACCCTTGTCTCTTGGAGTCATGCTGATGGTCTCCGGCTAACAAAATATTGTGTGGACTGCTCGTTGGCCTTAGCCATACTCACTTCCTCAGGTTTCACAACATCCTTGGTCTATTCTCAGTTTGGTATTGTACTACTTACTGCCCTTCAGATATTTCCAAATCTTTTGGGGCTAATTCACAGAAGAGGGATAATTCACTTCTCTAATACCCCATTCCGTGTGTATCTCCTTTTACCATATAATCAAGACCTTATAGTAAACTATCATGTTTTCATAACTGTCGTTCTTCTATAACCACTTTGGGCTCTCTAGAATTGCTTAGGCTTTGATACCAAAATGTCATACCCTTATCATATTTTTACCTATTTTAGAGTATTTACGGAAATTGATACACAGTTCGGTGGGCAACATAATAATGACATAAATATACTGATATTACGTGCATGATTACTAAAATTCCCTATAGAGGTTCGTACCTGATACTTACAATTAATGTAACCTTACAGGGCTACTAGGGCGTTTAAACCCCTCCCAGTGAAAATAGAGACATCTTCCCATCTTATTTCCACCACTGCAAACCTCTCATATAGTTCTCTTCTTCGATCTCAGCATATCTTCTGTATTCACCTATCTACATTGTTGGTAAGGGAGGGTGATATTCGAGAGAATCTCAATAGAAAAATAGTACCAATATGCATCAGGATAAGTGCTTAATAGATGACATTCTTGCATTACATAAACTCATGCTAACATAATGACATATCTGCGTGCTCAATGTTTGAAACAACATACTTTTTACCATAAAATAATTAGAAACAGAGCTGCAATCATTCTTATATGTTTCACATAAGCATAGAAAGCAGTAACATGCATCAATACACCAGCACAAATATCAAATACATGCAAGAGAGATAAGTTCCCTACCTTAAGTATTTTATCCTTGAAACGTGTGCCTCATGATTCGTGTCAACGACTGGGCTCTCAACTTGTTCCTACAATTCCAAATGTACCATTTAGACACTTCTATAGTGTTTCTGGGGATTATATGAGTCTATATTGAAAATTGACCAAAATACACCCGGGACCTTGACCCGCGCCACCATACCCAATCCGATCATACTTTTCCCGATATCTTGACATGGGCTATTCTGACATATTTTTCCATAAAGAATCCATTTCCGAGCTCGGAATTACCAAATTCAATTTCAAATTATGAAATTTCCCTTGGTAGCCCCACTTTAGGGGTTTCAAGGGCGTTTTCGTAATTATACTTTTTTGGGTTTTTCCTGAAAAAGTGACCATTGTAACCTTACCTAATTTTCCCTCCCGAACTCAATGAAACCATCAAATCATTAAAAATCCAACTCCTCCCCCTTAGAACATGTTTGGCCAAAATGTTTCAAAGGAAAAGAGAGAATTATAACTTTGTGTTTTAACACCTAAAGCTTTCTTTTTTCTACTTCTAATCCCTTAATAAACCATTTAAACATATACTACTATGATTTGAAGAAATTTGGGCAACATAACAGCTAGGGTTTGGTATATCCCAAATTTACAAATCACAACAAATTAACCACAAAACCACCTACCAATCCAACAACAATAACATCAACTAAAACTTGAAGTGTATGAAGCTACCTTTGATTTTTCTTTGTATATCTCTCTTGGCCGAATTTCCTCCCTCCACAAACCTTAGGATTTTGCTTCCTAAATCCTTGAATCATGGAGAGGAGAGGCTTAGAGGAGTGATTTCACAACTTAGAAACCAAATCACAAGAGAGAATTTCACTTACCTTAAGATTTCTCCTTTCTCTTTCTAGATTTCTCAATAACACACTCCATCTCTCTTTCTTTGTGTTTAGGCGTGAAAGTGGGTGGAGAAAGATGAACCAAGAGCTTAAAAATATCTCTCTCATTTTCCTTAATTAGCTTTATTACAAAAACAGGGTTTATGACATCACTTGTACTTTGGCTCTAGCTAGCTCCTTCTAAGTATGACATAATCCTTCCATTACATTCCAACCAAATTTCCTTCCCTCTTCCCTTGGCCCATGAAGCCATTTAAGGGTCCTTTATGACCCAATTGAGCTTCTTTCATTATCCTAACTAATTGTACATTTATATTGTTATTTTATGATAATAACACAAGTACTCACTTTTCACAAATTCATATTTAATTGTTTGGCTTAAGATGAAGTCACTTGGCATGTTTATGAGCCAAATAATTATTTTTCCCTCCTATTTCTTTATTCCAAAATTTACACAATTGCCAACACATTTTATTTTCCAATTTTCCGAATAGTGCCAATTCTGGTAGATTTTCTGCCCTAACTTTGAAAAATCATAACTAAATTTGTAGACATCGTTTCAAAGTGATTTCAAAGACTATAGAACCCTTATTATGTCTATTTTCAAGGAAAAGATTAGCCTTTTACTATCTGGAAGCATATTATTCCTAGAATTTAAATCTTTGCATGCTGTACTAGAAAATAATCAATTTCGCTGGGCAAAATTCAAAAATTCATAACTTTTTGTATATAGCTTTAGATGATTCATATGACCGATCAACTTGAATCTTAGGAAGTCTAATTTCACCTTGTAAAATTTTATAATTTTTGCTCATTGTTTGGTCTTCTAAATTCATATGACAAGCTCACTATCTTGTAAGAAATTTCACTGGAAGCATAATGACATTCTCCCAAAATTCACCATTTCACTTTCTTTAATACCCCAAAGATATAAGAATCATTAGGAATAGATTTGGGGCACCTGCTAAACCGAGGCTTAGTGGTTTAGTTACTTCAGGCTTATTCTCTAGCCCCTAATTCCAAAATTTGGGGCATTACATAACTTCTCAAATTTTAAACACCAAAATTCCTTGCACCTTTGTGGCATTAAAAGGTAATTAGATGGTGAATTAAAGAGCACATGAAATGGAAAATAATGCAATTGATGGTCACACACAACATGATTATGTATGGGACACAAGAGTGCAATTTTGTTCCCTTAAAGGCCTAATCTTGTAGCCCAAATTGGATAATCGAAGAACACAATATTTGGCCCAATTAAATATCAAAATTTCTTCCAAAATAGGAGGAAAAGATCAAGACACAAGTTGGCCCATTATAATACAAAAATGTATGGGCAAAATGGTCATTTGACCAATAAATAAAAAAACACATTATTTCTCCAAATTAAGGAGATATTTTCAACCAAGATAGAATAAAGTAAGGGAAAATCAAATACATAGTCCAAAAATTATGTCAAGAAGGAGCAATTGTGGCCAAGAAAAATGAGAAGAAAAGTTAAAAGTTTAACATGTGATAATTAGCATTAGATAATATTATTCAAAGAAGGTGGATGATGATAATTCAAGAAGCCCTTTTTGTTCTTTCAAGGGCCATCTTACATCAAGTTGAAGAGAGAAAAGAGAAAGCAATTTTAGCCATGGAAAAGAAAGGAGAAAAAGTCAAAAAGCAACATGTGTTAAATTAGCAATTAAATAATATATTTAAGGAGGTGAATTGTGATATTTTAAGATCATATCCTCTTCCAAAGGGCCTCATATTTGCGTCCAAACACAAGAAAGGGGAGAGAGATAGAGAGAGCTTGAAGAAACACAAGAACACAGACCACAAGAGATTCAAGAAGCAAAGGCAAGGTGAGTTGGTGGTAATTTCCACTTGTTCTTGCCTTCTAATTCATGGAAACTCTCTCTTAATCTTTATGCCTTCTTGAAACACACATGTAGAAAGCAAAATCAAAAGTAAGAAGGAAGAGAGAGGGGACGGTTTTTGTGCCTAGAGAGACAAAGCAAGAGGTAATCACACTAAACCTTGTTATCTTTTTGATTCAATGTTGTTTGTTGTGGTTGCGGATGACTTGTGGCTTTGGTTGTCTTAGTTTTGTAATTTGGGAAGATCAAGCCCTAAGAGGTTATGCTACCCAAATTAACCCTAATCATGATTAATAAGTGTTTAAATGGTTAATTATGGGATTAAAAGAGAAAAGGAGGTGCTTTATGGATTAATCAAGAAAACACGATTTTTTCCAATTTTTTTATGATTTTTGGTCAAGAATTGTTCAGTGTTTGAGCTGGAATTTCATGATTTTGATGTTTCCATTATGTTTAGAATGGAAAATTGTTTGGGAACATGTAAAACATGAAGAATAAAGGCTTTAGGGTATGAAATGACAATTTTAGGCCTAAAACCCTAACATAGTGGCTGCCAGGGGTATTTTCATAATTTAGGTATGAATCTGACAAATTTGAGGTCAAAAATGGATTCTACGTAAGAAATTGTGCAAGAATAGCCTAGGGAATAATTTTTGGTAAATTACAATTGGACTAAGTATAAATTTTCTTAGATCGGGTCTCTAGGGGCATTTTGGTCATTTAGCAATTTTAAGTCAAGATAACCAACAATATGAGTTTAGAATAATACACGAATGAGTAATGACTCATTTATTGTACATTTGTGAATGTTAGGACTTATCAATAGCGCGAGCCAAATCAAAGGTATTAGACAGGCAGTAGAGTATGAAAGGGCAATTCATGTAGTAACACTATCTCTCATACACTAAATGAATGTTAATATGATGTATGTTGTTATATGTTGTGATATGAACACGTTGTCTGGGGCATATTATGTAGTTGTGGTCTGGGACCCAGCTGAGGTACATAGACAAGTAGGGGATCCAAAAGTTATTTGACCATGAACAGTGTGCACACACATGATACAGTATGTATTTTCATTTTACACTATATGGTGCATTGCATATTTATCTTTTGCATTTTATATGATTGATAGCTTGTTACTACTAAGCTTCGTATGAATCTCACCCCTTTCTATAATGTACAATTTATTCCGCAGCAGGAAGCAGCTATAAGGGCAAAGTCATAATTACCAGCAACTGAAGGTTCCAGTTCAGTTCAAGTGTTGATGTTGGTTATCTAAAGGATTTTATCATATTTTAAGTCTATCAGAATTATGAACAAGACCCTATGGGAATTCTTGTGATACAATCATGTACTATATATCAGTATATTTATGTTATTCCTGTATGCCCACCCAACTGCGCATAAACATTCTGATGAATGTTGAAATAAAATGAGGTGTGAGATTTTTGGTATCAGAGAAGCGGTTCTGGAAACATGATAGTATAGTGATATGGTCTTGATTATACAGTGATTGGATATATACACAGAAAAGGGCACTAGAGAAGTGAATCACCCTTGTCTGTGAACCAGCCCCGAAGAAACAGTGAATACGCAAAGGCAGCAAGTATTACCGTATCGAAGTAGGGGTGGTACAAAGATGACACGGACACTAAGGAAACAAGTTTGAGAAAGGCGTGAATTCTAGCATTGGCCATTCCTTAGATTGGTTTTATCAATAGGTTGATAAGTATTAGACAAATAAGCCACAGAAAGATAAGACAAAGTCAGATCCAAATTCTTTTATCAGTCTCAAACTGGAATGATGTATATGTAGTATGATTTACAACTAGATCAGGAGTTATGGGAGGACGTCTAGAGCATATGTCTGCAAGTTATCTGGGAGCATGACACCCCTATAGAGCAGTATACAGGGTACTCGGTAGGTTGATCCCAGTATAGTGTGAACAAGGTCTTCTGGATTTAGAAACTTGGATGATATATAGATCTGCACTACAATGTAGTTCTTCCCGGATATATTATTTTGGGCTGGAAGAAGAATGAGGTTATGGAACAGGGTCAGAACGACAAATTTTATTGATAGCATGGAACATATCAGGGTACGTGTTCTAGTACACATACCAGTACTGATATGCATTCTATATACAGTATTTAGCCAGCAAGAGACATCTGGCATAATTTTTGAGATAAGGGCAGTTACGGGGTATCGGTGGTCAAAAGCATTTAAGGCCGATAATTGTATTTTTGCATAGGAACATAAAGGTTAAGCGTGCTCAACCCAGAGAAATCTCAAGATAGGTGACCCCTTTGGAAGTCACATAACAAATTATGTTATGACATGTACGGGGAACAAGAACATGTTGTATAGTAGTTCAGAGGCTGTATGTTTACAGGCTTTCCCTTAGTACTGTAAATAGTATTATATATTATTTCAGGAGTACATGTATACCCAGCACTTTATGACATGACAGATATGCCTTTATGACTATGTGACATATACCTCTTCCATGTTTCCATATAGTGAAACATAAAGATGATGAGGCCAAGAGGTATAGATGCTGGGCAGAATCAAGAAGCTAGACTTGACCTAATATAGTACATAATGGGCATCTTAACATAACAACAAACAATGATCAATGATCATAGTAATGAGCTGCTAGAAGTGCAGTAGAAATAGAATACAGATAGGGAAAGATAAAATAATCGTTGTTAATAAGAAAATGAACCCATACAGTATGAGGAACATAAACAGGAGCCTCTTCTTACGCATACTCTTAAGGGAGACAGTTGCAGACATGAGCAACACAGTTCAGTCAATAGGGGGTTATTGTTGATAGAGGCTGACACCCCTATCTTCTAAGGAAAGTTTGATCCCCAGCTGACAGAAGATCGGATATAAACTTAGTATCAACATTCTAATCTACTCAAGGAGTAGAAAAAACGTGAGACACACCTATGAGTGGTGTTGGGGAAATCACATATAAGTTTGGCTTTCAGAACTTAACTTGCTGAGTGGTGATTTCTCACAAGATGGGATTTATTAGATCCTAATAAAGTAGACATAGTATTAAGTGAAAGAGTCCAGGAACTCTTACAGAGGTATACAAATTTTGAGTTCAGTCAGGTGTCATAGGAGGTTCCTCTAGAACTCTTATCAAATCATCTTGACATTATTAAAGTTCCTTTAAGGAGATAAAACATCAAAGTGGCGTAGCGGAAGCCACTATGTGATAATAAATCATCTGGGTGGGATAGTGAATTTATGTGTAACATTTGAGAACAGGAGAGGTTAACATTCACACTAATATTGATCAGCCTAATCATGATTAGACCCATATGGTCTATAGTGACACAACCTGTGTGGCATAGTATGATCAGTAAGGGTCAAATAGTCATTTGATCTTGAACATTGTACAAAGTATGATCAGCAAAGGGTCAAATAGTCATTTGATCCTAAATAGAGCACAGAGTATGGCCAGTAAGGATCAAATAGTTATTTAATCCTAAACACCTGACAGGATAGACATAGCTACAAATGATCATGTGTATATACAGACATGGCTATAAACAAACATATGTGCAAACAAGCATACTTACAGACAAATCCTGTATATAGATAAACATAGCTGCAGTAAGTCCCAGTGTCATGTTTGTACCAGGAAGTAAGACCAAAATACTTAGTGTTGTGAGAGCTGAATAACTGCTGTAAGGCTAAGTGCATTGGGTAGCGTCTTGGCAAGACAACAAAACCTAGAATCACTAGTATACAATTCCTTTTTTAGACCGCCACATTTAGACCGATTATAGCGGATAAGGTCTTAAAAATTTGACGGGTGGCAGTTTTGTAATTATATAGAACTTCTAAAGACCGGTTCTCCAAAAAAACCAATCTTAAAAAAGTTATTTAGGCCAGTGATGAATAAAACCGATCTTAAAATATCAAAATATTTAAAAATTAAAAATTCGACAGTTTTAAAACCGGTTATTAATAATAAACAACCTTAAATATAAAAAATTTAAGATCAATTTCATAAAAAATGGTCTTAAAGATGAAAAATTTTAAAATTATTATTTTTTCACCCTTTTAAGACCGGTTTTTATTGAAAACATGTCTTAAAATTGAGCGTTTTGTCCATATTTTTACTCCGACACCCAGATCCCGCGCTCTGAACCCTTTCTTCTCTTGTCGCCATTTCTCTGTGTGAGCTCTGTCGCTGCTTATTCTGAACTCCTCCATCACTCCCCGTTTCTCATTTGCTCAACTCTCCTCCTTCATTACCGCTGGCGTTGCTGTGTTTCTTGTCGCTATTCTTTAATCATCGTCACTCTCCTCCATCGCCACCTCTATTCTCCGTAGTGACCATTCTCCTCTGCCATGACTTCCCTTTGTCAGTGCCGTGAATTTGAGGACTTCATTTTAACCTCAATCAATGCCACCGTGACTTTAGGTAGAAACTCACTCCTTGGTCTTCAATCGAGTTAGTGTTCTGTTAATTAAAACCCTGAACTTTCAGCTTGTATTTGCTTATTCTCTACTTAGCTTGACTGAAATTGCTATTAAAAAATGAGGGAATTATGATGATACATTTCCTCTTCGGAGCTTTATTTTTGGTCAACTTTCCAAGTTGTAACCAATTGCAAGACATGTTGACTTTTCTTCCTCCTTTTTACTTGGCTAGAAATGCTTCTCCTATGCTTAATTTTGGGCCAAGTATTTTGTTTTCCTCTTGCCTCTTCCTTGTTGACCAAAATGGGCCTTAATTATTAGGTAAAAATATTAGCTTCTCTCTTTATGGCCAAAAGACCAATTTGCCCTTACATTTTTTTTGCCAATTGTTGAATTAAATTGTGCCTTCCTTCTTCCCTTTCCTTTTGACTGAATATTAGAATATTTATTGGGCCAATGTTTGTGCTCTTTCGTGCTTCAATTTGGGCTTCAACACTAAGCCTTCAATGAAACAAAAATTGCTCCTTGGTGTCCAAAATTCATCATGTTGTGTGTGACCACTAATTGTATTGTTTTGTCATTCCATGAGCACCAAAATTCACCATTTTATTCCATTTAATGTGACAAATGTACAGGGAACTTTGCTGAATGAAATTTGGGATGTTACACTTCACATAGACAGTAAGGCCTAATGAACAAATAGTGCAAAATGGGTTGTGTGACCCCAGAGTACAAAACAGGTTGAATATGTGAGTGCAAATAGGGATAAATGGCATATTACGATGGGATTCCCCAAGGATAATCAATTTATATGATATTCAAAATTTCTAGGATGAAATTTTATTAATAGGGGGAGAAATATAACATCCCAAACTTTAATCACCAAAATTCCTTGCACCTTTGTGGCATCAAAAGGGAATTAGATGGTGAATTAAAGAGCACATGAAAGGGCAAAACAATGCAATTGGTGGTCACACACAATATGATTACGTATGGGACACAAGAGTGCAATTTTGTTTCTTTAAAGGCCTAATCTTTAGCCCAAATTGGATAATCGAAGAACAGAATATTTGGCCTAATTAAATATCAAAAGTTAGCAAAAGTGGGAGGGAAAAGAGCAAGACACAAGTTGGCCCAATGTAATACAAAAATATACGGGCAAAATGGTCATTTGACCAATAAATCAAAAAAACACATTATTTCTCCAAATTAAGGAGATATTTTTGGCCAACATAGAATAAAACAAGGGAAAATCAAATACTTAGTCCAAAAATTATGTCAAGAAGGAGCAATTGTGGCCAAGTAAAATGAGAAGAAATGTCAAAAGTTTAACATGTGATAATTAGCATTAGAATAATATTATTCAAGGAAGGTGGTTGATGATAATTCAAGAAGCCCTTTTTGTTCTTTCAAGGGCCATCTTACGTCAAGTTGAAGAGAGAAAAGCGAAAGCAATTTTAACCAAGTAAAAGAAAGGAGGAAAAGTCAAAAAGCAACATGTGTTAAATTATAAATTAAATAATATATGATATTTTAAGATAATGTCTTCTTCCAAAGGGCCTTATATTTACGTCCAAACACAAGAAAGGTGAGAGAGAGAGCTTGAAGAAACACATGAACACAAAGAGCATAAGAGATTCGAGAACCAAAGACAAGGTGAGTTGGTGGTAATTTCCACTTGTTCTTGCCTTCTAGTTTATGGAAACTCTCTCATAATCTTTATTCCATTTTGAAATACACATGTAGCAAGCAAAATCAAGAGTAACAAGGAAGAAAGAGGGGACGATTTTTGTGCCAGGAGAGAGAAAGCAAGAGGCAATCACACTAAACCTTGTTATCTTGTTAATTCAAGGTTGTTTGTTGTGGTTGTGTATGATTTATGGCTTTGGTTGTCTTGGTTTTGTAATTAGGGAAGCTCAAACCCTAAGGGGTTATGCTACCCAAATTAATCCTAATCATAATTAATAAGTGTTTAAAGGGTTACTTTTGGGACTACAAGAGAAAATGAGGTGTCTTTATGAATTAATCAAGAAAGCACATTTTTTTCCATTTTATTTGTGATTTTTGGTTAGGGATTGTTCATAGTGTTGTAGCTAGAATCTCATGAATTTGATGTTCCCATTGTGTTTAGAATAGAAAATTGTGTAGGGAACATGTAAAATATGAAGTATAAAGGCTTTAGGGTATGAAATGACAATTTTACCCCTAAAAACCTAACATAGTGGCTGCCAGGGGTATTTTCATAATTTGGACATGAATTTGACTAATCTGAGGTCAAAAATAGATTCTACATAAGAAATTGTGTAGGAATAACCTAGGTTATAATTTTTGGTAAAGTATAGTTGGATCAGGTGTAAAAGGGGCTTAGATTGGGTCCCCATTGGCATTTTGGACATTTAGCAAATTTGAGTCAAGATAACCAACAATATGAGTTTAAAATAATACATGAACTAGTAATGACTCATTTATTGTACATTTGGGAATTCTGGGACATATCAATAGCATGAGCTAGATGAAAGATATTGGATAGACAGTAGAGCATGAAAGGGCAATTCAGGTAGTAACTATATTTCTCATACACTATGTTATTGTTGATATGATGTATGTTGCTATATTCTGTGATGTGAACACAGTTCTTGGGGCGCATTACCTAGCTGTGGTATGAGACCCAGCTAAAGTACACGGACAAATAGGGGATCCAGACAGTCATTTGGCCCTGAACAGTGTGTATACACACGATACAGTATGTATTTTCATTTTACACTTTATGGTGTACTACATATATATCTTTCGCATTTTATATGATTGATAGCTCTTTACTACTGAGATTTGTATGAATCTCACCCCTTTCCACAATGTACAATTTATTCTGTAGCAGGAATAACTCCTAGGGCAAAGTCATAATTTTCAGCAACTGAAGGTTCCGGTCCAGTTAATTTCTAGCATTGGTTATCTGCAGGTTTTAATTATATTTTAAGTCTGTAAGTATTATATATAAGACCCTATGGGAATTCCTTTCATTAATCATGTACTTTATATAAGTATATTTATGATATTCCTATGTGCCCACTAAACTACGCACAAACATTCTAATGAATGTGAAATAAAGATGGGGTGTGACATTGGGAGAGGTGAAAATGGTTTTTGCCTCTCCCAACAAGCATCATTCCCAAATTTACATATGCTTTTACTTCTTAATCAAACATGTGTTCTATATATATTACATAAAATTTTGGAAGTTAAGTTAATGATTTATAAGTATGGTGATTTATTATAATATTGATATTCATACATTTATTTTAATGAAATTTAATTAGGAAAATTACAATCAGGTCCCAGGTAAGAGGAAAAATGAAAAAAATGGTCCCCTAAAATCTCAAAATGAAAAAATGGTCTTAAGAACTTGTCAATGATGACCCTAGTGTTGTCAATGAACCAAACTTAGTGTTGTCAATGGGACAATTTTTTCATTTTGAGATTTTCATGGACTATTTTTTTCGTTTTTTCTCTTGTTTGGTACCTGATTGTAATTTTCTCAATTTAATTTGATGCTTATAAATTTAAAACTAAATAATTTTAATTTCTTATGTTTTTTAGTTAAATTACGTACATGAAATTTTCTTAAATTTTGAGTCACATGAGCTTTTTTTTTTGCCTACAAAATGAGGCACATAAGCTTAATTAATTTATGATATGCAAAACTTAATAATTAAATTTTTTATTTTAAATTTAAGTTAAAATTTACAAAACACCCATACACCATGTCTGTTGCATCTAACTTTGTGATATTTTAAAGTTTATATTTAACTTAAATTAATGTTTTAATTTTGGGAAAATCCTATAAATACCATCTGAATTTATAAAATCCACAAAAGTCTGTTAACACTTTAAAAAGACATAAAGGTGACAGGTATCAAATTGGGATTTTAAAGTCTTGGTGAATTTACCATTTTTCTCCTCAAATTCTTTTTTTTAAAAGGAAAGGTGCCCCTTGCCGGAGCACCACCGCTGAAGATCTAGCAAATGGCCGGTCTGAACCCTTTGGTAGTAGCAACTCCTACCGCCAGTCACTACAGCTCCGACGTCGGGGGCCTTTTTAGGGGTGGCGGAGTTTTTTTTTTGGTGCAAAAATGGTTTAAAGGTCATTTTTGCCTTGGAAGTATTCACTTGGTGCAAATTTTGCCCCAGAAGTTTTTCAAGGGCCAATTTTGCCTCGGAAGTGTCCAATTTGGAGCAATTTTGCCTTTGCGTTAGTTGACTGTTAGCCGAGTCAAATTTGCTCCAAATTTGACACTTCTAGGGAAAAATTGCACCTTAACCCAATGACCATTAGTCAAGCGCATTGCACACCACAGATGTATCGTGCTCTTCCAGCTGCTGGACACTATCGAGGCCCTTGCCAATGTCTCTAGACTTACTAATGTTGCTGTCAGTTGCCATATCCAGGTTTATGAATTTTAACCCGATTCCCTTTCAAAATATGCATGTTTCACGCTATCAGACGGGCTTCTCTCATCTCTTAGGATCGACTAACCCATGTGCAAGTATCGTTTACATGGAACCTTTCCCTTATTCGGCCTTTGAAGTTCTCATTTGAATATTTGCTACTACCACCAAGATCAGCATTGACGGTTGCTCTTCCCGGGCACTGAAGTGCGCGACCTATACCTTACTGTCGAGGCAAGTGCCAGCCCCTGATGAGTAGGAGGGTGCGCCCGTCGCTACAAAACCTGGGGGCAGAGCGGCGGTCAATACAGATCTTGGTGGTAGTAGCAAATATTCAAATGAGTACTTGCACATGGGTTAGTTGATCCTAAGTGATGGGGGAAGCCCGTCTGGTAGAGTGTAGCATGCGTACTTCAAAAGGGAATTGGGTTAAAATTCCTGAACTGGGACATCATAGCTGACAGGAACGTTAGTAGTTCAGAGACGTCGGCAAGAGCCTCGGGAAGAGTTCTCTTTTCTGTTTAACAGCTGGCCTACCTTGGAATTGGCTTAGTCGGAGGTACGGTCCAACGGTTGGAAGTGCATAGCATGTCACGTGGTGTCTTATGTGCCTGACTAACGGTTATGGGGTTAAGGTGAATTTTTCCCCGAAAGTGTCAAATTTGGAGAAAATTTACACCGGCTAACGGTCAACTAATGGAAGTTCAAAATTGCTGCAAATTTGACACTTCCGGGGGAAAATTGGCACCAAATGAATACTTCCAGGGCAAAAATGACCTTTAACCCTAAAAACTATCACGTCATGTCAATGAAACAATGTGACTTTTGACGTGAATTAAAATTTTTAAACTAAAATATATAAATCTCCCTATATTTTAAATTTTAAATTTTATAACCTCAAAGTTTTAATTTTTAAGATTAAAATCTAATGCTAATACTTTATTTTTCTTATCTAATGCCTATCAAAACCAACTCACTGTTAAACGATTAAGCAGAAGATTTGAGATGAGAGCTTAAGAAGTAAGAACCAACCATAACTACAAAAAACTGCACTTTCTCCAACATCATCACCAAAACTAACCATGAAGCTAATAATAAGAAATGGGAATTGAAGATGAGAGCAAACACGAAGCTAATAATAAGAAATTGCCAGATATATAAGGGGAGATAGTGAGGAAAGAGAATACGCAACAACAACCCCACTATTGATAATGGCAATGAAGGGAACATGCATGTGAGGGCTATTTCACTTAATTCAGTCATTGAAACATATGTGTCCCACTAGTGAATTTTAAATTTATATGGGTAATAATGTCTTTTCTACTTTATCATAGGAGGTCTACATTTCCCTTCATGGGTCTCAATAGTGTGATTTTGTTTATGCTATTTAAGGCAATTAACATTACAAAATGTAACCTTCATTCATAAATCTGTACTTTATTTTTTGGTCAACATGAATCCGTGCTTTAAATGTGACTATGCAATTACAAACTGATAAAATAATTTTTAATTTAAAATGTATGTGTTCATGATTTTTGGATAATTGTATGCAAATTTGGAAATTATAGAAGTTAAGGGCTTGTTTGGTTGGAGGGGAGGGGATGGGAAAAATTGGAGGGGAGGGGCCTTAAAGAAGAGGCTCCAAATCTCTCCCATCCCCTCCTTCTTGTTCCCCCCAAATTGGGGGGTTTTGAAGGGGATGGAAAATGAGCCCCTCCCCTTCCATCCCCTCCCTTTGAACTAAATAGGCTTTAAGGGGAAATGCTTTTTGATGTATTTCACTGAGGTAGTCTGATTGTGTAATGAATTTCATTGGTCAAACCTAGTCCAAATATTATGAAATTTGGTAGGATTAAAGTAGAGATGTAGAGTTTTAATTTGATAGGCATGATTTTTGGACAAGTACATTAAAAGATATGGATTTTTGAAGTTGTGCCCTATTTTTGGAAGTAAATATGGAACATAGGAAGTTTGATGAATTTCTGGAAATAATGTGATTGTAATGGTTAGACTTGAGTACTTTTCCATAAAAGAAGACTTCAAGAGCTTCATCTAGGCTTTAGAACCAATTAATTTGGAATTTCCTAGAATTAATTGTGATTTTCCAAAGTTGACTAAAATCTGCCAGTTTTTTGGAAACAACGAAACGCATTGTGCAGAAATTACTGAAACTGTCATAGAGAACCAACAAACTATGATTAAATATGGTAATAGTTCAATTAATAACCAGTTACTTGTTAACTTTAATTTATTGGAATCAGCAATAGCCCAGCTAGATCTAAGGTACTGAACAAATAATAGAGCAGGAAAGGGCAATTCCAAGTAGTAACTCTTTTTTCATGTATTATGTGATTATTGTTTGTTTGTGTATGCCATCTTCTGTAACATGAGCACAATGTCTTAGACACGCATATTAGCTTAGTTGTGATCTGGGACCCAACAGAGGCGCATAGGTAAGCCAGCTTTGCAAACAGTCATTTGGCCTTGGACAGTGTGCACACAACATTCTATCACTTCATATAGCATGGTGCATGGCATATTCATTTTTTCATCGTATATGTCTAATTGTATGTTACTATTGAGATCTAGAATCTCACCCTTTCTATAAATGAAAAAAATTTTTTAGTAGTAGTTAGTGGCTCATAGGGTAGAATTGTCATTACCGATAACAGAAGGTTCTAGATGAGCACAAGAGGAGATGTTGGTTATCTGATGGCCTTTTATTTTTATAAGGTCTGTAATTCATATGTACGAATCCCTATGGGGAACTCCGATAATATAATCAAGCAATATTATTTCAATAATATCAGTATATTTTTGCTATTCCTATGTGCCTACTGAACTACATAATTGCTATTCTGACTAATATCGATAATAAGTGGTATACAAGGTGGGGTCTTACACAGGGGGTCACCCATCCCGTGATTTCCCTAGTTGAGTTCACTTAACTTTCTTGTACCTAGCCCAAAATACAGATACCAACTCTATCTGCTTTTGCCTACTAATACCTTATGACTTCCCTTATAACACCCTCATTTTCAAAGCATTTGGATAGCTTAAGTGCAATAATATCTAAAAAAGAGACCGGTAATCTTTTGTAAATAGTGTGAATCACGACTTCAAGCAGAGTGTGAAGCTGCACTTGAGTGGGTTTTCAAAACTCTATTTGAAAAGCGTTTTCAAATTTGGTCTCATATTTTTTACGATTCATTTTAATCCATCCGTTTTAGGTTCTTTTCTTCATATTAGATTTTTTACCAATACGTTCTCTACTGGAACCCAAACTACTATGATTAATTAACTGCCCTATATGGATAGTTGTCCACTACCGGTTCAGATGTCACTATACGTTGCATATTTATAGGCACTTTGCTTACATGTCTACTGATTTGCTAGTATGGGACTGAATTCACTTTGATACAAATTAAGTACAATTTCCAAAAAAAATAAATAACTAAGGGAAAAATTAAATTCTAAGTACTTCGCTTCACTCGCCGTGATTACCTTCTTGCCTAAGGAACTACCTGCCCGAGCTGAAAATTTGGTTTTGGAAAAATAGGGTGAGGTTCAAAGAATCTCAATAGTAACAGGTATGACTCAGATAAGATGCATACATATAACATGCCATGTCAACCAAAGTTTCAATATAATCAGCATATTCAACATTTAGAGATAAATTCACAATATGCGGAAAGCACAAAATTACCAATTCACGTTATGCAGTAAGCATAAAGTTCAAGTAATTCAAGGACTTCCGTTCCTTGCCACAGTGCGTGGATATTCTACTGGGCCTGAGCCCTTCTCATTTGAATACTTAAATTTATGATGGTACAAGCATGTATATAACATCACATAATATGTGAGGGAAAAGTTACTACCTAACCATTTTTTCCAAATTTTAACCTCAGTTGACGTGCTTTGTGTAATATTCTTAATTTTGGGATTAAAGGCTTGATAATAAGTCTAAATTAAGTAGATTGCTAAGCCCCAGTTTGGCAAGAATCCCAGGAATGAGGATTTGCTGCCAATGTATTTTTCTAGCGTGGCAGTCTACTTTTTGTGTAATTTAAATAGGCAAATGATGTTCAAAAATTGTAAAATTTCACAACCTAAAAGTGGACATCCTATGTTTTAAGTTGATAGGTTATAGAGGTTATTTGGAGCTTTACACAAAGAGTTATGAATTTTTGAATTTTATCAAATGAAACTGGCCAATCTCTGGGATAGTGTCCAAAGATTAATTCTAGGAATGTTGAGCTTCTAGTTGGCTAAGGCTATATTTTTCCTTGAAACTAAACTTAGTAAGGGTTTTATAGAATTTTGAATCACTCTAATTTGACGTCTACAAATAAAGTTATGATTTTTCAAAATTTGGTCAAAAATATGCCAGAATTGCCAATTTTTGCAAATTTGGGGAAAACATGTAATGACAATTATGTAAATTGTGGAATAAAGTAAAAGCCCATATTTTCCTTTATTGGTGGATATTTTCTTGGGTATTAATCATGCCAGTGGCATCATATTAAGCCAAGGGATTAAACTATAATTGTTAAAGTTTGGGCACATGTTGAATTAAGAATAAAATACTATAAACTTGTGCATTTGGTTAGCTTAAGGAGATGAAGCCCAATTTGGTGATTGAAGCGGACCCTTGGGCATCATTTTTGGGCCAACTAGAGGGAAGAAGAAGTGGTTCAATTGTAATGGAGTTATGACACCATTTAGATAAAGATAAGGCCGAGTACATAAAATGTTATGTCATAAATCTTATTTTTGAGATAAAGTTATTTAAGGAATATGAAGATATTTTAAAAGTCTTGTCTTCATCTTTATTATTCCTTTTTCATGTAAAGAACAAGAGAGAGAGAGAGAGAGAGAGAGAGAGAGAAGGAGGAGCATAAAAGTAAAGATCAAGGTAAGGGTTTGTGTTTCCAAGAGATTTTGCCTTCCAACTTGTGTAATCTCTTCTCTAACCTATTAATCTTTGTGGAAAATGTTGTGTAGCAAGCAAAGTTTCAAGATTGAGAGAGAGAGAGAGAGAGGGAGAACGTGAAGAATCAAAGGTAACCTCAAGGACTTCAAATCTCTTGGTTTGTTGTTGCTATTGTTGTTGTTCTTGGCTTGGTTTATGGTTTATTATTGATTTTGTAAATTTGGAAAGTGATAACCCTAAGGGGTTATGTTGCCCAAATTTCCTTAAATCTTGTTTAGTATGTATTTAAATGGTTTAACAAGTGGTTAGGAATTAAAAGGAGTAGGCTTTGGGTGTTGAATTTCAAAAATCACATTTTCCCTTTTCATGTGTGTATGTTTCGGCCAACTGGAGTCAGAGGAGTTAGGGCTGGAATTTCATTGATCTAATGGTTCCATAATATTCAGGGCGGGAAATTGTGTAGGGTTGGTGTTGATCACTTTGTGAGAAAAGCCCTAAAAAGTGAAATTACAAAAATACCCGGAAAACCCTAAATAAGGGCTGTCAAGGGTAAAATTGTCATTTGGCAGTGATTTTGTGAAAACTGAGGTCAAAAATGGATTTTACAGTGGATCGTGTACAAAGGATAAAACTGTGTAGGAATAGCCTGGGTGAAAATTTCTTGAAAAGTACAGTTGGACCGTGTACAAAGGAGCTTAGACCAGGTCCTCAGGGGCGTTTTTGGTAATTTTACAGTTTTGAGCAAAGATAAACAACAAAATAAGTTTTAAAGAGTTTAGAAAAGAACATGAATGGGTATTAACCGAATTCTTGTAAATTTTGAATTTTAGGACCAGACAGTTGTGGCCACACAGTTAGATGATTAGGCTGGAAAGTGCTATTTCAGGTACTAACTTTATCATTCATACACTATGCCAATATTTATATGTTTGTGTATGCCATATTCTATGATATAATTAATAAATGTGGTTTTTGACGAGGAGGACAATTTATGTGTATAGAGAGGCACACATACATGGTTGTTGAGTAAGATTCCAACCAAGGTTTTACGGGTAATGGGGGACTGAGCCCCTAACTCATGTGCACATGCCATGGTTTTATTCTTAATATGTTGCATAGAATGAAGCATGACATATTTAAATTTCACATTTGATATGATCAATTGTATGTTACTACTAAAATTCTCTCGAATCTCACCCTTTCTATAAATGTATAAAGTTTGCAGCAGCAGAAAACGGCTTTGAGGGCATGATTGTAATTACCGTCAATTGAAGGTTCCAGTCAAACTCATGTGAAGACATTGGTTATCTGAAGACCTTTTAATCTTTCAAGGTCTGTAAGTATTATGTACTAACCCTAGTGGGGAAAACATGTAATGTAATCAATTCTAATGTATCAATAATATCAGTATATTTTTGCTATTTCTGTGTTGCCCGCTAAACCGCGCATTGCTACTCTGATTAATATCAATTATAAGTTGTATGTAAGACGGGGTGTTACATTTTGGTATCAAAGCAAGTGGTTCTGGCAACAGGATAATATACTGATAAGGTCTTGATTATATGGTAAATGGAGATATGCACAGAATGGGGCACTAGAGCAATGAATTTCCCACTTTTCTATGAACCAGCCCCAGAGAAATGACAAATACCCGAAGGGCAACAAACAGTGCAATATCAGACTGAGGATAGGCTAAGGATATTGTAAAACCAGGGAAAGCAGGTATGGCTAAGGCCATTTTGCTTCCCACACACTGTATCTAGTTAACCGGAGGTAGCTTGAAACACCCTTACTTATTTTGACTTGCAGCGGAATATTAATACGTTGTTCTATTATCAACACAAGAATAGCATAAATATACTGATATTATGTGCATGATAACAAACATTCCCTATAGCGATTATATATAACAATTATAAATTATGTAGCCACACAGTGCTACTAGGGTATCAATACCCATTCCAGTGAAACGCACACACCTTCTTGTCTTTGTTCCACCGCTACATTCCTCTCGTATGATTCTCTTCTTTGTTCTCAGCATACCTTCTATCTTCACCTGTCTAAATTGTTGGTAGGGGAGGGTGAGATTCGGGATAATCTCAGTGGAAGCACATACCATAATGCATGCATGATAGATCTTATATGTATGACATGTTAACTTTAACTAGATGTTTGCCCCATAATGACATATTTGCATGCTCAATGTTTTGTGAAACAAAACTATGGCCATAGAAAAAATAGAAATAGAGCTTCAGTTATTCAAATATACACTACACAATTAAGTAAAGCAATCACATACATCACTACACAAGCAGAGATATCAAATACAGGAAAACAAGGTAAGTCCCTTACCTTATGTCCCTTGTGCGAAACAGAAATATTTCCTTGATCTACGTTCTAACAGCTTGGGTTCCAAGTTCAATCCTAAAATACCAAATGTACAATTTAGACACTTCCATAGTGTTTCTAGTGGGTATATGAGTCTATATTGAAAAATTAATAAAATACCGCTTGGTAACCCGGCCCGTCCCCGTTGTACTCTGTCCGACTGTACTTTTTCTACTTGTTCGTTCCTTCCAATTCATGGAAACTTTCTCCTAATCTCTATGCCTTCTTGAAACACACATGTAGCAAGCACAAATTCAGGGGAAGATGAGGAGAGAAGGCATGATTTTGAGAGAGAAAGAAGAGAAATCATCAAAGGTAAATCATGAAACCTTGTCTAACAGTTTATTTAGGTTTGTTGTTAGTAGTTTAGATGATTGTTGGCTTGGTTTTCATAACTTTGTGATTTTGGGAATGCCAAACCCTAAGGGGAGGTGATGCCCAAATTGACAAAATTAGAGCTGGAATTTTGTTTTTTTTTATGATTCCATTGTGTTTAGAATGGAAAATTGTGTGGTAACATGTAAAATGTGAAGTGTGAAGGCTTTGGGGTGTGAAATGATAATTTTATCCCTAAAACGATAACATAATGGCTGCCAAGGGAAATTCTATAATTTGAGCATGAATTTGACAAATCTGAGGTCAAAAATAGATTCTACACTTGAAATTATGTAGGAATAGCTTGGGTTATAATTTTGGTAAAGTACAGTTAGACCAAGTATAAAGGGGCTTAGACTAGGTTCCCAATGATATTTTGGTAATATTGCATTTTTATATCAAGAAAACCAACAATTTGAGTTTAAAATAATATATGAATGAGTAATGACTTATTTATTGTACATTTAGGAATTTTAGGATATATCAGTAGCCCAAGCCAGACACAGGATATTGGACATACAGACAGGCAAGGAAAGGACAATTCTAGGTGATGTTTTTAAACTAAGCAAAAAAGGTGAAGTTTTGAAAAGTAGAAAATTGTAGGCAACTTAAAAGTAATATTGAAGAGATAACATTTTGATATTTCAAGAAGCAATTATACTCCTCCAATGGGCTACTATTTTCATCCAAGTTAAATGGTATGGAGGAAAAGAAATATCTATGGCCAAAACAAAAAGATGAAGGTGGAAAGTCAAAAGCAAAACATGTGGTAAAATTGTGATAAAATAATAATTAATCAAGGAGGTGGAGTGTGATATTTTTAAAAGCCTCTTATCCTCTTCCAAGCCTTCGTTTCATCCAAACATAGCAGCCGAGAGAGAGAGAGAGAGAGAGCTTATATGAAAATAAAGAACAAAGAAAAGAGAAGCAAGTTCAAGAGGCAAAACACGGTGAGTTGGTAGTGATTTACACATGTTATGCCTCCTAATTCATGCAGAACTCTCACTAATCTCTGTGCCTTCATAAAATACACTTTAGCAAGAGAAATCAAGAGGAAAGCAGGAGAGGGAGATGGCATTTTAGAGAGAGAAAGAGGAGAAATCAAAGGTAATCTCCAAAACCTTATTTTCTTGTTAGATTCACGCTTGTTGTTGGTTTGTATTGGTTGATTCGTGGTTGATTTGGTTGATTTTGTGATTTTGGGATGCTGAAACCCTAAGGGGTTATGCTACCCAAATTTCTGCAAATCATGATGAATGAGTGTTTAAGTGATTAAATAAGTGATTAGGCATGAAAAGAAGGTGTTTTATGGAATAGAACATGAATTCCCAATTTTTCCCAATTAATTCCAAATTTTTCCCAGACCCAATTTGGTAGTATTTGGAATGGATTTTGATGTTTTTGATGATTCCATTGGGTTTAGAATGGAAAATTGTGTAGGATGCATGTATAATGTGAAGTATGTAGGCTTTAGGGTGTGAAATGACAATTTTACCCCCAAAACCCTAAGTTAGGGGCTGCCAAGGGTAATTCTATAATTTGAGGATAATCTTGACGAATTTGTGGTAAAAAATAGATTCTACACATAAAATTGTGTAGGATTAGCCCATGTCATAAGTTTTGGTAAGGTACAGTTAGACTGGGTATAAAGGGCTTAGACCAGGCCCCAGGGCATTTTGGTAATTTTGCAGTATTAAATTGAGATAACCAACAAAATAAGTTTAAAAGAGTTTAGAGTAGTACAGGAATGAGTATTAACTCAATTCTTGTACATTTGAAATTTTAAGACTATCAATAGCCCAAGCCGGATCAAAGGTACTGAATAGATAGTAGAGTAGGAAATGGCAATTTCAGGTAGTAACTCTATCTTTCATAGATTATGTGAATGTTTATATGCTTTTTGTATGCCATCTTCTGTAATATGAAATTGTATTGTCGAGTAGGGCATTGTGCGAGGAGGCACATTTACCTGGTTGTAAGCAAGAACCCAACTGAGGTTTACCAAGTAAGGGAGCAACCCTTATTTATGTGCACATGTCATATTGTTTGTGTTATTGTTATGTTACATTTCATGGTGTATAGCATATTTATTTATCACATTTTATATGACTGATTGCATGTTACTATTTAGATTATTTGAATCTCACCCTTTCCCTAAAAAATTAAATATTCCAGTTAAAGGAAGCGACTCAAAGGCAAAATCGTAATTACCGGCAACTTAGAGGTCTGATCCAATTTGAGTGTTGACATTAGTTATCTATAAGATTTTTATTATTTTAAGGTTTGTAAATATTATGTACAAGTCCCTGAGGGAATTCCTATAATATAACCATGTACAAATTATTAGTATATTTATGCTATTCCTGTGTGCCCACTGAACTACGTGCTAGAACTCTGAAAAATTATGGAAATAAGATAAGGGGGTTACATCTAGCCCTCTGTTATGTAGCTGGTCAAAAATCACCAAAGAAAAGGGAAATAAGATAAGGGGGTTACATCTAGCCCTCTGTTACTTAACCATTAAACACCTTTTAAACATGATTAATGGAAAATTGGGCAGCATAATCCCTTAGGGTTTCATTGTCCCAAATTTAGAAAGTCAATGAAAACAAGCCAAATCAAGCCAACAATAACCACAACAACAATCAACTATCTTGAATCAACATAAAAATCAATATTTCTTGAAGTTACCTTGCTTTCTCTCTCTATCTCCCTTCTAGGTGTCCCTCTTTCCTCTTCTTTCCCTTGAGTTTTGCTTGCTACACATGATAGCATAGAGGTTAAAGGAGGTTTCTCATGATTTTGAGGCATAACGACTTGAAATCATAACCTATGTACCTTGATTTCCTCTTGAACTCTTCGTTTGCTCTTGCTTCTTCAAAACTCTCTTTCTCTCTCTATTTTCTCACCTAGCTGAAAATATCGAGTCTTAGAGGAAGTTTATGATCATCAAAATATCTTATTACACCTCCTTTAGAATAATATATTTTAATGCTAATTTACCAAGTGAAAATTTTCTTTTATGACTTCATCTTTTTACTTTGCCTAAATTATTTACACATGGCATATATTTTATCCAAGTAAATATTTTCCTTTTACTTTCCCTATTTGGCCAAAAATCAAGTCATAAAAGAGGATGATGATCACTTAAAATATCATATTTTACACCTCCTAAAAATATGTTATTTTGTTGCAATTTCACCATATGTTTTCCTTTGACTTTTCCATCTTCATCTTTTTGTTTTTGGCAAAAAACATTTTCTCTTCCCTCTCTCCATTCACTTGGCCGAAATTTATGGTCCATTGGAAGATTTAAAATGTTCTTGAATTATGCTTATTTTACCTTCTCAATATTACTTTTAATTGTGATCATTTAGCTACAACCTTTGACTTTTCAACTCATCCTTTTTACTTGGCTAGAATTTTTCCTCATTTTAATATAATATGAACCAAGTATTTAATCCCTTCCTTGCTTCTCTTTGGACGTTTTTCTGTGACAATAAAGGGAGTGAAAATTTTCTTTGCATCCTCATAATTGCTTCTTGCTTTTCACAAGCAAATCCTAGCCCTTCATTTTGATTTCCAACTTTAACCTCAAGATCAAGTGGCAAATGTCTCTTTTACACTTGACCATGGCAACATTCACTAAGTTGTCATTAGTTCTTTTCTTTCTTTTTGTCTCTATTCCTTTCTTCTTCCAAGATGTTATTCCCTCTCTTTTGGATCTAAGTTAGGCTTTTAGGTCCTATATGACTTTAGATAAAGGGGTTGGATATTCTTCCCTTACTACTTGGAACTAAATCTCATACTTTAGTTCCCAAACTAGTCTCTAAAAGTCATTATGTCCTAAGACATTCTTGGCACTTTTCCTGATATGAGCCTAGTAGTCTACTTTATTCAGGCTTATTCTCCAACCCTTAGTCCCAAAATTTGGAACATTACTTCGTACGATTTTGTCTCTCAAACTTTATAAACATGGTAATTTATTAAATTTTTTAGTAGCATTTTTTTCTTCTTGACTATTTTAAAAGCACTAAACACATATGAAATTATGGGTAGCAACTCATGATTACAAAAAATATAAATAGAAAAAGAAGATGGAGATACAGGGTATCGATCCCCGTAGCACATGATAGTATAGCAAGCACTCTATCATTTTAGCTAAATTCCCCTACAATCAATAAACATAAACTAGTGTGTGAAGTTCAAAATAAGAGAAATAAAAATTTTTAAACGTGGATAGAAGTATATATATACGCACCTATATTTCATTATAGGAAATACTTAAAATTGGGTTAGACATAATACAAAATTTAAGACGTATTCTTTTTATCATACAATGTTGTCTCTCAAAATTTATGTAATGTGGAAGTTATTAATTTTTATTTTACTATTTTTTCCCTCGACTATTTTAATAGCCCTAAGCACATATGAAATTATTGGTAATGGATGAAGATTACTTAAAAACATAAATTGAAAGGGAAAATGGAGAGGCAAGTTGCAATATCCTGAATTTTATGCCTAGAGACTTTAGGATAAGCCTGTATTAGGTAGACAACTAAGCCTAGTTTCGGAAAAGTCCCAAGAATGTCAAGAGATAGAAAGACTCTGAGGGATTATGTGATTTGACCCTACTGGGTAGAGGGCTCAACATTTGTAGGTAGTATGATTAAAGTGTAGGTGCAGATCTGCATAGAACACATATACGGTGCCATTTGGTTAATAGAACAATGCCACCCACTATGTCACGAGGTATGGGATAAGTTAATAAAGTAAAGTATGTTGGTATGTGAGTGAACATGGCATTTTCATAAGAGACATGTATACCCTATATTTTTGGAGTAGACACCGGTATGTAGGGCCATGTGTGGCCCACACACATATACTCTAGCCTGGCATCATTTGGCGGGCCTTGGTATACATGAAGCAATCCTAAGTAAGTCCCAAGTAAAACCCAATAGACACCGATAAAGTAACTTTATTAAACTAGCTTTAATAAAGCAAGCAATGATGACACAACTTTTGTGTTAGATAAATGAGAGGAGGATACATATCCCTTCATTATAAGAGTCATAAAGTGACTTTGTTTTGGCACATTCAAGAGGTGCCACCTAGCGCTTAAACCCAGGGAATCCACCTATCTCCGATCTGGTCGATATTTGATTTTCTCGAACACCATACCTAGGAGTCAGAGGAATTCATTAGGCTTCCCATCCCCTGACATAAACTGTCGGCCAGTTAGGAAGGGACACATGGCAACACCGGATGTGATCTTGAAATGTAAGATTGCACAAGATTTGTATACTTGATCTAACGGCCAAGATTTAATCTTGGACTCTCTCTTCCATTAAATTCATCCAGGTACTGTAAAATATCATAAAAATAGCAAAATATCTAGAGAAATTGAAAAGAAAAGAGAAAGGATGAATAGTTAAAGTTCTTAAGCTCCGAAGCCAATTTCACCTCTAATTCAGCATTTCAGGCTTCTGGAGTCTTCTCTAACAGTGTTCTTCTCATAGAGATCTATTGGATATTGTGCCCAAAGGGCCTATCATTGTACTTTGAACATTATTAATTTAATGAAATTTCTCCATTATGTTATCATATTATTTGCATGTTAACTGTGATAATTGTATCCTTGGATAAATCATAAAGATTATCCTAAAATGACCCTGGCCGGTCATCTATGCGGGAGCAAAGATGAAACAAGACCAATATGACTTTGATAAGATATAGAGATACGAATCAAAGTCTTAGGCACTTGTAAGAGTACAAGGTGCTGGATCGATCCACTATGAGAAACCTACATGGATCAAATCATAAGCTTTTCTCATGTATAACCACGTCACAATACCCTTAGACTTGAGGTCATTGTGGATTCCTACATGAGAGTTGCTAAGCTTTGAACTAGTCAAAAGTCACTTTTAACCGAGTGATGATAAAGGCTACGATCGGGCTTGGTGGTTTTTCATGCAGAGGAATATGAATGATCAAGATGGAATTTGTCCCTCACATTAGTAGAGAGATATTAATGCGCCCCTCGATGAGTGAGTCTGAGAAATGCATGGTCATACTATGATGGAAAGGAATTTCCATTTCTATTGTCAGGCTACTCAGGAATCGAGAAAGTAATGGTCAAGAACAAGATGATGACATTATCCATGCCTTATCCTTGACTGATATATAATGTGACAAAAGGGACGTGACATGATTGTATGATAGGTTGCATCATGTTAACGATCCTCATATGAATTGGGTAGTCATAATGTCTTGCTAGAGGCTGCTTGCAACTTTTGGGTTAGTACAGTTATTGGCCCACTGCCAACTTCATATGGTCCTACAGGGTCACACACAAAAATGACCCAATACAAGATAATGTTTAATTTAGGGTGGACGAATTTTATATTTATATATATAGATAATATAAAATTCGTTAATAATATTATATAGATATATATTTTTGAAATACATATCTTATATATATATGTGTGTGTATATATATTATATGATATTATTATATTGTGTTAGCTTTAAATTTAATCTATTAAAATATATTAAATTTAATAACTAACATGATAGAGATATAGTATCTCAGATTTAATTTATCAAGATAACTTAAATCTAATGGCTCTTTATTTGGATTAAATAAATAGGTTAAATTAAAACTGTTAAACTGATTTAATTTAAACTAAATTTATTTAATTTTCTCATCAAGATAATTAATTTTGAAATTAATGAATATTAATTTTGAAATTCGAATATAGCCCTCATAAGTTATAAACTTGATAGAGCAGATATACTCATACACGCATGAGAATTCAGAGCCACAAGGGAAACCCTAGGAGACATTTGGAGGCACTAGCACGCAGTGTCTGTTGGACAACATTCGTATGGATACCAGTAGAAGGAGTGGACCTGACGCTCCTAGAGATCAAAGACCCTAAATTCGAAAGGGTACGAATCTTTCTAACTCGGTTTAAACGCCGTTCATAAATTCTTGATCAGGATCGGCAAAAATTTTTAAAATTCTTCTACTATGCCTACCAATCCTAACAAGATCAACATTTCTATGGTTTTAGATTTTGAATTAGAGGTGTTTGACTCTGTCTTCTTAAAGGAGGTGTTGCCAAAATCAAGAATAGATCACGGATTTGAGTTCTAGGAAGCGTATGCTTCGATTTGAACTGAATATTTTGTGATTTTGTTGAGTAATTCTTGAGATACTCAAACCTTAAATTATGGCCAGAGGGAGCCTTTTAGGGTTTAATGTTCATATGATGATGATCATGATGTAAATAAGGTTTTATGATGATTTTGGAAGTTTGTGTTCAAATTTACCTGAAATCGTTTTTTGGAGACAGAGAACATGCAACGTGCTTTTGATATGTCAAACTTAGTTCAAATGCTATAAGATTTTATAGGATTAAATTTGACATCCTAGGATTTAATTTGATAGGTAATTTATGCCATTTGGATCATTGAATCGAAAGTTATGATTTTTCAAATTTTGACCTTGATTTTGGAATGAAATCTATAACGGTCTGAGTTTGATGAAATTCTGGGAAATGTGTTGCTGTGATTAGGGCACTGTGATCTTTTTCATTGAAATAGGATTAAAATAGATTTTTATAAAACCTAGAACCAACTCATTTGAATTTTGTAGAATTAATTATGAATTTCTAAAGTTTGGTCAACAAAATTGGCAGATTGGGTTAACTTACAAATTTGTGGCAATCATATTGAATTTTCACAAGTATTGGCCCGAATATAAGAGACATGTCTTAAAGACCCATGTAGTCCCATTAGATACTCATTTATCATGGCTCTAATGATATGATTATATATCTAGGGTCATGAGGTGACAAAGAAGAAGCATCCTCAATGGTTGGAGAAAGGTACAAGAGGAGGACTCAAGACAAGAGGTAGTAAACTTACCTTATTTACATGTATTTGATAATTATGCTTGTATAGTGATGTATGTGATTGCTTTACTTGATTATGTAGAGCATATTTGAATGATGAAGCTCTGTTTCTGTTTATACTATGGCCATAAGTATAATTGTGAATCATTGAGTATGTAGAAATGTCATTATGGGGCATGCATCTAGTTAAGGCTAATATGTCATGTACTTAGCATATATCTTGGATGCATTATGGTACCGTTCACTACTAAGATTCCCCCAAATCTCACCCTCCCCAACCAACCATTCAGACAGGCAAAAACAGAAGGTGTGCTGAGAACCAAGAAGAGAACTGCACGAGAGGAATGTAGTGGTAGAACGAAGACGATAAGATGTCTGCATTTCATTATAACGTGTTTAGACACCCTAGTAGCCCTGTGTGGCTACATTATTTGGAATTATTATATACAATCCTTGTAGGGAATTCCTGTAATCAAGTACTTATTATCAGTATATTTATAGTATTCCTATGTGCCTACCGAATTGCAAGCTAACACTATTAGAAATGAGAAAGTAAGATAGGGGTCTGACATTTTGGTTTAGAGCCCAAGTATTTCTAACAGAGCAAGAAATTTTGGAAATAAGATAGTATACTGATATGGTCTTGATTTTACAGTAACAGGACATATGCATAGAAATGAGGTATTTTATGAATTCATTTACCAACACTTATATGTAGTCCATACACAATATTTTGATGCCCAGAGACAATAGGATGATTTTTGAGACAAAGACAGTCACAGGGTACCGGTGGTTAAAAGTAGTTAAAGCTGGTATCTGAGGTTTTACATTGGTACACAAAAGTTAAGCATGCTCAACCTAGGGAAATTTCAGGATGAGTAACCCCCTGGTAAGTCACATGTATATGTGATGACATGTTATGAAAAATGGCAGGCACATATTGTACAATAGTTTAGAGGCTGTATGTTGTTACAAGCTTTCCTTGACAATTGTAAATGTATGCAATAAGTTATTTTAGGCATATCTATGTAGCTAAAATATTATGAAATGATAGAATGCCCTTGTGAATATGTGACATTTTCCTCTTCCTTGTTTCCAAATAATGAATCACAGTGATGGTAAGGCTAAGAGGTACAGGTGTTGGGCAGGGTCAAAAAGCTAGACCTGACCCAATATAGTAAATCTTGGGCATGTTAATAGAACATCAAATAATGATTAATGATCAAGGACCATAGTAATGAGCTATGAGAAGTGCAGCAAAAACAAAACATAGAAAGGGACAAGGAAAATAATCCTGGTGATAGGCAGATGGATACAGCTGCTTAAATATTTCAATTTAGAAATCCAATGTCGTCCAGGAAAGGCCAATGTAGTGACACTTTCTTTCCTACACTATACGATTATCTATATGCTTTGAATGCCATTTTGAACACCGTTCCCGGGAGTTAGGGAATTCATCAGGCTTCCCTTCCCTTGACATAAAGTGTCGCCAAAGAGAGAGAAAGAGAAAGAGGAAAGGATGGTTAGGAAGGGACATATGGCAATACCGGATGTGATCTTGTAAAGTAAGACTGTACAGGATTTGTCCATTTGTCTAATGGCCAAGATTTAATCTTGGACTCTCTCTTCCATTGAATTCATACAGCTCTTATAAAATATCAGAAAAATAGCAAAAAATCTTGAGAAATTGAAAAAGGAAAGAGAAAGGATGAATAGTGAAAGTTCTTAAGCTCCGAAGTCGATTTTCACCTCCGATTTGGCATTTCCAGCTTCCAAAGTCTTCTCTAACATTGTTCTTCTCATGGAGAGCAATATTTTATGGTTTTAAATTTTCAATTAGAGGTGTTTCATTCCATCTACTCAGAGGAGGTGTTGCCAATAAGGATTTTGGTTTGATTTGAACTAAATATTCTATGATTTCATTGAGTAATTCTTGAGATACTCATGTTAGAACCAGTTGACACCCAAGAGTGGAGGTGAATTGGGTGTAAGATAAAAACTTAAGAACTTTCAATCTCTTTTCACATCTTAGTGAAAGTAATAAGTATGAAAGTCATGAATCATAAATCAATAGTTAGATTAAACAAAGTATGCTGGAAATATAAGAGCTTAGGGAAGAGAATATGCAAACTGTGATTTATTCTGGTTTGGTCTCATTTGCAATGACCTACGTCCAATCCCCAGGCTCCTCCTGAGATTTTCAAATCCACTATCTTCTGGTTTAATTCAGGCACAAGAAAAGCCTCCATAATCCATAAGTTTAGCGGGACACTTGTGAAACCTTTTACAAATCTCTCACCGAGATACTTCCCCTTGTGGCAAGTCTTACAAGTAGAGCAATCCCAAAGACGCTTCTCTCATGCTTACCTGTGCAAGTCTTACGAGCAGTAATGTTCTTTCCTACTTACACCCCTGTAAGTCTTATAAGCAGCAACATTTTCTATTGCTTACACCTTGTAAGTCCTACCAGCAATTCTCTCTACAGCTTCTTCTATAAGAAAATCAACCCTCTCAAGGTCCCTCTAACTTGAGATCAATTCATAAACATAGTTGAAAGTGTTTACGACTCTCTTACAGAGTCGATATAATGCTCACTGAAGTACAATACAAATAATCACTCTCATATTTACATGATATAGAAAATAGATAAGAACAGAGAGTGGTTGGGTCAGAGTAGATGACTCATGATAGAGCTCTCATCGTTATCTTCTCTTCTCTGAATGCTACCATATTTATAGATGAGTTGTAGAAGATAACCATTGTAAGAATTTGTCCGTTGGAGTCCCATTGCTTTGTGTGATCGTTAAGTGCAGTTAAACAACTAGCCACTATGAAATGTTCGTTGCAGTACAGAGTGTCATGTAGAGGAGTGGGATGTAAGTGTTTGAATATCTGACAGTCTTTTGTTATGAGCTGTACGTCACATTATGGAGCGGCATAAAGATGGTTGATTTTCAGACATTTGTTCATGGTGGGTCAACCTTTTGTCATGGTAGGTAGCCATCATTTGGTGTGTAATGATGATATTCGCCGTAATTGACTTTCTTATCTGAATCTATTATCTGAACGTTTAATATCAGGTTTCACACTTGAAATATATGTTTGTTAATCTTTTGATATTGTAACAAGTGAAAACGTAAAGAATAAACAACTTTGAACCATATTTGGATTTGTTTGCTATGAATTTGTAATGCATTATACTTCTGTCACCATCTTACTCGAGTACATGTTCATTTTGTACTATGGACTTGAGCCTCTGCATAACACTTGCACCATTTTCTCCACAAGTGTGATTTCTTACTTGTGAGTGTGGCCTTCCTCACTTGAGTGCTAAGGTCCTCACTCAAGTACATTAGTATGTTTCAGCTTCATGCTTCACTTATGAACAGCACTTGCACCAATTTTTGCAAGAGTGAGATTTTGCCCTTGCGAGTGTTCAGGTAATTCACTCGAGTATGCTTCAAGTTTTCATTTTCTAGTAGACTCTCAAGTGAACACTTTCTATGTCTCACTTGCTTTACTCAAGTGCAATCCTTCTCCTCACTCAAGTACATTGCCATTTACTCAAGTGTAGCTGACATTCTTCCACTTCACAGCCGCTTTTGGACAATACTCACATGATGTTTTCCAAGAGTGTATTTTTGGACTCGCGGGTATTTAGGTGTCACGTTAGACTCGATCTATTCATTTGAATCTAAATATGGTAAGTAATGATCATCAAAGAGCTCTTCTCATATACATTCCAATGCAAAAAGAATCAAGTCCAAATTCATTGTATTCTACAAGTTATGATCCAAGGAGTGTCTACCGTACTAGATAGTAAAGCATCAACTTTTAATAGGCATATCTCTTAGCATATAACTTCAAATTTTACGAACTACCTATCCATGGAAAGATCTTTAAGTCTAGATTCATATGGCATTAGTTTCACGTCAATCCAAAATGTAGTTTGAGTTATGTCAAAAATACTGAACCTGTCTTGAAATATGATGATGATTAGTGTCATATTCCAGGATTCATATCTCTCTCATCTGAGCTCCTTTGAATGTGATCTTGGTGTGTATTTTTCGTGTTATGAGTCTTGTTTTATATGCCACTAGTTTTAGTTGAATCCAACTTTTGGTTTGAGAGATATGGCCAAAATATCATACCTTTTACAGACAGAACGAAAAATAGAGCTGAACAGAGTGCTCCAGACACTCGAGTGCTATAGTACTGCACCTCTAGAAAATTTTTTGCACTTAGTACATTCACTCAAGTGCTACAGTTCCTCACTAGAGTGTGCTATTGTTCACTCGAGTGCTACAGTGCCGCATCCTCCAGTGCCTACATCTATAGTGCCAAACAGTGTCGTTTGGTACAGTTCCAAACAGTGCCAATTGCTATAATGCCACCTCAAATTCCCCTTCTGAACATAGAAATCTCTAGAATTGCTTCTAAGAATTTGAATCTTGATATTCCCATTAGTTCTTACAAATTCTTCTTTCTTCAATATCTTTGTTCTTGATTTTCCTCTTGATGATCATTCTCCATTATAAGCAAAATAACCTCAACCCACCGACGGGTTTATGACTTTCCTCAATCCCTTGCTTCTTGATGATCATTCTCTATTTATGAGGCATTATTAGCAAAATAACATCAACCCACCATCGGGTTTATGACTTTCTTAATCCCTTTCTTCTTGATTTTCTTCTTGATAATCATTTTCTTTCTTCTTCTCCCTCTTGTTCATTCTCATCAATTCAATCACTTATTTGTTCATATTCCCATATTTGATAATTTTGTCTTCTCATTCTTCCTCCACAATTCAACTTAATTAATCTACATGATATTACATATTAAACGCTGTAATTAGTCAAAGTATAAAATAAATACATAAACTTTTTGCTCTTATCATTTCACATTTATATTTGATGTCATCAAAACTAATCATATCTAACATTCTCCCCCTTTTTTATGATGAAAAATCCTACAAGAAAAATATGTGTAAATTATAAAAGCAAGTTAAGTGCAACATATTTTTCTTGTCTTTCTCTCCCCCTATTTGACATCAGCAAAAATTTTGAAATAGAAAGAAGTAAGGCTTGAAGTGAATGCATCAAGAAAACAATTTTTTCTCCCCCTATTTTCATTTTTAAGGTTATGGAACAGAAAATCAATTTGGAGAGGTTTTCAAGAAAACTTTCATAAAAAAGTCAATTTGAAAATTGAAAATACGAAACATGTTCTTGAAATGTAAAGAGCGAAGGTTTAGAAATGCTCATGTAGATTTTGAAAAAAGATAAAGCACTCCATAAAGTCTGTTGCTTTATTCTTTGGCAAGATAGTTCATGATGTTGTGTTCACCACACTTCTGCATACAACTCTGATGTATATTCATGCTCTTGCCAGGATTCTCCAATTGAGTTGAGCTTTTGTTTAGCATTCTTAATGCTCATTTGTATTGGTATATGTATTTGTTGCTTTGAATAGTGTAGCAAATATATTTCCTTTGTTTAATCGTTAAAACATCTTTCCTCAAAGTTGATAGATTCTTCTTGTAGTATATTGAGGAATGCTATTGCAGAAAATAAATTCTCCTGTCATAAATTTAAGTCTTTCTTTGCAAAGAGAATAGTTAGTTCAATTGAGTAACAAAAGGTTCCTTTCCATATGATATGTTAAAATTAAGATTATGAAAAGAACAATATAAGAGTCACTCATCATCAAAACTAATCAAGATATGGTGAATATAGATAAGTATGTTAAAATGATTTTCTTCTAACAAAGGAGATGACCTTACAAGATATAAAATACATGTGAATGTAAAGCTCCCTCTTAACGAATCCATGGTTTTAAAAATCAATATGAAGAATACATAATAACTTTCTAGGATTTGAAAAACCGTTTAGAAACTTTGTAGAGAAAATGAGTATGAAAATCCATAGATTCGGAGAGAAATCAAGCTTTGAAAATGACAATGCTATTTAGGGTTTTAAGAGATATAACCCAATATCACCTGAGTGGTCACTTGAATGATCCTACTTGACCATTACTTGAGTGAGTGTTTACTCAAGTGATGCAACTCAAAGAATATTAACTAAGTAAGAATACAATACCTCACTTGAATACTATCGTAATTACTCAAGTCATAATCCTCTTTAGTCAATTGATTCATCGTTGGTGAGTCACTGTCAGTGATGTGATCAGTACTAAGGGTTTCTAAAGTGTAGTCTCTGTGAGCACTTAAGGATACCATGATGAGCTCAAAATAAGGCCTTATGTTCATATTAGCTTAGTATATGCCCCTTGTTTAGCAAACACCATCGAGAAACTTTGATTTCATCATAGAATATTGCTTCCTTACTTTGTCATCCATCATCTCAAATAAAACTTTGAAGTTCTGGTTCACTAAGTCATACAACTACCTCATCTTATCATTCATTAAATGATGATCTCAGTATTGTTTGTTGTAAGCTTAGTGTGAAAGTGTTGAACCTCCTTTTTTGGATAGCCCTTGATAGATGGGCTAAAGACTAAAAGACTAGGAGGACCAGTTCGAGTAGAATATTGTTTCCTCATCTAAGCATCTCTTTCTCTGACTGCATCAATAGCTTGTCACTTGCTAGTGCTGGGGTGTCATTTGAGTAATATCACATATTCTGCTTCCACTCACACTACAACACTGTCAGTCATGCCACTTCTGTTAGCCTCTGATCTCTGTATCCAATAGCAGAGCATTTTGGTTAACTCTTGCAAGAGTATAAATATATGCTCTTTAGTACCCAACTTTCTCTTGGGTCCATACAATATTAGACATTATGACTCTTATGCTCTTATACAATTAAATCATGTGATATTTGAGCAAAGAGTATCATAAACCAACAAAGATCAAGATATAATCTTACCCAATAAATTCAATCCATTGAATCATAAAGCATACTGAACAAGTGATACCAAGAGTGATGATTTTCAAAGATCAATGACAATTTGTAAATACACTTTATATAAAAAATTATGTCATTGATAAGATTTTCATGCAATCCATGATAGATAAATCTATCTTTGCGATAAACTCATGATTGAAATCAGTTTTTCCAAGAATGATAATGAAATAAGCCAATTGTTTCAAGTTTCATGTAATTTCAAAGCATAATAATGCATTGTGAAATTGAGATTCTGAATACATGCAAAACCCATTTTTGAAACCTGTTTATAATCAATGTTTATGTTAAAAATGGTGGAAGTTAATAGTTATAAAAATGTATCAGAAAGCTTCACTAAGATAAGATGTTAATCATTAGAGTTAACATATTGAAGAATTTTCTTAGGTGCTAAAGTCATATGAATAACTAGAAGTATTAGCTCAATAGATATATAGGAGCATCATGACTTTGCTAATGATTCATAGACTATTTTGACACTTAGATTTGTGTCATGAAAGATACAAATATTCAAATCAAGGATTCAAATACATGACACTGGTTACTCAAAGATAGATCATACAAATAGTTAATGTCTTTGAGCAACAAAATGATTATAATAATTTATGAATGATGAAGTATATAATCATTCGTCTAAATGGCAAGAGTACTATAATATCATCCAAATAAGTTATTCCACTATAATGGTTAATGCATTAACATTTAACGTATTAATGAACATTTATAATGCTTAAAATAACTCGGCTAATAAAGATTTATGCATTAAATATAAGTCTTTCACAATTTGAATTCTTTTCTAGAAAGTTGACTTGAAACTCATAGTTGATGAATTTGTTTGATATGAGGTCTAACTCGTTTAGAGAATGGCACTAAAGAGTTCAAGCACTGGATGCTTATTTAAGATTAATGATCAATGGGAAAATGACAAGAAACTCTAGTGGATTAATTTGAAGCATTTCTAACATTCATTATAAAAATACTAACTTCCAATTTTTAAACTAATTTGAGTGCAAACAATATATGAACAATTTTCAAATAATGTGTATGCACTTTTTATAAATAGGATGAATTGAAATCCAAGTAAATTTTTAAAATGTGCATTTCAAATTTCCAACACATAGAAAGATTATGCACAATTCTAATTCCAGTATATATAGTAATTTGAAAACATTTTGAAAACTAAAAATGATTGATCGCTAATTATATGTATTAATGAGCAAGTATTTACTACTCAAAATGAGTTAGGAAGAATGAGTGCGACTTTTGAGTTTTGAAATGAAATCTCGACATTCAAGTTTTGTATAAGATTACCTATACCGATATAGTGTACTTGGCTTGAGTGTAACTTATAGACACCCAAGTTAATTTCCATTTCCTTGTATCTTTGTACTCAAGTCCTCCAAGATCACTTGAGTAACCCATGCCTTTGAATCAAGCTTTTCTGCAATTTCCTTTCCTGAACTCAAATTTCCACTGCACCTTCAAGTTATGAACTAGAATTTGCCTCTGGAACTTGAGTTTTGTGTCTGTACTTGATATGAGCTTGAGTTTTCACTTAGAGTTCATGTATACTCTATTCATCCCTATTTTGCTGACCGAAAATAGAGCATTCCTTTCTTCTTCCTACAAAATCTTATAATCCTTTTTCTTCCTTCGGTGTCCAATTTTACTTAGATCCACTCACAGTTAGCTTGTAGGAATCATGATTCCCATGCTTTAAGAATATAGTTAATTCCAAGAAATTGATCATAATGCATAAAGTATGACTTTATGTATAAATGTTTTTTTCATGGTGTTTGTCGTATATACATAAAAAGCTAGACTATTGAACATTGCAACTCTTTATGGATGGTTTTTCTAAAGATTGTAAAAACATATGTGCAATACCTATACCTAAGGTAACAAATAACACGGTATAAACCTCTATAAATATTAAAGATGATAGTGTAGGAGGTCTTACCATTGTTTACTTTTATGTTAGGTGCTTGGAGGGTTGCCTTTGCATTCCCACCTCATCTTTCTTTGAAACTCATTTTGTATGTATTTGGCTTTATGCAATGCTCTCTCATATGATATAGGCTATGAGAGTATTTTTCTTTATGTATGAGAAATCCTCCTCTTCTTGTTCTCCTCAAGGCAGTTGAATGGTACATTATGATAGCCCTTCCTTAAGTTAAAGCATACTCCTTTTATCCATTCCTTCTTTCTGTGGTTATGCTCTATACCTCCAGCAATAGATGTTCCGAGAGTTCTCTTTTACGATGATATGAACCTCTTAATTGATGTATGGGAACCTCTTGGCTTCTTTTTCATCTTCTCTATTCCCTTGTGTCAATTTCTTTTTGAATCGTCATGCATACTTAAAGTACTAGATGGACATTTCGATACTCGCATATACTTGGGTCCTTTATTATTAGTATTCAACCTTACATGTCTCTTTGGTACCCAAATATATTTATTTCTCACATGAATTTCTTCTAATATAGCATGTATGAGAAATATGACTGGATTTACCAAAATAATTGCAAATTGTAGGAAGATATGCATTATAGGATATCATGCAAGTATTATGACAGTTATGAGAGTAGAAACACAAATGGATTTTATTTGAACATTCTTTCTTCCAAACAAACTTTTCAGCATATTTGAACACATTTTTGCTTTTTTCAATAGAATAACTATTGGTTGAAAAACAATCTTATGTAGGCTCTAAAAATCAATTTTACGAAAATTATGAAGGGAATTGGAACTTTTTACCTTAAGTTCATCATGAGCTCTGGAGAATGATTTTTCATGTTCATCTACAATGAGCTCTATTCGGGAATCCTCTTATTCTTCTATATCCATGTTGACTACATAGAAGTGTTCTAAGATTTCTTCTTTTTCATCAACTTCCAATTGTTCATGCACCGTAGATGCGTTGCTTGTAGTTCTACATGAACGTTTAACACTTTCAACTTTGACACACTTGTTAGAAGTATTTATAGAATCAAGAGTGCCCCAAATATCTCTAGTAGGAGAGCAAAATCTAATTTTCTCAAAATCACTTTCGGTTAAAGCACTATATAGAATTTTCATTACTCTAATGTTCAATGAAAATATTTTCCTTTCTCTTTCTGTCCAATCCTTTCTTGGTTTGAAATCAAAAGCATTTGTAAAAACATTCCACATCTCAAAATCATATGCTTTTATAAAACTAGTCATTCTAGCTTTCTAAAACCAAACATCAATATCTTTCAAAAGAGATGGGATTGTATAATCAAAACCTTCTAAAAGTATAAAACACCCAAAATCAGGCATTGTAACTTTTGAGATGATTAAGTCCTTTAAACATGAGCCTAGGCTCTGATACCAAATGTTAGAACCGGTTGACACCCAAGAGGGGGTGAACTGGGTGTAAGATAAAAACTTAAGAACTTTCAATCTCTTTTCGCATCTTTGTTAAAGTAATGAATCATAAATCAACAGTTAGAATAAACAAAGTATGCTGGAAATATAAGAGCTTGGGGAAGAGAATATACAAACTGTGAATTATCCTGGTTCGGTCTCATCTACGATGACTTATGTCCAATCCCCAGGCTCCTCCTAAGATTTTCAAATTGACTATCTTGTTTAATTCAGGCACAAGAAAAGCCTCTACAATTCACAAGTTTAGCTGGGCACTTGTGAAACCCTTTGCAAATCTCTTAACGGGATACTACCCTTTAGGGCAAGTCTTACGAGTAGAGCAATCCCGAAGACATTTCTCTCCTGCTTACCCTTGCAAGTCTTATGAGCAGCAATATTCTCTCCTACTTACCCCCTGTAAGTCTTACGAGCAACAATGTTCTCTACTGCTTACACCTTGTAAGTCTTACGAGTAGAATGTCTTATCAACAATTCTCTCTACAAATTCTTTAGTAAGAAAATCAACCATCTCAAGGTCCCTCTACCTTGAGATCAATTCAAAAATATAGTTGAAAGTGCTTACAGACTCTCTCACAGAGCCAATATAATGCTCACTGAAGTACAATACAAATAATCACTCTCATATTTACATGATATAGAAAATAGATAAGAATAGAGAGTAGTTAGGTCGGAGTAGATGACTCAAGATATAAGCATGTTGGCGTCGTTGAGCTCTCATCATTATCTTCTCTTCACTGAATGCTACCATATTTATAGATGAGTTGTAAATGATAACCATTGTAAGAATTTATCTGTTAGAGTCCCATTGCTCCGTTTAACCGTTGAGTACATTTGAACAACTAGCCACTATGAAATTCCATTACAGTACAGAGCATCCTGTAGAGGAGTGGGATGTCAGCATATGAATATCCAACAGTCTTCATTATAAGCTATATGTCACGTTATAGAGCAGCATGAAGATGTTTGTATTTTCAGACATACGTTCATGGTAGGTCAACCTTTTGTTATGGTAAGTAGCCATCATTCGATATGTAATGATGATATTCGTCGTAATTGACTTTCTTATTTGAATCTATAATCCGAACATTTAATATCTCATTTCACACTTGAAATATATGTTGATTAACATTTAGATATGATAACAAGTGAAAATGTAAAGAATAAACAACTTTAAACCACGTTTGGATTTGTTCGCCATGACTCTGTAATGCATTCTACTTCTGTCATCATCTCACTCGAGTGCATGTTCATTTTGAACTATGGACTTAAGCCTCTGGATAACATTTGCACCATTTTGTCCACAAGTATGATTTCTCACTTACGAGTGTGACCATCCTCACTCGAGTGCATTAGTATGTTTTAGCTTCAAGCTTCGCTTCTAGATAGCACTTGCACCAAGTTTTGCAAGCATGAGATTTTGTACTTGCGAGTGTTTGGGTACTTCACTCGAGTGTGCTTCAAGTTTTGACGTTCTAGTATACTCTTAGGTAAACACTTTCTGTGTCTAACTTGCTTTACTCGAGTACAATCCTTCTCCTTACTCGAGTGCATTGCCATTCACTCGAGTGTAGCTGACATTCTTCCATTTCACATATACTTCTAGACAACACTCACATGATATTTTCCAAGGGATGCGTTTTTGGACTCGCGGGTGTTTAGGTGCCACATCATACTTGATTTATTCATCTGACTCTAAATATGGTACGTAATGCATCATCATAGAGCTCTTCTCATATACATTCCAATGCAAAAAGAATTAGCTACAAACTCATTGTATTCTAGAAGTTATGATCCAAGGAGTGTCACCGCATTAGACAGTATAAGTATCAACTTCAAGAAGGCATATCTCTCAGCATATAACTTCAAATTTGACAAATTACCTATGCTTAGAAAGTTCTTTAAGTCTAGTTTTATATGGCCTTAGTTTCACCTCAATCCAATATGTAGTTTGTGAGGCATATCCAAAATACCGAACCTACTTGAAAAATGATGGTGATTTTAATGTCATCTTCCAAGATTCATATCTTTTTCATTGAGCTCCTTTGAATGTGATCTTGGTGTGTATTTTTTGGTTGTGAGTCTAGTTTCATATGCCATTAGCTTTAGTTCATTCTGACATGTGGTTTGAGAGATATGCCCAAAATATCATACCTCTATCAGGCAAAATGAAAAACAGAGTTGAACAGAGTGCTCCCGACACTCGAGTGTTCTTCCATCACTCTAGTGCTACAGTGTTTCACCTCCAGCATGTTTTTTGCACTTGCTACAGTTCCTCACTTGAGTGTGTTACAGTTCACTCAAGTGATACAATGCCCAAGTGCTATAGTGCCCGTATGCTACAATGTCAAACAGTGCCATTTGCTACAGTTCCAAACAGTGCTAACTGCTACAGTGCAACCTCAAATTCCCCTTCTAAACATAGAAATCTCCACAATTGCTTCTAAGAATTTGAATCTTGATATTCCCATTAGTTCTTGCAAATTCTTCTTTCTTCTTAATTTACATCTTGATGATCATTCACCATTATAAGCAACATAACGTCAATCCACCATCGGGTTTATGACTTTCTTTAATCCATTGCTTCTTGATGATCATTCTCCATTTACAAGCCATTATCAGCAAAATAACATCAACCCACCATCGGGTTTATGGCTTTCTTCAATCCCTTGCTTCTTGACTTTCTTGATAATCATTTTCTTTCTTCTTCTCCCTCTTGTTCATTCTCATCAATTCAATCACTTCTTTGTTCATATTCCCGATAACTATAGCACTCGAGCACTGTAGCACTAATTCTCCAAATGAAATGACTCTTTAGAGGAAATGAAATGAAATGCTCCAAATGTTTCAAAAATTCTTGCTCCCATTGGACTATTTGTATCTATATGCATTAGGATTCCAATTCATGGATCTCTCAGTTTGAGAAATCAAAATAAAAGGATTGAACCATTTCTTCTGACTCTTTTTCAAATTTGATAAATGTTAGTTGATCATGTATTTCATTATAGTTCTATTTTTTTTCTTCTAATTCTTCCTCCATAATTCAACTAGATTAATCTGCATGATATTACACATCAAACGCAGTAATTAGTCAAAGTATAAAATAAATACATAAAAGTTTTGCTCTTATCATTTCACATATATATTTGACATCATCAAAACTAATCATATATAATAACTCAACCTTAAATTTTGGCCAGAGGGACTCCTTTAGGGTTTGATGTTCATATGATTATGATCATGATGTTAAAAAAGGTTTTATGATGATTTTGGAAGTTTGTTTTCAAATATGCTTGATTTCATTTTCTGGAGGCAGAGAACATGCAACGTGTTTTTTATTAGCTAAACTTAGTTCAAATAATATGAAATTTTATAGGATCAAATTAAACATCCTGGGCTTTAATTTGATAGGTAATATAAGCCATTTGGACCAGTGGATTGAAAGTTATAATATTTTAAAATTTGATCTACATTCTAGAACAAAATAAGTAACAATATGAGTTTGATGAATTTCTGGGAAATGTGTGGCTGTGATTGGGGCTCTATGGTATTTTTCATTGAAATAAGACTTTAAGTATTTTTATAGAACCTGGAACAAACCCATTTGAATTTTTTAGAATTAATTGTGAATTTTCAAAGTTTGGTCAACAAAAATTAGTAGATTGGGTAAACCTACAAATTTATGGCAAATGTGTTGAATTGTCATAAGTAATGGGTCAAATATAAGAGAGATGTCCTAAAGGCCTATGTAGTACCATTGGACACTCATTTATCATGGCTATAATGATATAGTTATATATCTATGGTCATGAGATGATAAAGAAGAAGCATCCTCAATGGTTGGAGAAAAGGTACAAGAGGACGACTCAAGACAAGAGGTAGTGAACTTACCTTATTTGCATATATTTGATAATTATGCTTTTGTAGTGATGTATGTGATTGCTTTACTTGATTGTGTAGAGCATATTTGAATGATGAAACTCTATTTCTGTTTATACTATGGCCGTAAGTATAATTGTGAATCATTAAGTATGTAGAAATGTCGTTATAGGGCATGCATCTAGTTAAGGCTAATATGTCATGCACTTAGCATATATTTGGATGCATTATAGTACCTATTTACTACTATGATTACCCTGAATCTCACCCTCCCCAACCAACCACTTAGACAAGTGAAAAAAGAAGGTGTGCTGAGAACAGAGAAGAGAACTGCACGAGAGGAATGCAGTGGTGGAACGAAGATGGGAAGATGTCTGTATTTCATTATAACTGGTTTAGACACCCTAATAGACCTATGTAGCAACATTATTTGTAATTATTATATAAATTCCTATGGGGAACTTCTGTAATCAAACAATTATTATCAGTATACAATTATTATCAAACACTTGTGTGTCCACTGAACTACACGCTAACACTATGACAAATGTGGAAATAAGATAAGAGTCTGACACAAGTTATATATCTCCATACCATATGCTAGCATAGCATGTACTCCACCAGTTGATCTACATCCCCCTACAACTAATAAATTTAAACTTGTGTCAGAAGTATGAATTTAGAGAAGTAAAATTGCTTAAATGCAGATAGTAATACATATTCATCTACTTTTAATTATAAAAAAACCCAAAATTGGGAAAGATATAATATGAAATTTAAGACGATTTATTTTTATCATATAATTTTGTCTCTCAAACTTTATGAAACATGGTAATTTATTAATTTTTTTAGTAGTGGTTTTTCTTCTCGACTTTTTTAATAGCACTAAGCACATATGAAATTATGGGTAACATCTCATGATTACAAAAAACATAAACAAAAAAAGCTGGAGATGTAGGGTATCGATTCCTGTAGCACATGCTAGTATAGCAATCACTCTATCATTTCTACTACATTCCCCTACAAGCAATAAACATAAACTAGTTTGTGTAGTTCAAAATAAGAGAAGTAAAATTGTTAAAAGTGGATAGCAATACATATATGTGCACCTACATTTCATTATAAAATATAACCCAAAATTGAAGTAGATATAATATGGAATTTAAGACGATTTCTTTTTATCATACAATTTCATCTCTCAAAATTTATGTAACAAGACACTTTTTGAATTTTTTGTAGTTTTTTTCTCCTATGCTATTTTAATAGCACTAAGCACTTATAAAATTATGGGTAACAGATCATGATTACAAAAAAACATAAATTGAAAGGAAAATGGAGAAGCTAGGTATAGATCCCTATACCACATGCTAGTATAGCAAGTACTTTACAATTTAAGCTACATCCCCTACAATTAATAAACATAAATTTGTGTCTAATTAGAGAAATAAAATTTCTTAAATGCCAATAGCATTACATATTTGCAAACCTGTAACCCCCTACAGTAATTATATACAAAATACGCGATTAAAGTGAAATAGAGACCAATAACAATCAAATAACATTTATAAACCCATATACTAGATGGGGTTTTAACAAATACATTTCGAAATCATTTATAACCTGGTCTCACATTCACATTTTGAATACAATTACTACACGAAGATAAATCACATTTAAATATATCAGAGTACGCAATGTAATAATCCTGGCAATCCCGGATTCCATATATTAATTAAAGCCTTAGAGGGCACAATCGCCCATACAAGCCCTTATATGGGGATTACACAGATCTTTCTCATACACATAATCAAATCCTTATCCACATATACACAACTAAATCCAAATACAAATATCCCAACTTTGATGATAACCAACTACCAGAATGACAACATGAAGGAGTCCTCATCGCCCTTTGCTACATGCTCCATCCTCGATCCACTACCCTGTCTGAAAGGTTAGTAGGGGAGGGTGAGATTCTAGAGAATCTCAGTAGGAAAACAATATCAATATGCATGTACGATAAATGTTTAATGCATGACATGCTTGCATCACATAACTCATGCTAACACAATGACAATTTGTAAGCTCAATGCTTTAAACAATATACTAATGGCTATAGCATAAATTGAAACATAGCTTCAAATTACACATAATCATGCAAAGCTAAGACATGCACCAACACACTAACACATGAATCAAAAACATGCAGAAGACATATGTTCCCTACCCTCTTTCCACGTAAGCTCTAGCTCTGGCTGCTCATGATCAGGGCGAACACCAAACCCTATAACCAAAACAAGAACATAAGGTTAATCCCTTTTCTAATTCCTTAAGTTTTAGACACTTAAGTTGGTTATCATTAACAACCTTTAGGTGGCTACTCAAAGCCTAAACACATGTCTAAAGGGTTGGGAAATACTTGACAAAAGCCCATCTTTTGAATCCTTAAAATCCCCTTTTTGACTGTAGCACTCGAGTGAAGATGACCTCAATGGAGTGATGGATGCCTTTTACTCGAGTGATACCCTCAACACTCGAGTGATGCCTTCGCAAGCACCCGAGTCCTACCAAGTGAAGCCCAGAAAGTGACTACCTGAGAGCCACTGAAACCTTAAAATGGCAAGCTCACTCGAGCACTACCTTCACACTCTTGCCAAATTGCCCATGAGTGTTAACCTGAGATGCGGCTCCAAGTACCAGAATGCATGCTCACTCTAGTAACACAAGGTGCACTCAAGTTATAACCCTCATCACTTGCGAGTGAGGAAGTGCACTCTTGCTTCTTACATGAACAAATGCAACCAAAACTGAAGGTAAAAGGGAAAACATCACGCTGCACTCGAGTGAGACCCATGTTCACTCTAGTGAAACTATCAGAACCTAGAAAAACACAGAAAACTGACAGCACTCCTAAACTTAACCAATATGTCTCCAATGGTCCTAAAACTCTTACCCAAAGCCATTCCCACATAATTTAACTCAAGGAACCCATTGGAAACCTCACAACATCCAAAATCATACCACAATGACATTTTCCCCCTATGGTCACACTTATCACACACATTACCCAAATTTCACTAACTTTACTTCCAAAGTTCCAACTCAATCCTAATGGTATCAAAACACATTATGACACCATTTTAACCACAATAGCACATTCAAATCATCCATGTTGCAATTATACCAAATTAGGGCAAATACTAAAAATCACAAAACTTAACCAAATATCACAAATGATAGATGGAAAGGGAGTAAACACTCACCTCTTCCTCTTTCCTAAGCCACTTCCTTGATTCTTCATCTTCCAAGATTCCTCAAGCTCCCAAAACACCTTCTTTCCTAAATCTAAAACCATAGCAATGAAGCTCTCATTACTATGAACAACTTTAAAGAGGATGATTTAAGCTAAAGAGGACAAGAAGCTAACCAAATCTTACCTTTTCACTTTATGTTTCCTCCCTTAAGCTCAATGAAAATGGAGAAAGTAGAGAGAGAAAGAAAAGCATGAAGAAGACATAGATTTTTGGCCCTCATACACACACACCACCAACTTAGAGGGAAGAGAAGAGAGAGGGAATGGTTTGAAAGTTTGACCAAGATCCAAGGGCTCAAATGTTGCCACTTGTCATGATCTCCCCACATCTCCCATGAGCTTACATACACACAAGCACATAGGATTCCGCCCATTGATCTATTGAACAATTCAATCCTAGCCATTGATCTTGAAGTTACCAATGAGTTCCCTCTTCGGTAACCGATCAATTGGCCGGCAACTTTACCGTTTTGCCCCTGATTATGGTAATTCACACTGAATTACCACCAAACACATTTTCTCATTCTTCTAGCCATAATATGCACCCTCCCTATATTTAAAGTCAATTTAGATGTTAATCCACAATTGAACTTAAATACAGGGTTTTGGCACTACTCATAACACAAGCGACTACAATCAAGTTCATATTCTCCAAAAGGGTTTATTTATTACTAATCACATCCACTTTTGGAGTCAGAATCCCTTAATCAAAAATTGGGATATTACAAGACCTACGTTACATTATAAAAAATCACCCAAAATTGGGATAGACATAATATGGAATTTAAGACGATTTATTTCTACCATAACATTTTGCCTCTCTAAATTTATGCAACATGGTAATTTCTAAATTTTTTTGTAGTGTTTTTCTTGTCATTTATTTTAATAGCAATAAGCACAAATGAAAATATGGGTAACGAATCAAGCTTGCTTAAAAATATAGGAGGAAAGAGATAATGTTGGTGCATCATATCGATCCCTGTACCATAATCTAGGAAAGCGAGTACTCTACCATTTGAGCTAATTCCCACTAAATTTAATAGAGATAAACTTGTGTCTAAAGTTCAAAGTACAAAAGTAAAATTGTTTAAATTTGGATAGCAATACGTATGCGCAGACCTACATTCTGTTATGAAAAAATAACCTAAAATTAGGATAGACATAATATGGAATTTAAGATGATTTCTTTTTATTATATGATTTTGTTTCAAAATTTATGCAACATGGAAATTGTTTAATTTTTATTGTAGTGTTTTTCTCCTCGACTCTTTTAATAGCTCTAAGAACATATGAAATAATGGGTAACGGATCAAGATTACTTAAAAACATAAATTGAAAGGGAAAATGGAGATGTGGGGTATCAATCCCCGTATCGTTTAGGTAACAATTTAGATAATTATAATTATTATTTGAGGAGAAGATTATATTAAGTTAGATAAGTATGAATATTATGTATGTTTAATATTGAGAATGTGTAGGTAATAAGGTTTTAGGTTCTCTACTAGTTTATGAAATTAAAGTTGAAGATATTGTTTGGTTATAGATGGAATATTGAAAAAGCAGTGGAAGGAACCTTTAGCCTACGAGGTCTTATAGCCTAGAGGATTACCCCTATGCCATAATCATATCTGCTCATCTTTTAATGTACTTATAGCCTCAGGCCTCTGCCCATTTGCTACTAGATGTTCATTAGGTCATATAACCTAGAGTAACTCCCCATACAAGGTGTAGTCACAGGCTTTTTGCCTGGATCCTACCTGGCTCAAGATGCCCCATGGTAACCCCCGGTGAAGCTTGTACTTATAGATCTTATTGCCTTATACTAACTATCCCATCATTCTCAGGCTTTACAATCTATTCAAGATAAATCTCATAATCTCATGCATTAGGTCACTCCCGGAATCTCATGTCAAGGCATTGCCCAGAATCTCATTCAGATTGCTCAGTAGCTCTTTATGACCCTGCCTTGAATGTACATTAGGTATTACGACCCTTCCCTGAATGCACATAAGATCTTATGGCCTAAGGACGTACTAGCCCAATAGATCTTACTGCCTACTATATATTAATGAAAGGAATACACTTGATGGTAATACATATATGCAGAACCATTACATAAGATAGAAGAGCAAAAGTTACCTAACTTCCTTTATCTCATTGAGCCTATTTTACCCTAGTCTCTTTTCTTGTCTTTCTTTCAACAAACTACACTAGAGTACCCCATGACGTTTCACTAGGTCATATAAACCCTTCTTTCTCAAGGAAACTCTCCCATTTTGGGCTTTGTTACAATGCACTATTGTAACGAGATTAAGTCCTGCAATATGCTTCTTTGCCATCTCATCTGTGGTCATCCTGTATGGACTTTCGATATCGGTCCCGCTCCAAGTATAATCACAAATTTTACTTCCCTTACTAGGGTAATTCACCCATGCCTTTTACGAAATCAATAGCCGTTAACATTTCTTCTATTATCTGTCTCAATCATGAGACCACAATTTATGGCTATTTTTTTCTCTATCAGAGAACTAACTCTGAATCAATCTTTATAGGGAATATTCTATAATCCAAATCTTTCCCTATACTAGATTAGCAACTACTAGCCTTAAGAAAACCTCATACACATCTATACCATATTCTAATGTCTCAAATCATTATGGGCTATTTCAAATTCTTGAGAATCAAAACTTAACAATTGATTCTTGGGTTACATTTTACTTCATAACTCTTCTCTAGATGTTAGGTAGACATCCAACTTTTGGTTCATCACTAACTCCAGAACCTTAATACCACACAGATTGAAAATCACTTTCCTCACTGATACCCAATAGGCATGTAGGACCATAATTAATAGCACCTATTCTAACCTTCACGGTACTCAAGTATCATTCTTAAAACATTACTGAAGGTTCAATATCATCCACAAGGTTCATAGGATATAAACTTTTGTCATGTATCATAACCATAGTGCAACCTGATTCATATTTTGACCTAAGTACTATTTCAGCTTAGATCTGATTCAAACCTATCCTTAACCTCTAGTATCATCCTATCGAATCCTCTAGGATCAATATACGGTATAATCAATACTAAGCATATAGCACCGTATATCATATCTATATTCCTTTAACATCACGATGTTACTAAAGATCATCATTTAGCATGGAGAAACCTCAAAACATTTACTACGCCTCAAATTTTCCATCACTTTATCAAATGAACTTTTCTGCGCAGTACTTAGTGCAACAGAAATGGTTCAAATTAAATATCAATATTTACCTCATCATCTTCATGCCTCTAATCATTCTTTCTATCATCTAAGGATTTCTAATCAGAATTCCAAACCTTTAATCAAAAGGTTTCAATTCTCAGGTACTTCTAGGGGGCCACCTATCCTGAGATTTCTCTGGGTTGAGCACGCTTAACTTTTGTATACTTATGCCAAAACATAGATACCAACTCTATCTGCTTCTGACTATTGGTACCCTATGACTGCCCTTGTCGCATAGAGTAATACTAATTATCTCTGGCTGACTAAATACTGAGTATGGTCTATACACTGGCCTTGACTGTACCTGTTTCCTCAGGTTTTACAATATCCTTAGACCTTTCTCATTCTAGTATTGCATTACTTACTACCCTTCGTGTAACACCTTATGCCCAATATACTTAAATGAGTGCAAAAGAGTAATGAAATGAGTTGTTAAACCAAGATTTGATCCCAAATTAAGTAGAATTTTGAAAACATTCGCAAATCCTAAATTTATCTCAGGAAATGAACCTAGGATTAAAAGGGTTTTCCAGAGGTTTAGGAAAATTTTCAATTACTTTCACAAAGCTTCACTATGTCATTAAGTCTCATCAGCTCTCGGTCTCTTCTTGTTAAAGTATACGAGCGATTCTCTGCTTAAGTCTCACATTTCCTTCATTAATTTAGGTTCCATAGCATTTAGAAGCGTTATCTAACTAAGATATTCCATTATTATGTTACCATCCATTTACTAGGCTACCGATACTACTAGTTCTATTATTGTACTATTGTTAGGGTTACGGAGTGATATATAGATCCAAAATAGACAACCAACAGCTAAACAAAATCTTTTATCTTCATCCGCTAGTTGTCCTTGTTTACCTTCTTGCTGCTATCCTGTACTGTAGATGGATTATAGAAAAAGAGTGAGATTCAAAAGAATCTTAGTAGTAATAAATAGACAACCGTATATATACCAAATCACAGAGTATGCCACATAGTCATCATATAATAGAATTATCATAACAGCATTTAGTACATAACATGCAATTCAATATATCACCATAGCACTAGGTATATCACATAGCCCTAAGTATAAGCCTTACAATAGGCCCCTGGCACCTACTTATGCATCATAGAATATTATTTTGGCCTGAGCGTCCACCCATGCAATAGGCCCCAGGTGACTACCCTCATAGTTAAAATGTGTCAGATAATTCATGATGAATCTACAAAACATGTTGTGTATCATATAATATATGAAAGACAAGGTTACTACCTGGTTGTTTCCCTTGGGCAATATCCAACTGTTTCTCTGAGCTTGGGCAAGTCCTAAGCTCCAGACAGCTATTAGGTTCTATAATTAGAATTTACGGACGACAGGTTATTATTTTGTCCGATACTTACATAATCAAATTAGTTAAGTTGGTTGTGATTAAGGCTAACACACTAAGCCAAAAGCAAAGTCAAAGTGGTCCAACTATCCCAAGTTGGTTAACTTCATTCTTAAAGTTCCACTTAATTACCTAATGCCATTTCATTTTTCTTTTCACACTTGTACCCAAATCTGCTAGAATTTTCTTTAATCTTTGAAAATTCATAACTAATTGTACAGATGTCTAATTAGAATGATTCCAAAGACTATGTGACCCCTAATTAGTCTAGTTTTAGCCAAAAATATAGGCAATGCACTTCTGGATGGATATCAATACAACATCTCACTTGATCACTGCCCACAGAATTTGCCAGTTTTCCATACCAAACTTTGAAAATACAGAACTCCTAGTACACACATCCAAATGAAAGATTAAATTAAATCTTGACATGTCTACTTTTAGACTAGAAAGTTTCACAACTTTTGGATATCAATTACTTATATAAAAACATTATGCAAATAATCTGCCTATACAGAACTCCTACTGGCAGCATTTCAACTTTACAGTGTACAATTTCCAGTGGTCCAGAATTTACAACCATGGCTATTCCCTCACAGTTTTGCATTCTAAACACAATGGGAATAACAAAATCATAAAGCGTCAGCCTCTACACCTATTGATTGAAAAGACCCAATTTTCCAAAATCACCAAAACAAAATTTTGCCCAATAACTTGTTCCAATATCATCATAAATAATCATCTTACCATAAATACATGAACAGTAACTCTCCCTCATAAACACTCATCCAAACAACAAATCAATTGATTCAAAATGAAGCCTATACTTACCTCTAAGTGTTTCCAAAACTAGTTCAGGAATACAATAGGACTCCAGCAAGAGAGACAGCACAAACACCTCTAAATGAAAATCTGAAACTGTAGAAATGAAGATTGGGATGAGTAGAAGATGGTTTGTGAGAGGTATTGTAAGAGAAAATGCTGATTTGGTAGTGTTTCGGTGGATCAAAGTTAGGAAATTTTCCTATTCACTTTCTATCTCTCCTCTACTATTTTTTTATGATTTTTTTTTTATTTTTCTTTCATTTTTTAAGAGGTCTTGAGAAGTTATGCCACGTGTCAGATTCCTATAGTGCCATTTATCCGATCATCCAATGATTCAATGACAGTGTCACTTGCTTTAATAAAGTGGGTCCTGCCTCTTTTCTCAGGCCTTTTGCCATCCAACTTGTCAGGGAAAGTGAGGGTCTGATGGTTTTCCCCGGCTCCTAGGTTTGGTGTTTGGGAAAGTTAGTTAGGTGACCGAATCAGAGACTGGTGGATTTCCTTGACTTCAAGCGCTAGTTGCCACATCCTCTCCTTTGTCCAATGTTAAATCCCTTTAACATTTTGATATTTGCTAGAGTGAAAAAGGTATAGTTCCACAGGCATATAGAAACAACACATAGATACTGATAAGAAATACTTGTTTACAATACAGGAGTTTCCTGTAGGGTTTGAAAAATATATACAAAGTTTGTCCAAAACTAACAAAATAAACTACAATAACCAACATATGCATCTTCTTGACTCGGACACCTCAGTTGCCAGTATTTACCGTTTTGCCCCTAAAGCCGCTAGCTTCTGGTAGAATATTTTTTTAAATTTGAAAAATAGTGAGATTCAAACGAATATTAGTAGTAACATGAATCAATCATATAAAATGCGATAGATAAATATGCCATATACCACGTAATACAGTGTTCATATTACAGAATATGGCATACATAAAGTATATAAACATTCACATAGTTTATGAAAGATAGAGTTACTACCTGACTCCTTTTTCAATTCCTCGGTCGGTCCTAAACTTTGGTTTCGGCTCGGGCTATTTCCAATTCCTATAAAAATTAGAGTTACAAGTAATTGATTATTACTTGTACTATTACTATAGTTAAATCAAATTCTACTGGTTATCTAAAGCAATTATAACAATTTATGCATAGTACAATTCTGCACAGTGCAATTTCACTGTTTCCAGAAATTGGCAGATTTTCAATCAAATTTTGAAATTCATAATTAATTCTAGGAAAATCCAATTTGACTGATCCCAAAGCCTATGTAAATATTTGTAAATGTACTTTTGTATAAAAATACTTAAGTCTTACCATAGTCATCACATTTTTTCCAAAAATTCGCCAAACTGCCCTATTCCTAAATTGCATTCCAAAAACAGGGCTCAACTTCAAGAGTCTATTTCTTTTAATGTACTTGTCCAAAAATCATTATCTATCTATCAAATTAAAGCTCTAGATGTCCGCTTTAATCCTGTCAAATTTCATAGTTTTTGACCAAGTTTGGTTAATAAATTTCATTGCACAGTAACACTACCTCTAGTGAAGCAAATCAAATATCATTTCCTTTCAATTTCAAAAATTTCTAGATTTGCATACCAACATACAAAATCATGAAGACATGTGTTCCTACACAATTTTCCCTTCCGAATCCAATGGAGACATCAAAATTTCAAAATTCTAGCTCTACCCTTAGGTTCTAATCTAACCAAAACTTAGGTTCTTAGGAGGGAAATTGTGTTTTATTGATGTCTCTTGATTAACCACCTCCTTTTCACCTATAATTACAAGATTAACTACTTAAACACTAAACAAATATGATTCATGGAAATTTTGTTAGCATTTCCCTTTAGGGTTTCATCATCCATTTTCACAAAACCAAGCGAAACCAGGTCAAATTCAACAACAACAACCACAACAACATCATATAACACAAGAGGATCAAAGTTTGTAAGATTACCTCTTGGTTGCTCACTTTCTCTCTCTTGAACACCACTGCCCTCTCTCTCTTCTCTCTTGATTTAGCTTGCTAGCCATGATTTTTAAGAAGAATAAGAGGCTAGAAGAAGCTCTAGGTAGATTACAACGCAATAACACTTTGATATCAAGCTCTTATCTTGGATTTTTGGCCTCTTGAAACCCTAAGACCTCTTGTGTTCTTGAAGCTCTTGAACACTCGTCTATCTCTCTCTATTTTGATGTTGATGACCTAATATAGAAGATAAAAAGGGAATTAAGAGCTCTTGAAATATCTCTTTTGCTTTTAGTTTATTATTGTCTAATGATAAATAACATGTGCAATTTACTTGGCTCTCCTTTTTTTCCCATCTTAAATTAAATATCAACTAAGTAAATAGATTTCCCTTTTATTCCCTTGCTTGACCAAAATTAAGAGAGAAAAGGGAGAAAAATATTGCGCCTTGAATTTTCAATAATTCCCTCTTCCAAGTAATTAATTGGTGTCATATTTACTTTTGACTTTTGTCCACTTAATTTCAGTTAGCAATAAATGCTCCCAATTATGATATTTATTACCACATAACCATTCCCCTTTTATTTTCCCTCATTTAAACTGAATTATTAAGGGAAAAAGGGATAAATAACTTGCTTCTTGTTTTGTTGGTAAATTACCATTTTGCCATTACATTTTATGATTTATTGTAATAAATCATCTCTTGCTCTTTTTCCCTTGGTTTGGCTGAATTTTTGACTTGTTAATTGGGCCAATATTTGTGTCCTTTCATGCTCCAATTTAGGTTACAATGTTAGGCCTTTAAGTGGACATTAGTTACTCCTTTGTGTATAACCACCGATTGGAGTGTTTTTGTCATTTCATGTACATCACATTTCACCATTTTATTACATTAAATGTATTAATTACATAAAAGGAATATTGGTGACTGAAAATGTGATGTTACATCTAACACAAAAGTTTTGTAATTATTGCTTACTTTATTAAAGCTACTTTAATAAAGTTACTTTATTAGTGTCTACTTGGATTTCACTCAGGACTTACTTGGGATTGCTTCACTTAGTCTAAAATGCTCCCACTTGGCATTATTTGTATTCACATCTACATTAAAATAAAGGAGAAAGCCCAATTTAATTACAAAAAAGTGAATGGGCAAAATGATCATTTGGCTAAATAAAAATTTAAAAGCCAATATTTTTCCCCTTTTCCTTGGGTGTTGAACGTTCAAAAGAGAAGCAAGAGAGGGAATAATATTTATTTGTTTCAAATTAAGCCTAATATGATGAAATTGTAGCCAAGTAAAAAGATATGGAAAAGCCAACAATTAAAGGCAAATTAAAAGTAATATTGAAGAGATAAAATTGTGATAATTCAAGAAGCCAACTTGGTTAAAGGGCCTTCATAACATCATGTATGGGCAAGAAGCAAAGGGAAATTAATGATAAAATTCCAAGTGCGAAGTTGAAGGAATTAAATCAAGCAAAAAGCTAAAGTTTGAAAAGTCAAAAAGTTGATTTTATAATTAATGGTCATCTTGCCATTTATTGTAAGGAAATGGATGGAGCAATTAAAGAAGCTTATTTGATTCATTTGGATAAAGCTCAAGCAAAACACATGTAGAAATCTCAATAAAATAATATATCTTTCACGAGGTGGATGAGAATATTATAAGCTCTTCTCTTTGTAACACCATAACTTTTATTCCCTAATTATAAGCTCTTCATTTGCTAGTTTGGTCATGCGTTCTTGACCAATGTGTCCTAATCTGGCTTACCATGTAACCCCTGACTTTAAACACGTAATTATAATTCGATAACACATATTTAAATCAGATTAAAGACCATTGGATGCTTTAACCTCATTTTAAACTTTCTGTCTTACAGTAAAATTTTCACAAAATCTTTCAAAAATATTTTTCCCATCCTAGTCCCAATTTCAATATTCGAATATAATTACCCATGCAGTTAATATACATTCAATCATATCAGAGTGTATAACCATATCCACGGTAGCTCCCGGGATCTATACATATATAACCTGAGGGTTTATAAGTATCCACTAAGGGATTACACAACCAAAATCAAATATAATATTCATATTTCAAAATGTACAGTAATCCCGAGTTCAAAATAAGTAACCAACATCTCCAAGATCAAATATACCCCTAAAAGTCCTATTGCTCCGGGTTGGCCTATTCTCTTCTGAGCCACACGCCCTGTCTGAAATGTTAGTCATAGGAAAGAATGAGATTCGAGAGAATCCCAGTAGTAACAAACCACTCACACAATGCATAAAAGCAAAGCATGTACATAAATCACAAACAGCAACAGCAGCAACAATCTCAAAGATACATGGTTTTCACCACAAATGACAGCACTCATGGCTGTATACACAATACGACAGCTCTCGCTGTAATCACCATCACGACAACTTATGCTGTAATCACAATAACGACAGCTTACGCTGTAAATCACAGCTTGCGCTGTAAACGACAGCTATCACCAGCTGTAACCGCAGCAGCATCAGCAATCATCATAACACAGTGATACAACACAAATACGGTGCATTACACAAAGTATAAGAGAGAGAGTCACTACCTGATCCTTTCCTGACGTTTCTTGGCACTGCGGGCTCACGAGGATGGCAAATATCAAATCTTGTAAACCAAATTAGGGACAACCCATCAATCTCTTTCCCAAGTTCTTATCTCTATAATACTTTAAGTTGGTTATCATTTGAACTCTTTAGGTGACTATTTTAGGTCTAAACATATGCCTAAAGGGTTGGGAAAGGCTATACCAAAAACCACATTTCAAAAGTGCAAAACACTGATTTTTGGGGGTTGGCCGCTACCCACAAATCCACTGGCCGCGGCCAAGAAAATTTTGTTCTTGGCTGAACTTCCAAAAATCATAACTAATTCAAGAAATATCAAAATAAGGTGATTCCAAAGCCAAATGAAAGCTATTTAAGTCCTATTTCTAGGAAAAATATTGGACATTACTGGAAATCACCACAAAAGTACAGAATTACTAAAACCTCACCACTGTCCCACAACAGAGCTCAATTTCCATCCCAAACTTTGGACAACCATAACTCACAGTGCACAAAACGAAATGATACCAATTATTTGTCCATTTTGAAGGTTGGGAAGTGCACTTTAAAACTGGAAAGTTTCATAATTTTCTGACATCATTGGCCTATTCAAAACGCCAACACAAAAAGACTGCCCAGCATAGACCTTCAATGGATAGATTTTCAGTTTTTCACAATTGCTTCCAATGGTTCCCATTTTCACATGAAACACCATTCCCACACCAATTTTGCCCAAGGAATCCATTGGAGCCATCAAAACAATCAAATTCCATCCACATAGACATGTTCCACCGAAATCTTTAAAAGTCAACACAATATACACACAATCCACCACAATGCAATTCCTTCCATTCCAAAAATTCCAAATCAACTCCCATGGCTCAAAGACACAATTTAACACCACATTCTACACAACACACTAACCAATTCAAGCATTCAAATTAGACCAAAAAATCAGGGCAAAAATTTGAAATTCTCAAAACCAAACCAATGACCACAACAATTATACCAAAAGTTATGAAATTCTGACTTCAACTTCTTTCCAAAGCCATTTCTTTGATTCTCCTACTTTCAAATCCCCACAAGTTCTCAAACTCCACTAATCAAAAATATGAAACCATAGGAATAAAGCTCTCAACCCCTTGAACAATATTAATAAAGGTGAGTTGAGCATTTAGGGACAAAACCTTACCTAAAACTCAAGCTTCTTCTTTCTCTTTCTTGCTTGATCTTGACGAAAATAGAGGAGAGGAGAGAGGTGAGAAGATGATGAAGAAATCAGATTTTTGGGGTGCAAATAGGCCCTTGGCCGACTTGAAATGGAGGAGGGAAGAGAGAGTTGCAATTTTTGACTCTTTGACCACAATCCATGGCTCTTGTGTTGACATGTGTCAACATCTTGTTCCTCCTTCTAAGCACTCACATAAGCACATGAACACATAATCCCACTCCTTTTCTTATTCAATCTTAGCCATTAATATCAATTACCAATGAGTTTCCTCTCCAATAACTGACCAATCGGTTGGTAAATTTACCATTTTACCCCTGATTGACATAACATATACTAAACCAGTATCACACGTGTCATCGTCACAATTCACATTATATACTTCAAAAATGTTCAATTAATATTAATTACATCAATTTGAAGTTATTAATCCTTGATTACAATCCATGATATTACAATTCTTCCCCCGAAAATTAAATTTCGTCCTCGAAATTGTTACATAACTTGAGCCATAACTCTGGATATCGTCTTCGCATATCTTCCTCCGCTTCCCAAGTTGCCTCTCTTTGAGTCACTCCCTTCCAGATCACTTTCACATATGGAATGCTTCGGTGTCTGAGCCCTCGCTCCTCTCGATCAATGACTTGCTCTGGTTCCACCGCATATGTGAAATTGTCTTGTAGCTCAACATCCTCATATTCAATGATGTGAGACGGATCCGGTTGGTACTTCTTCAGTTGAGAAACGTGGAACACGTCATAGAGCCTGCTCAAGCTCGGAGGTAGTGCTACTCGATAAGCAACAGGCCCAATCCTCTCAAGGATTTCAAAAGGTCTATATACCTTGGGCTCAGTTTCTTCCTTTTGATCGCTCGCCCAACGCCCGTAACCGGTGATACTCTCAGAAAAATATGATCTCCAACCTCAAACTCTAGAGGCCATCTTCTCTTGTCAGCGTAGCTTTAATGTCGACTCTGCGCTGCAAGCAACCTCTTACGAATAATCCGAATATGTGCTGAGGTTTGATCAACCAAATCTGGCCCATAAAGCTTCCTTTCAGATAACTCATTCCAGCATAATGGTGATTGACACCGTCTTCCATACAATGCTTCATACGGAGCCATTTGGATGCTCGCATGATAGCTATTGTTATAGGCGAACTCACCCAGTGGAAGGAAACGATCCCAACTTCCTTTAAAGTCAAGAACACAAGCTCGCAACATACCTTCCAGCGTTTGAATTGTTCTCTCAGATTGTCCATCCGTTTGAGGATGATAAGCCGTACTAAATCTTAGTTGAGTACCTAAGGCTTCATGCAATGCTTTTCAGAATCTCGAAGTAAATCGTGGATCTCGGTCGGAAATGATATTCTTCGGTGTACCATGAAGTTTGACAATCTCTCAGATATAAATCTCCGCTAGTTTATCAGGAGAATAACCAGTATTGATTGGTATGAAGTATGCCGACTTCGTTAACCAATCCACAATTACCCAGATCACATCATAGTTCCTGATCCTGGGCAATCCCACAACCAAATCCATGGTCGCGCTTTCCCATTTCTATTCCGGAATCTCAGGACTCTAAAGTAAACCAGGCGGTCTCTGGTGCTCGATCTTTACCTTCTGGCAAGTAAGACACCTTGCTACATATTTGGTCACATCACTCTTCATACCCGGCTACCAATACACCGATTTCAGATTATGATACATCTTGGTCATACCAGGATGAAGAGTATATCGGCTCTTGTGCGCCTCATCCAAAATTTTCTGCCTCAACTCCACCCTAAGTGGAACACAGACTCTCTTCTTTTAACGAACCAATCCACGAGGCGATAGGTCGTAGCCTGGAACTTCTCCCTGTTCGATTTGAGCTAGGTTGCGCTGTATCCAGCTATCTTCCTCTGAGCTTCCTCAATTTTCGCCCTTAGATCACTCTCCTCTTGAGAAACAGTGTAATTCGCACAGATGATCTGGTTTGTTAAATTCAAATAACAAAAATTTTCAATCAAATTCCCTTCTTGTATCATCATAGCTGCAACAAGCACGGTCTTTCGACTAAGAGCATCAGCGACTACATTTGCCTTACCCGGATGATATTTTATTTCCAGGTCGTAGTCCTTAAGCAATTCCATCTAGCGGCGTTGTCTCATATTCAGTTCTTTTTTATCATACAGATATTTGAGACTCTTGTGGTCGCAGTACAATTCCACAGTCACACCATACGGGTAATGACGCCAAATCTTTAAAGCAAATACAATGGCCGCAAGCTCCAGATCATGAGTGGGATAGTTCAATTCATGAGGTCTAAGCTGTCGAGAGGCGTAGGCCACCAACATCCCTGCTGAATAAGGACACACCCTAATCCCTGCCCACTGGCATCAGAATACACAACGTATGTCAAATTGGGATCGGGTAAAATCAACACAGGTGCCATAGTCAACCTCTCCTTTAGCTCCACAAAACAGTTTTCACATTTCTCATCCCACACAAACAGCTGATCCTTTCTCATGAGCTTGGTCATTGACAACGCAATATGGGAGAAATTCTGGATGAATCTCTGATAGTAACCAGCAAGACCCAGAAAATTGCGTACTTCAGCCACAGATTCTGGCCTCTTCCAGTCCAGTACTGCTTCCACTTTACTGGGATCCACAAAGACCCCTTCTTATGAGATAACATGGCCTAAGAATTTCACTTCTGATAGCCAGAACTCGCACTTGCTCAATTTGGCATATAGTTGCTTCTCACGCAATGTATTCAATACGATTCTCAAATGATGCTCATGCTCTTCCTTACTTTTGGAATATATCAAAATATCATCGATAAACACAACAACAAACTGGTCCAGATACTGCCGAAAGATACGGTTCATGTAATCCATGAAAACTGTAGGCGCATTGGTTAGCCCAAATGGCATCACCAGAAACTCATAATGACCATATCGGGTCCTGAAAGCAGTCTTTGGAACATCCCCTGCTTTCACTTGCAGCTGACGATACCCTGACCTTAGATCAATCTTTGAAAACACAGACGAACCAGAGAGCTGATCTAAAAGGTCATCAATTCAGGGAAGAGAGTACTTGTTTTTTATAGTAACTTTATTCAGCTCTCTGTAGTCGATGCACAATCGAAGACACCCATCTTTCTTCTTTATAAACAACACTGGAGCTCCCCAAGACGACACACTGGGTCTAATAAACCCTTCCTCAAGCAAATCTTCTATTTGTTTCTTTAACTCTGCCATTTCATTTGGGGCCATACGATATGGGGCCTTAGATATAGAGCCAGCTCCAGGCACAATGTCGATTGGAAATTGAACTTCCCTTTCAGGAGGCAATCTACTAAGATCATCCGGAAACACCCCAGGGAATTCATTTGCCCCGGGTATATTACTCAAGATCTCACTGGTTTCCCCTTGAACAGAGAAAAACACCACATACCCCTGGCAACCCTTTTCAAGATACTTTTTAGCTTTGGCTGCCGAAAGAAAATTCATACTAGCACCCACAACTTCAGCCCTTTGAGAAACAGGATATACTATCCTCTTGTTCCCACAATCAAGTAATACTTTATTTGCCGTTAACCAATCAAAACCCAAAATAACTTCCAATTGGTAAAGCTACAAACATATCAAATCTATAACAGATTGGTGCCCTTCCACAGTGATGACACAACTCAAGCAAACTTCTGTGGTTAAGGCCTTAAAACCCATCAGAGTTGACACTACCAGATCAAATGGCAATTTGTGCACATGCAATCCCAAGCGCTTCACACAATCATAGGCAATGAAGGAGTGACTTGCACCCGAGTCAAATAAAACTTGCAACAGATAGCCATTAAGAAGAATTTTACCTTGTATCAACTCAGGAGATTTGCGGGCCTCCTCATGGGTCATAGCAAATACTTGGCCCTGTGTCTTCGGTCTCTGGTCTGGTCGTGGCTCTTTGCATTCAGTAGCAGTATGCCCCACACGCTTACAATTAAAGCATATTATTTTGCCATCACAAGTTTTTCCTTGATGTGGTTGGTTACAACGACGACAGATCCACGGTGTAAAAGGAGCTCTCTACTGATCTCGGCTCACAGACTGGTAGGGCCTTTTGCTGCCCCCAGATGAAGATCCCTGTCCCTTTCGCTTCTGTGAGGTAGCACCCTTACTGGGTTCATTACGATGACTAGAAGTTCTGGCAGGATACAATTTTCTCAAATTATTCTCTGTAATCCTGCACTATTCAATCGCCTTGTTGAACTTGGTAAATTGGTGGGTAGCTAGCCGCTTCCTCAACTCTTGCCTCAGACCACGGATAAGCATATCCGAACTCTACTCTTCATCATCCTTGTACCGGAGGTAGGAGGAGTACCGAGACAACCGAACAAAATGGGACAAGTAATCATCAAAGCTCTCTATGTCCCCTTGTTTGATAATCAGAAACTCTGTCTCTTTCTCGAGTCTCATTGATTTGGGAAAATACTTCTCGTTGAATTCTTGTTGAAACAGTTCCCAAGTCAATGGCATTTCTTTGCTCTTCAATGTTAGGGCGATATTCCGCCACCAACGATCTGCATCCCCTTCGAGCTTGTAAACGGCCAATCGTGGCTTCACCTCATCCGAGCAACCAAGAACCTCAAAGATTTTCTCCAGCCTGTTCAACCAATCTTCGGCTGCTTTAGGGTCAAACCTTCCTCTGAACGCCAGAGGCAGATGCTTGCAGAATCTAGTGACCCAAAACTGAAGGTCTCTTTCCTCTCTAAGCGGTATCCCATGTGATTCTTGATTCGGAATAGCACGAGGTGGGGATTCTAGTGGTCGTGCTGATCCTTCAGCAGTGTCCTCATGTCGAGTTTCTTCTTGAGTTTCCTCCAGAGTGGACTGAACCGGACCTTCCTTGTTCTTCGCCTTCTCTGCTCTGAGCTCTCCTCTCAGCTCAGTGATCATGTCCCGTTGATCTTTTATAAGACCCATTAATTCTCGCATTGGATCTGGTGGATTTTTATTAACGACCTCCACCTCAGGGTCTACACGCGGAACACTGGGGCGCCCTCTAGTTTTCTTCATTCTACAAACAATTCAACCCCATTAACCTAGCAGAGATAGTATGCACATATATTCACAAGTCTCATATATATCCACATCAATAAAACATACATGTGCATACACAACAATCATTCACAGATAATCTTCTATCCCTAAAGCCAACTAAGGGATCTATCCTAGCAAACTCTACCCTTGCCAGGAACTACAGCTCTGATACCAAAATGTAACCCCTGACTTTAAACACATAATTATAATTCGATAACACATATTTAAATCGGATTAGAGACCATTGGATGCTTTAACCTCTACCATAATGTATATTTAACCTCATTTTAAACTTTCTGTCTTACACTAAAATTTTCACAAAATCTTTCAAAAATCTTTTTCCCATCCTGGTCCCAATTTCAATATTCGAATATAATTACCTATGTAGTTAATATACATTCAATCATATCAGAGTGTATAACTATATCCCCGGAAACTCTCGGGTTCTATACATATATAACCTGAGGGTTTATAAGTATCCACTAGGGGATTACACAACCAAAATCAAATATAATATTCATATTTCAAAATGTACAGTAATCCCGAGTTCAAAATAAGTAACCAACATCTCCAAGAAATATACCCCTAAAAGTCCTAATTGCTCCGGTTTGGCCTCTTCTCTTTTGAGCCACACGCCCTGTCTGAAATGTTAGTCATAGAAAAGAATGAGATTCGAGAGAATCCCAGTAGTAACAAACCACTCACACAATGCATAAACGCAAAGCATGTACATAAATCACAAATAGCAACAGCAGCAACAATCTCAAAGATACATGGTTTTCACCACAAACACATCACTCATGGCTGTATACACAATACGACAGCTCTCGTTGTAATCACCAACACGACAGCTTACGCTGTAATCACAATAACGACAGCTTACGTTGTAAACGACAGCTTACGCTGTAAACGACAGCTATCACCAGCTGTAACCGCAACAGCATCAGCAATCATCATAACACGTAATACAACACACATACGGTGCATTACACAAAGTATAAGAGAGAGAGTCACTACCTGATCCTTTCCTGACGTTTCTTGGCACTGCGGGCTCATGAGGACGGCAAATATCAAATCTTGTAAACCAAGTTAGGGACAACCCGTCAATCTCTTTCCCAAGTTCTTATCTCTATAATACTTTAAGTTGGTTATCATTTGAACTCTTTAGGTGACTATTTTAGGTCTAAACATATGCCTAAAGGGTTGGGAAAGGCTATACCAAAAACCACCTTTCAAAAGTGCAAAACATTGATTTTTAGGGGTTGGCCACGGCCCACAAATCCACTGGCCGGGCCAAAAAGAGGTCAGAAACATTTGGGCCGCGGCCCACCATCTTCTAGCCACGGCCAAGAAAATTCTGTTTCTTGGCTGAACTTCCAAAAATCATAACTAATTCAAGAAAAATCGAAATAAGGTGATTCCAAAGGCAAATGAAATCTATTTAAGTCCTCTTTCTAGGAAAAATATTGTCCATTACTGGAAATCACCACAAAAGTACAGAATTACTAAAAACTCACCACTGTCCCACAACAGAGCTCAATTTCCATCCCAAACTTTGGACAACCATAACTCACAGTGCACAAAATGAAATAATACCAATTATATGTCCATTTTGAAGCTTGGGAAGTGAAATTTAAAAGTGGAAAGTTTCATAATTTTCTGACTTCATTGGCCTATTCAAAACGCCAACACAAAAAGACTGCCCAGCACAGACCTTCAATGGACAGATTTTCAGTTTTTCACAATTGCTTCCATTGGTTCCCATTTTCACATGAAACACCATTCCCACACCAATTTTGCCCAAGGAATCCATTGGAGCCATCAAAACAATCAAATTCCATCCACATAGACATGTTCCACCGAAATCTTTAAAAGTCAACACAATATACACACAATCCACCACAATGCAATTCCTTCCATTCCAAAAATTCCAAATCAACTCCCATGGCTCAAAGACACAATTTAACACCACATTCTACACAACACACTAACCAATTCAAGCATTCAAATTAGACCAAAAAATCAGGGCAAAAATTTGAAATTCTCAAAACCAAACCAATGACCACAACAATTATACCAAAAGGTATCAAATACTCACTTCAACTTCTTCCAAAAGCCATTTCTTTGATTCTCCTACTTTTAAATCCCCACAAGTTCTTAAATTCCACTAATCAAAAGTATGAAACCATAGGAATAAAGCTCTCAACCCCTTGAACAATATTAATAAAGGTGAGTTGAGCATTTAGGGACAAAACCTTACCTGAAACTCAAGCTTCTTCTTTCTCTTTCTTGCTTGATCTTGGCGAAAATGGAGGAGAGGAGAGAGGTGAGAAGATGATGAACAAATCAGATTTTTGGGGTGAAAATAGGCCCTTGGCCGACTTGAAATGGAGGAGGGAAGAGAGAGTTGCAATTTTTGACTCTTTGACCACAATCCATGGCTCTTGTGTTGACATGTGTCAACATCTTGTTCCTCCTTCTAAGCACTCACATAAGCACATACACACACAATCCCACTCCTTTGCTTATTCAATCTTAGCCATTGATATCAATTACCAATGAGTTTCCTCTCCAATAACTGACCAATCAGTTGGTAAATTTACCATTTTACCCCTGATTGACATAACATATACTTAACCAGCATCACACGTGTCATCGTCACAATTCACATTATATACTTTAAAAGTGTTCAATTAATATTAATTACATCACTTTGAAGTTATTAATCCTTGATTACAATCCAGGATATTACATACCATGTATCATAATTATCATTAGATGAAATTGCATAGCAATGACTAGAATTAAAATCATAATTCATTAAAACAAAGAAACCATCCGAAATAAAACCAAATCTTAATTAATCAGTCCCATTTGAAATGTCAACAACTTGATCATGAAAGTTAACATTAAAACTGAATTTAACTAAAGAAATAACAGACACAAGGTTTCGTCGGATCTCCAGAGTGTAGAGGACATCTTGCAAAGTTAGGGTTCGCCCGCCTTGTAAAGTGAGTTTTTAGGTGCCGATCCCTTTGACTTCTACCATCGCATTGTTTCCAACATAAAGCCATCTGCTTCTAGCTAGTAACTTGTGAAACTCATGAAGTTCCCATGATCTCTGCTCACATGGTCTGTGGGCCTTGAGTCTATAACCCATACAGGATTAGCCTCAGCTATAAAGGCAGTACTAGAAACAAAAGAAAAATGAGAAGGGTTATCACATAGTACCTTGTTCTTCTTAGGGCAATCTTTTGCAAAATGGCCTTTCTTTTCGCAAGAGTAGCACTTGACCTTGGAAGGGTCTCGCTTCTTTATAGGTTTCTTGTTCTTCTTGAAGGCATTCTTATCCTTCTTTTCCCCTGGTTTCCCATTCTTCTTTTGGGGTCCCTTGGCTTTATTGGGCATCCGCTTCTGGGATAAAGCTCCTTTTTCTTTAGTTAAGAGTGATTGACCATTGGTGTTTACACCATGCATACGATCATCCTCCAATTGGATGTGACGAGCAATGCAATATCCCAAATTTAGTGAAGGTTAAATTTTTTAAAAAGAAAATCTAAATGGGAATTTGATAATAAATCAAATTATGGAACCTATGAAATTTAAGGAATCTTAAATTAGACAAAGGGAAGAATTAGGGCCTAGTGTATTTATCTAATAGGATAAAATTATACCTATATATATTAAAACACACACAAGCATAAGAATATTCTTACCGACACAAGAGATACACAAATGGATAACACACACACTTTACACATTTCTCACTTTCATTTGGACAACACACACACACTCATCATCACACACCTATCCTTCTCTCATTTGGCCACGTCTCCCACACATCATGCACTCTTTATTTAACCAAAAACCCAGCATCTTCAGCTCTTCATTTTCAATTACCGGCTGGGAAAAAAACTGGAAAGAAAACAAGAGAAACAGAATTGACAAAGAGAGACGTGAGTGAGAGAGAGTGAAATTGGAGGAAGAAGGAAGCTTCAAACTTCACATATAACACCATAAGCGTGTATAGGTGAGTCTCCTACACATTTATCCTTATTTTCACGTTGGATTTGAGTGGTTTCTATGGTGGTTTTGTGGCTGGAATAAGAGAAATTTCGCCAAAAAGTTTCTGTCACAGAAAAGTTGTTAAACTAGTGATTGTGTGACGATTTTGGGGCAAATGTTGGAGTTCTATGGTTCTGATATTTTCTCATTAACCTCAGTATATATGTTTAGGAGAGTATAGAGTTACAATTCATGAGGTTTAGAGTATAAATTCATGGTTACATAATAGTTTTCTTCACCCTGTTTTGCTGTCCGAAAAACAAAGTACATACCTGAAACTTGTAAAATCTTAAACAGAGGTTATAGATGGAATTTTCAAATGGCTCTTTTTGTACAGATATTTTAGGATGTTTAGTTGAAAATACAATCAATAAAAATACAATTTGGAGTAAAAATGGATGAGTTCTTGATTTTTGAAGTTAGACTGTCAAAACTCATGTTTTTGGGAGTTAGTCAGTATCATGTTGCATTTTTACCAGACAATCCTTAGTGAAAAATTATGAAATTTTACAGGAATATAGTAGACATACATATCTTTCCAATGAGTCCAAGAACGCATTATTTGGATATCTATAGAGAGAGTTATGAGTTTTGAAAGTTAAGTCAGTAACAGAGAACATTCTGGACGATCACGTCTAGGAGTTATGATTTTCGATAATTCTGAGAACAATTATATACTATCTAGTAGTTTTGGGTATTTTTCCATGAAACTAAACTTAAATATCTTTCCATAGAATTTTAGAACACTCCATTTTGATTTTTGTAGAATTAGTTATGATTTTTGGAATTTGAGCTCTGTTTCTGAAATGCAATCTGGAACAGTAGTAGTTGGACGAATTTTTGGGTAATATATGTAATCAGCAATTATATTTGGATATTTTTCCATGAAATTAAATTTAAAGAGCTTCATTTAGGCTTTGGAATCAATCAATTTGGAATTTTCTAGAATTAGTTATGAATTTTCAAAGTTGACTGAAAATCTATCAGTTTCTGGAAAATTATGAAACTGTCGTTTGGTGGTGATTTTGCAAAAACCGAGGTCAAAAATGGACTCCTTGAACTAAAATATGTCAGAATAGCCTGGGACCAAATTTCTGAAAAAGTATAGTCAAACGGGGTATGGTGGGACCGAGACCGGGACCTAAGGGCATTTTGGTAAATATTCAATATAGACTAATATAACCACGAAAAACACTATGGAAGTCTCTAAAGAGGCACATGAATGGATTTTAACCTAATTCTTGTACATTTGAAATTTTAGGACCAAATTAATTGCCTAAGCCGTTGGTACGTAGTTCGAGGAACTATTCTTGTATAGCAAAAAGGGACATAAGGTAGTAACTCTATCTCTCATATATTATGTGAGTATTGATATGTTCTATGTAGCTATATTTTGTGATATGAACATGTGCCTGGTGTAACCCCCTACCTTTAACCACGTAATTATAATTCGATATCACATGATTAAATTGGTTTAGAGACCATCGGATAGCTTAAACTCATTTCAAGTTCCTACACTATAGTAGGGTTTTCACAAAAACTTTCAAAAACTCTTCTCTATCCTTGTCTCAATTTCAAAATTTGAATATAATTACCTGCGCAGTTAGTTTACATTCACACACATCAGAGTGTATAACCAAATCCCCGGCAACTCCCGGGTTCTATACATATATAATCTGGGGGTTTAAAAGTCTCCACTAGGGGATTACATAACCAAAATCAACAGTAATATTTACATCTCCAAAATATACAGTAATCCCAAGTTCAAAAGAAGATAACCAAAACCCTACAATCAAATATACCCCGAAGGCTGATGTTATTTAATATCATATATTATATGATATTTAATTAATGATTAATTTCCAACAATTTCGGATTTTTCAGAAATTCTGGCAGATTTCTGCCCAAACTTTGAAAAATCATAACTAATTCTAGAAATATTGAATTGGAGTGATTCCAAAGCCTATGGAACCCTTATTGAGTCTAGTTTTAAGGAAAAATATATAATTTTTCTTTATGGAATCACAAAATTCCCAGAATTTCAATCATTGCATGCTGTTCCAGAAAATAATTAATTTCGCTGGGCAAACTTCAAAAATCCATAACTCTTAGCTCAAAAATCAAAATGATACAAATTATATATCCATTTTGAAGCTTGATATGTGAAATTTAAGACTGGAAAATTTCAGAATTTTTAGACACCATTTGCCTATTTAAAACGTCCATACAACTCGGCTGCCCTGTACAGAGTTTCAACTTTTGCACAATTGTTCCCAATGGTTCCAATTTCACACTAAACACTCTCCCCACATGAATTTTCACAAGGAAGCCATTAGAATCATTAAAATATCCAAATTCCCATCACACATTCTATAAAAGTGTTTATTCAATAATAATTACATCCACTTTTAAAGTCATTAGCCCTTAATCACTTTTTGGGATATTACACCTGGGGCACATTACCTAGCTATGGTATGGGACTCAGCTGAGGTTCACGGACATGTAGGGGATCCATATAGTCATTTGGCCTTGAGTATTATGTACACACATGTTATAGTATGAATTTTCATATACATTATATGGTGCATTACATAATTAATTTTCATATTTTATATGATGGATCATGTGTTACTACTGAGATTCCTTGGAATCTCACCCTTTTTCATAAATAATAAATGTTCCAGCGGGAACCAGTGGCTCCAAAGGCAAAATGGTAGACATGAGCAATTGAGATGTGCAGGTCCCAAGATCAGAGTTATTTGGTTATATTAGTTTAATTTTAGAATGTTAGATATTTTGGACAAAATTTGTACATATTATCAAACCCTGCGAGGAAAACTCCTGTATGTAAATTTGCATTTAATATCAGTATATTTACGCTATTCCTGTGTTGCCCACCGAATTGTGTATCATTTTTCCATAAGTACTCTAAAAAGGTGAAAATAAGATAAGGGTGAGATAAGCAATGTCAGCAAAAGTCTTGATGGTGTTGTTGTGAGTTATGGTGTGTTTCATGTGATCCCAACTTGTAGGGAGTGAACTTACAACGGCTTGCACTTGCTGTACTTCAGAAAGGGTTCCTCCTGCCTTGATAAGTTTCCTGATCATATTCTGCATTTTCCTCAAATGCTGCCTTATGGTAGTGTTTGGACCCAGCTTATAATTGTCAAGTTTGACAGTAATTCTCCTGAGCCTTGCATCAGAAGTACCGTTAAACTCCTCTTTTAGCGCTGTCCTTTTGGCAGAGGCAGTAACATGTCCTTCAAATTGACATATCACATTGTCGGTCATTGCCGCAAGCATTGTGATATGAGCGATGGTATCCTTTCTTTTCTAGGTTGCAAAAGCTCCAGTTCCCTTCGTGATACATTAGCATCGGGTTGCTAAAGCACATTGGTCAAGACGTCCATGACATCTTGTTCCTCTAAGACAAAAGAGATCTTACGGCGCCACATGCCGAAGTTCTCACCATGCATCTTGTCTCCTCTAACGAGATCAGCAACAAAAGTCTTGCTTGTCATTTGAGCCATTTTTCTGTCACATAGACATGCATTTTCATTAGGTATGCAATTTCATTTTGAGATACTATCTCTTGTTTAAGTAAGAGGAGAAATTAATAGAATGAGATTTTGCTAGCTTCGTGCTCAGGAATCAACTAGGTTGACCCCCATCCCACTCATTCTAGTTTACCGATCATTTTTCTTAATTTCTATTCTTATTCAAACATATCCCCATAATTGATTTTTCAAGAAAACACAATTCTAGAAAAAACATGCTCCCACTCAAATAAAGCATCATAAGCAAATAGAATAAATAATTCCAAAAAAAATTTATTCATTAAGCAATAATCCATGAAAGGTTCATATAAGTTGCAATAAAAACAAATTCAAAAGCAAGCAAACTATAACATGGATAATCAAGTTTTAATAACGGGGTACATCAATGCCAAAATCTAGAAAGGTTCTCCTAGCCTTAGCTCTATAAGCTCCTACATCTATATTGTTTAAGCCTCTCTTGAAAACGTCTTTCCAAAATCCTAGGCTATGGAGATGAGCCCTTTTTGTCACTTGCTCACGGTATTCCAGCATAGGCCTTACATAGAACTCAGAGTCATTGGCATTAGTGACTTGTCTTCCATATCCACAAATGACTCCATAGACGCTCTTGATTTGAACATATTTATCAGTATCTGTTTCAGCAAGAGATTGGATTAGAACACTAGTTCTTAGTGTATCGACCTCTTCCTCTTTAAATTCATCAACTATGAACTTCGCTTTCTCTTCTTGCTCCACCTCGTCAGGTGTGTTGGAGTCTTATAGTGACAAAGGGGGACCTTTCTTGTAGGTGCTTCCAACTCCACTTGAGGTCTTTACCTCTTTTTCATCATCAAAAGCTGGAGAATATTCAGGGAGTCTCATCAAAGAAATGGTCAGTCTTAAAACTTGCCATATCTGACCAATGATTGTTTATCACAAAGAAAAATAGTTTTTTAGAATTTATTTTAAATAGTTTAGGGTAAAAAACACTCAAAAACGTATATAAAATGTTCTGAATAATTTCCAAAAATAGAAAAAACAGCATACCCATTTGAAGATCATGAATTTACAAATTTTTAAGGCAAAAAACATCCCAAAAATACCCCTGTACGCGTCCCTAGAAGCCTGCTGGGTGAAAAATTCATGAAAAAATAAAAATATGGCAAGGTTCACTCTCGGGTATGGCGCGTGACATCTACGCACTGCCTTGGAGACCACTTTTTGACATGGTGTCAGCATCATTTGACTTGTCTTGGCTCAATGAGTCAGATGATGTCATTTCTTGGCCCATATGGCCCAGGGGTGGCTCCCACGCGCCACAAAGGAGGACTGTCTGAGAGAAGGGATTTTTTTTAAATAACATTTTTTTTGGAAATCGGGTTAGGCCGGTTCGGGTTGGTTGAACTGGCCCACTATCCTTTGAGTCGGGTTTCGGGTCACCAAACCCAAAACGCTGCATTTCATTTGGTTGAAACGCAGCACCCCCACTGGTCGAAACGATGTTGTTTCGGCCAGCACCAAACATCATCATTTCACTTAGTGAAATGACACATTTCAAGGGGTCTGACCAAAACGACGCCGTTTTGGCCCCCCTTGGGTCGTCTTATTCTTTTAAGACCCTGCTGGAGCTCCGGCGTGTCTGTTGTGACCCGCCCGGCTTTGATCCCTTATATCTCCTTCGTCCGACCTCTGTTTCAAGTGATTCCGATACCGTTGGAACCCTCTCCTTGAGTACTTTATGTTCATCACCTCTTTTCACACAGAGGCTCGCGTTTTTTAAGACCCAATTCTTGAAGCTCGTTGGTGACCATCAAATTCACACAAAAAGCACAATCCTTCTCTTTCTTCTTACGTTTTATGATCTCATGCACTTAGTTATATGTTCAAGTTGTCATTTTTTGGAGTCACACAGTTTCCAAAGACAAAAGATGAATTCACAAAGAAAAACGAGAAGAGAGAAAGCTTATGCATTCATGATCTTTAAAGAATAAAGGGACATGCTTCAAGGATATGGATCATGCTTATAAATATAAATGAAAAATGCAGTGCACAGAATACAAGCATGTGAACTAGAAACGAAAACTAGAAAAATTTGCAACAGAGGAAGAGAGAGACGAAGAGAGTAGCACAGGTTCATATATCCATATGTATGCTTCAAACAATAACACTGAGATCATACATATACAGAATAGCAGCGGAATAAAATAAATAAAAGAAAATATATGAACATGTGCAGAGAGGAAAAAAACAGAAAAATAAATATACACAGTCGTTATTATTTTTTTTCATATACGTATGCATATATATATTAAAATGTGGCAGAACACATATCGCATATAGCCACAAGATCAGGCTAGCTCTGATACCAATGAAGGAATAAATAGTTTAGATATAGAGTAGAAACGCATACTGGGTCGAGTCGGATCTGGGTTTGAGAGCCCACGCAAGTATTAGACCACAAGAGCCTAATATGGATTTGAACAGCAGTGCACCAGAACAAGCAAGATGGTAGATAAGAGGGGATTGCTAGAAAACTCAATGACAAGGGTGGTTTGCAATTGAAGAGGAACACCCTATTTATAGTGATTAGAGTAACAACTAATTAGGAAACGTGTGCACCCTTTCTTGATCTCCAAGACGGTAACTAAATTAATTGATTCTCAATCAATTTCCTAATATGGTGACTTGTTCCACAATTCACAATCCCATAATTAATTACCGACTTATTTACCAAGCCACAATTAATGCTAATTGATTTTTTATTTGATAAGACTACTTGTATCCTTAATCAAATAATCCGACCCATCAATAGTGAACTTGGACCCAAAGTCCAACACTGCAAGATGTCACCTATAATTTAGTGAAGTATGAAATCATTACTATAGTTCAAATTATGCCATTAAGTAATTAAGGACATTTTATAACATATGTATACGCACCCCAATTTTGATTTTATACCACCCATGAGAGCTATTGGGAAATGGGCTTGATCCCAAGGTAATTAAACCCGGACCGGTTAGTGAACCGGTCGAGGTACTGGGTCAAGGGTCAGTGGGTCAGACTGGAGTCAAACAGAAGCTAAATCGGGACCAAAAGCCGATATCCTGTCCGTCTCGGCCGGTCTGGTCTGGGTTAGAGAACAATGCTTGATCCACCCTTGGTGGATGAAGCCCAAACCCATTGGCCTTGGGGTCAAAATAAAATACCTAATTTTATGGGGCATTTGTTGACAATATTCTGGGACAACTGTTGGCAATATTCCCCAAAATATTTGAAACAAATGGTGGGAACAATTTTTCCCCTAGGAATTGGTGGGAACAATAATTTATTAATATGGTTTTATGCTATGCATAATTATAAGACGTTCAACCTCCCAAAAATATACACTAAAAAAAAAAAACTCATTTTTCTCTCTTTCCTCCGGTGAATTTTGTTGTGTATTATAGATGGAGTCCGAGTAATCCGGTTCATGTGGGTATCTTGAGAGTACGAAATTACACTCCAGGTATGCCCAAAATTCTACAAGAGCTAATAAGGACTAACATGTTTTCCCAACTAAACTTAGATAGAAACAAAGGATGGAGATTACCTTGTCCTGAGAGGAAAGGAGTGAAAATTCACAATCTAATTTGAATATGAACCACCAATTCCCATGTGAGAAAGCCTTCCCAAACACCAATGAAATCAATAAGGTGGTCCCTCATCGGTATACTTGGATGTGGAGCTAATTACTTGTTGCTCTTTATTTTCAGGATGTTGATGTATTAGTGGTGGTAATTGGTTGGCTAGAGGGGGTTTTGATGTGCGGAATTTCACAATGGATTTGATTTTCATGAGAGGATGTGGCGTTGCACGGAAAGGGTATATAAAGAAAGAATCTGATGAAAGCCAAAAGAAGACAGAGGATTGTATATTAATGATTGTATATTATATTTAGATTTTCTTTATGTTTAAATTTTTCACATTTTTTAATTATTATTTCAATTTATCTTTATTTCTTATTTTCCCCTCTCTCTATATTGGTTATCACTTCTCTCCCCTCAAAAAAATTTAGCCCCCGAATTTCAAAGAAGAATGATATGATAAGGTTCTAGAGGTGTGTAGTGTTAATTTGATTCTTACTCATATCTTCCTTGAACATGTGCTATTATAGTTTTGATCCAAAAACTACTTTGAACAAAAGCTAGCTAATTGGCTGCATAAAGCAATCTACTATATCTTTTTTTTTTTTAACTCACTAGAATCCTGAATCTAAAATTTTGGACTCCAAGTTTTACATTCAATATATCTTCAACATCACTATCGTTATATTTTCTCCCATTATAAGTAGTTAATAATGCTTCATAAATTAAAAATTTTTCCCTGAATATATACTCTAAGTTCGATTATGGTCTAGCTCGAACTTCAAGTTCTACTTTGCACCAGTTTTTGGGTCCTCTTCTACAACATTTACCAAAATTATTGTGTTTCAAATGGGGTACCATTAAACTATATGATTATTGTTCTTGGGAAATTCCATGAAGGTTATTAGGTTAGGCATTTATTTTAACTCCCACCAAAATGTCACATGCATATATAAGAAACATTCTTTTATCTATAAATATTACTAAGCATCCCATGAAGAACAACTACAGTGAGTGAACTCTTGTTACCACGGTCAAAATCACCCTATAAGGGACTTTAAAATAAGCTAGGTCTAGAATGTAACTTGATTAAACACTTTGTACTGACCTTCACAACCTACTACATTAATGTGCTCAGTAATGAAAAAACTCAATAGAAACTGTCCTAACAAAATGAGTGAATAAATATATTTGCCACTTAATGCAACCTATAGCTCCATGTATATCAAATCTTGAAATTCAAGTCAGACCTTTAATAAATAACTATTTTTTAATAAATAACTATTTTTTTGATCCGTCAGAAATCTTTTAGAAATGATTTTCTCCTTATCTATTAAGTTGAAGGCTAAGACTTTGAATTCTCCTACATTAAATTAGGTTATCGATACTATATGAAGGTTTGCACTGCAAAAAAAAAAAATGAAATTAGCGACGGAATTTCATTCCGTCCCTAATCCGTCACTAATCTCTCATAAATTCCATCACTAAAATTAGTGATGGAATTTTTCTATCACTAAATTAGGGATGGATTAGCGACGAAATCACATTCCATCGCTAAATTCCGTCACTAATCCGTTTCTAATTCCTTCCTTAAAAATTAGTGAAGGTAATTAGTAACAGAATTTTTCCGTCACTAAATTAGTGACGGATTAGAGACGGAATCACATGTCGTCGCTAAATTCCGTCACTAATCCCTCTCTAATTCCGTCATTAAAAATTAGTGATGGAAATTAGTGACGGAAAAATTCCGTCACTAATTTTCATCACAAATAATTAAATTTTTCAATAATTAGATTTTTTTATAATTATAAATTTGTTAAATAATTTAAATTTTAAATTATTATAAATTTATAATATAAATATTAAAATAAATAAATAAAATTATTAATTCATATTTATTTTTAAAATTGAAATTATAATATAATATATTTTAATTTTTAATAATATATTATATACAAATAAAAATACAAATTTTATAAATGCAAACAAAAAATAAAATATATCATAAAATGAATAAAAAAGATATTAATAATATTAATTTAGGTATAATATTTACATAAAATAAAATAAGAAAACTAAATTCAAATATTTAATAATAGATTAAATTTTTTATTTCTAATTTTGTTCGCAGAGAAAAATATATATATGATTTTACATCTAAATTACACAGGTTCTTCTTAGTTCAACTGGCAAAGGTACTAGCACATGCGTGAGAGGTCAAGGCTTCGAATCCCAACTTGGTCACAAAATGCAACTAATTTTTGACTTGGACACGTGGAAGGCGGAGGCGAGGTGGTGGCAGTTGATGAGAACACGTGGTCGGTGGTGGATACACATGGCTGTCGGCGAGGGACATGAGGAGGCTCGTTGTGAGAACATGTGGCAATTTAAATTATATAAAACAAATATTTTGTGATGGATTAGAGACGAAAATTCCGTCACTAATTAATGAATTCCGTCTCTAATTAGAGACATAATTTAGCAACGAAATTTTCCGTCGCTAATCCGTCACTAATTAATTAGTAACAGTCTTTTTACAAACGGAACAAATTCCGTCGCTAATTCCTTGTCTAATTTGGTTCTGTCGCTAATTTGATGCTTTTTTGTAGTGTTGGTACCCTATTTTTACTTCATAATGATTGTTATTATTAGAACGTTATGTAAGAGACACAGATTTATATTATTGTTTTTGAGAATACACATATTTTTCCCTAGTGTAAGGTAAAAGAATGATGATTGAATCCAAGGAATCCTCATATTCTCTTGGGAGGGTTTCTAGATATCAAGTAAATAAAACATGTTATTCAGAAGTTCAAGATTCTAACATTAGCACAACATAAAGAGTGAAGATTCTAATTGGTATTAGTAGTGTAGCTAGTTTGGCATACAGGGTTATACTATACATAGTGAAAAAAGTGTACGGGCTTAAAAAATCATCTATATGGAGTTCTAACCTTCAAGGATCGTAGGCAACTGGTAATAGGATTTAGGGTCACATTTTCACTTAGGAATTTTAATTCATTGTGATAATATCCTATATGCTCTTTTTTTTTTGTGTCCAATGTTTCCTTATTGTTAGGCATCCAAGTAAAAATTACATCACAACTTTATTCCTGATCCTCTTCTCCTAGAATGGGTCACACAAATATTGGGGCATTTTATTGAACTCTGGTGGGATGTAAGGGTTTAATAATGAATTTTGCTTAATAAGTTTCTATTTTCCATCTTGAAAATATTCAATCTATGTGACCAATTAACTCATGCTAATTATACTACAAGACTACAACCATGATTTTGTCAAACTATCACTCCAAAAACAATGTTATTTAGTAGCAGTTAAAATGTGTATTTATAGCAGTTTTAATCGCTACAAACAACATTAGTAGTGGTTGATAAAACCGCTACAAAATACACTGTCGCAAATGTTTTTGTAGCTGTTATACATAACCGCTACTCAAGTACAAAACCGCCACTACATTTTAGCGGTTTTATAACCACTATAAATGTTGGCGCCACAATTTTGAGTAGCGGGAAATG